>JAPSGF010000193.1:149560-194094 GCA_035772895.1 Perdix hodgsoniae
TATTTGACTGTACTTTTCAATTATATTATTTTTTCCTTGATTGTACAGAAGGTGTCTTGCTTTTGGTGGGGATAGAGTTGTCTTTCTTCCTAAGAGATGGAATTTTACTGTGCTTTGGATCTAGGATGAAAACAATGTTGGTAACGCATTGCTATTTTGGCTGTTGTTGAGTAGTATTTACACTAAGTCAAGGACTTCCCAGCTTCCCAGACTGCCCTGCTCATCCCACATCAAGAGAGTGAGTGAACAGCTGTGTGGTGCTGAGCTGCCTGCTGTGTTAAACCACAACAATCCTTTTTGAAACCCAACATGGAGCACAAAGGCTTGAGATAACAACAGGTCTGACCAGAGCATGTTAAAACAAAAATTTTATATTACTGTAATTTAATAGCTACTGGTCACGATGATGTTTATGTGTATGTGTGTGTTTGTGTGTGTGTGTGTGTTTGTGTGTGTGTGTGTTTGTGTGTGTGTGTGTGTGTGTGTGTGTGTGTGTGTGTGTTTGTGTGTGTGTGTGTGTGTGTGTGTGTATGTTTATGTATTTCAGAGACCATATGGTATACGATCCTTGTGCTATTTACTATCTCTGGGGCTGGAGTTCCTGCTGAGCCACACTCAACACTACAGCAACTCTTGAGACAGGCCTTGCAGCTGCTCCAACCCCTGCAACAGAATCTGCAGTTGTTCCACAGGCCATGCTGTATCTCCAACCCTTGTAAGAAGCCCTGCAGTTTCCCCAAACTCTGTGACAGGCCCTGTGACTGCTCCAACCCCTTCAACAGTCCTTCAAACAGACAGCAAACCTTTTCAAGTATCAGCTGCTCCTTCACATAAGACGATACAATGGTTGAGAAGATTTTTCACCTTATTTTGTAAGGAAAGTAACCTCTACTAAGAAAGGGTTGGAAGGAGAGGGTGAGGAAGACTTCCATTAAGCTGGACAGTGACAAGAACGTGAGGTAGAACTTATTAAGGAGGCAGTAACCATCTGACCCCAAACCATGGGTGAGCTACAAGATGTGCAAGAACATCCCATGGATCCCTCTCTAGGAAAGGTGGCAAAGACAAAGAAATTGCAAAGGGGAGACAAGAAAGAGCTGGCATGTAGCCTAGGCAAGTTGACCGCTATGCAGAAAAAGTATTCAGTGCATGAAGGAATTAGCCATGCTGAAGGTGATATATAATATTGACATGGAATGGCAAGAGTATATGAGCTGCAAGGAAAAACAATCACAAAAGGAGTTGTCCCAAGAAAATTGCCACAGTGGTTTCTAGTCACCAGTTATCCAGGCAGGTTAGATGGGCTGATCTTACTTCTGAACATAAAGAAGGGACTTGTGATTTGCATTTACAAGAATGACCATGAGATGGATACTACAATCAGGACTAGAGGTGTCCTGCCTCCAACAGGTGGAGGAAACAGACAGCTGAGTTTGTCTGACTGTGTGGATTCAATGGCCTGGCCTGACCCATTATGTTTAAGGCTCTAGCTGATGCTGATGCACCCTAATGCCACTACCAAAGCTGTAAATGGACAGAACCCACCTGTTTTTCTGGCATGACATGGAAATCCCAACAGCTAATTGTACTGGAGGCCAAAATGAGACCACCAGGGAAGGAGTAGCAAAGCACCCCATTGTGACTAGTCTGGATGCTCAGTGAATCCTTAGCATAGACTAACTCAGGAGGTAGGACCCCAATGGGTGCACTTGAAAGCTATATTGAAATATAGCTGCTTTGGAGGTGGAAGACATGAAATAACTGTCTATCTTGTTTGGTCTCTCAAAAGATCCTTCTACTGTGGGACTGCTGAGAGATGAAGAAAAGCACGAGCCAATCACTACTACTGTTGTGCATTGGTGGCAATATCTCACTAACTGAAACTCCCTGATCCCCATCCATAAGGTGATTCATTGACTGGAGAGGCAAGGAGTGAACAGCAAGACTAGCCCACTCTTCACATTAGTCCCATAAGGCCTCTGGGGAAGTCTGGTGGAGAATTGAGGTTAACAGTGGACCATCTGAATGAAGTCACACTACTGCTGAGTGCTGCCATGCCAGACAAGCTAGAACTTCAATAAGAACTGGAGTCTGGGGTGCCAACTTTGTTCCCCCAGTATTTGAAATGACAGAGAACTTCAGAGTGCGTATATGCATGTGTGTGTGTTCATGAGAAAGGATTGTGAGGAGATGACTGCAACTATGCCTTCAGCAGCAGAAACCAACAGAAACCAGTTGGGACTGGTGTCATAGAATCATAGAAACATAGAATGGCCAGGGTTGAAAAGGACCATAATGATCATCTAGTTTCAACCCCCCTGCCATGGACAAGGTCACCAACCGCTAGACCAAGCCAAGGTCAGCCATCACCTGACTGCTTCCTACTTTGGATTTAACAGACTCTGATAACTTGTGCAGACTGAAAGTAAATGAGGCCCTAATCAGATTCTGTCACATTAAGTCCAGGTGCCATTCCTTTGCTCTTCAAAAGAAGACCTTAGCTCTTCAACTGGGATTGCGACAACCTCCATAGATGCTCTGGAGAGAGATGCCAGGGGTCTATCATCCAAACATAATTCATGGACACTGAGTAGTCTCCATCAAGAGTTGGTGAGGTCTTTTAAATATCCATCATTCATTAGTTCATAAAATCATAGAATCATAGAATTTTAGAATGGCTTAGGTTGGGAGGGACCTTAAAAATCATCTAGTTCTAACCCTCACAACGTGGGCATGGTTTTCTAGTTCCTCAGGTACAGCAAGCAGCATCTACACCTGGGACACTATACCCTAGGACCGGAGGGAATTACATTGGGTTACATCAGAGGAAGTTCAGATAGTATATTAGGAAAAAGTTCTTCCCTGAGAGGGTAGTTAGGCACTAGAACAAGCTCCCCAAAGAAGCAGTCATGGCACAGAGCCTCTCAGAGTTCAAGAAGCATTTGTACAACGCTGTTAGACATATGGTCTAATTTTTAGGTAGTCCTATGTGGAGCCAGGAGTTTCTGATTCATTTTCCTACTCACAACTACCAGGACAACTGGAGACAACATGAGGTGTTCAATCAGTTCCTGAAGGTGTGGGAATTGAATGTTGTTTCTGCATCAGAACAAAATAAGGATTTTGTTAATTTCATGGTCTCTCTCTACCATTTGGGTTCTTTATTAGAACTAATAGTTCTTTTCAGGGGCCTTTTTACTTAATCAGGGGTTCTCTGATAAGTTTTCTATTGGTAATCCCCTAGGTAAATCTTCCACAAAAGTAATATGAATGTGTCACACACATGGCAACAGTATCCTGCGCAATTTAAAAGGACAATTCATTACATGCTTCAGGGAGTGTCTGAAGAAGGTATTGAGGAATGAGTGTCTGGTACCTCTCGGAAGGAAAAATGCCACTGCCTCAGGCACACACCAATCACCACTCTGTTTGCAGATGCCCTTGGCAGTTAATGTTAATTGCATCAGATGTGAGGACACAGCAGAAGAGCTGGGCGGTAGGAGGTCTGGCAGATGCTGCTTGGCCAGGAGTAATCCTGCTGAGTGATTTGCAGCAGCTTCCCTTGGGGAATGAGTGCTGGGCATGCCCATGCGCCTGTGTGCATGGAGCATCCTGCAGCAGAGGAAGATGTTCCCCTCCCTGGAGATCCTCCCTCCCCCCTTCCCCCTCCTCCCCTCTCCCTTTCCTCCTCCCCCTCCCCTCGCTAGCCTGTCCCCGCCCTTGCCCACCTTCTCTTGTCCGTCCACTCGTCTCTCCGCCCTTTCTCCACTGCCTTCACTGCAGACGTCCCTGCGTTTATGTAGCCCTGCATCTTCCTATCTGCCTGAACATCTCTTGCTCTGTCTCTTATTCCCTCCCCCTTCCGCCTCAAACCTCATCCATCTGCCTCTTATTCTCTATCCTTTTTCTTCCATCTTTCCCTCCCTACATCTGATTGTCTGTCTCGTCCCAGCTGATGATCTAGGCCATTATTCTGGTGAGTGTCTGCTTGTTTGTCCTTCAGTTTGTTACTTTCTCCCTGTTCTCTGTTAATTGTCCCCACTCACTGGGAAGACATTGACCCTATTCAATTAATCCCTCTGACCATTCCTCATCTCTATTTCCCAGAGGATGTGCACCCTATTTGCTCTCCCCTGTCGGCATGATGGCAGGGTGGGAATTTTTCTGATGTTGCTTATCCTGCCACCTCAGCAGGAACTGTGAAAAGTGAGGCAAATGTTTCTGTCTGAGAGACATACGGTTGGGTTTGGGGTAGAGCTGGGGAAACCATTCACCTCCAGATACTTTTGTAGAGGGCAGCAAAACATTATTTAACAACATCTTCCCACTGTTGCCCTTCTGGGACTTATTTGCTCTGCCACCATGGAATATCTGGCCTTGGCTTAAATTCTCTCTCCACTATGTTCCTCCACACTGCCTGGCCTTTCAGTCTGCCTTGCAAGTTATTCCAAGAATATACTTCACAGGTGCAATCCCTTGTGCAGCTATATTCACACTATACTGTTTATGATGGGTACCCACTCATCTCTTCTAAAATCTCCACCTTCTCATCCATTCATTCATCAATCCACCCATCCATTCTTCCATCCACTTGTTGGACCATCCATCCATCTATCTACACACTTAACAAAAATTCTTGCCTCTTTACATCTGCCTGTCCCCAAATGGATCCCATGCAGATATGTATTGCCATCCATCTATCCATCCATCCATCCATCCACTCACTCATCCACTCTTGCTTTCACACCTTCTTTCCTTTTATCTCCTTTTGCTATTCTTCATTTTTCTTCAGAATTCTCCCATGATGGAATGGGGTGCAGGCCTCTTTAATTTAGTTAATCTTTATGAACAGGGACTTCTGAATCCCTGGATTTGCTCTGGTTATGCATGGTGGCTTAAGGTCTCCAGGCATGTATATAAGCATGGTGAAATTACAAGGAATCTTGACCACACAGAGGCTGCCTGGTGGTGTTGTGGATCACTCCTCTTACATGAAACCCCTTGCTCTCTGCAGGTCTCCGGAGATGTGGCATCAGAGCTTTGGACTTTTAGGAAAAAGTGACATCAGTGGTGAGGGGGGGATCAGACAGCTGAGGGACATTTAGTGGATAGGGAGGTAAAGAAAGGAGGAGGATAGGTTACTGTAGTGCAAAATGTCTGGACTGGATCTTGTGAAGGGAAACAAGGATGGGAATGGTGAAGGGGTCACAGGATCGGTGTGGGGAACAGAGGCATTGATGGGGAAAAGAAACTGGGATGCAGAAGTAAATGAAATTTCTTATGGCAGGCTTATACTAGATCCTCAACAATGCTATATCTAATCCATGCAGAACAACTTATGATCCCCTTTTGCCCTTGAGGGGGGAGAATCTCTCCTTGTGCAACACTGAACTGTCAGCTGTATTGGTCTCCATAATGTGAACAGCCAAACACTTGAAGCAGTCTGTTGTTTGTGGGTTTGGATGGAAAGGTTGCAACTCTCTCAACAGAACCAGGATCCTTTTTGTTGGGAAAGGAGTTCTACGTACCCCTGTGCTCACTGCCCCTCTATAGTGCTGTGGTGGATATTGCTATCCAGGACTACGTAGCTGATGTGGTCTCTGAACTGATCTACCATAATGAGAGTCTGAGATCCTCAGAAGTCACCTTCGTCTTCCCCCTGGACCCCCATATGGCCATCTATTCCTTCCAGGCCTACAGTGAGGATGCCAAGGTCAAGGCTGTGCTGCAGGATGAGGTACCAGCATTTGGGAAAGAATGGGAGAACCATGAGAGCAGCATGGGATGAGCGGCCCATGGCCTGGTTAGTGATCAGCTTTCTGTTCATCTCTTTCCCATCCAGACCCAGAGGCTGCACAAGGCTACAGCGGAGAAGGAGAATTTTCATTACCTTCAATATGGGGTTGAGAAATCAGGCGAGGTGTTTGCCTGCTCCCTGGGTTCCCTCTCCCCTGGCAAGGAAATGGTTGTGACCTTACACTATGTCCAAGAGCTATCACGGAAGCCAGATGGAGCAGCCCAGTTCGTGCTGCCATCCACAATGCATCCTTACAAGACTCACTACAGTAAGTAATCCTAAAAGAAACCTGCCCTGACAGTCACATGCCCTAGAGAAGGGTACATGACTAAGAACCACACTCCCTGTTCACTCTTTGAACAGACCCAATGCAACCTCCTTTGCACCCACTGATATTTTGCCACAATGCAGCCCCTGAGCAGATCTGTGCTTCCTTCCTTGTGTCCTTTGAAACAGATCCATTCCTCCCTCATGAATTCCCCATAAATAAACTCAGAGACACTTCCAAAAATTTACTGTCATCCCCTGTTCTCTCCATATGTCCTATAAATAGATGCCAAATCCCACACACGCTGTATGGAGAGCCAATGTTCTTTATGCCATATTTCTGCCCACAGCCTGTAACTGTCGCACTGATAAGCTGCACTACAGCCTCCTTCTCACTGTCAGCCTGCAGTCACCCCGTGGTGTGGCTGATGTCCAGACCAACTGTGCCCTCACTCCTTTGATCTACACTGCCCAGGACCACGGTGCTGCACAGGTACACCCTCCTGAATTCCAGAATTCTGGGGAGAGCTGTCAAGTGGCATCACTACTGAGCTAAAAGGAATGCACTGGAATCAGTGCTGTGCTCCCAGTCTAACGCTGGGCCTGACTCTATTCCTCCTGTGTAAGACCAGGCAACCCTTCTGCAGGTCTCACTGGCTGGCACTCCCCCAAATCACCATTTGGAGCTGCTGGTGTATTACAGAGAACCTACTGCAGTCAGTGCTGTGGTTGAGAAAGGAAACCCTGCTGCCGCTGCAGGTGAGTTCAGTTGAAGAGGGAATAGAGGGGCACCTCTGAGTATCAGGAGGTGCTGGGGCACAGGGAGACAGTAGGGACTGTGGGATGAGAGGCTTCATTGGACTACTGCGTGGGAGACATTCAGGTGAGTTGGTGGGGGTCTTGGGGCTCAGGGTGGGGTGCTGGGTACACTGTGGTGAAGTATCAGATCTATCAGGAACTCTATATTAGGGCTTACTGGGTAACTGTATTGGAGGCACTGAGCTGATGGGACAGTGGGCTGTGCAATTGGTGGACAGGGCAGTAGAGTATCAGTACACCAGTATGGGGTATCAGGGTCTCTGGGATGGCGGATGCTGAGAGAACAATGAGGAAACTGATCCCAAACTGGGTACTGTGCATCTCCTTCAGCCTCTCTGTTTGGTGATTCCCTGGTGTTGGTGACACTGGCACCCAACATCCCTGATGCAAAACCTGGCCAGTGCCAGTCTGGAGAGTTCATCTTTGTTTTGGACAGCACTTCCCTTGAGCACACACAGGTACCTTCACAAAGCTGGGGCCAAACTGGAGTGAGGGAGTAGGCTGAGAGTGAGCAGAGCCTGAGCTTTAGCAGGACAAATCTAAGGACCAGGACATCTGTATCCCCCACCAGTATCATCCAAGACAAGCCTGCTATGTCTTTCCACAGGACCCCTTGCTCTTCCTTCTCAAAAGCCTACCCCTGGGCTGCTACTTCAACATCTACTGCTATGGAGCAACATCTGTGGGCATTTACCCGTAAGCAAACATGGGGCAGATGAGTGTTATGTAGCTGGTGGGAAGGGCTTGATACTGTGGAGCATGGCTGGGTGCTATGGGGCTATGACAGATGTTATGAGGCAGAATGAGATGTCAGAGGGCAGATCGGGATGCTCTGAAATAGGCTGATTGGTATGGGGCAATGCTGGGTACAGGAAGGCACAACTGGAGGCAGTACTAGAGGGCAGGGCTGGATTCTGGGGAGGGGATTTTTGTGGCAGTATGGGAAAGCATCTCTTGTGATTCTGTTGAGAAGAGTCTTGTAGGAACTAGGACTCAAGATCTCTTTATGAACTAGTAGGGTGCAGGGTCTTGCAGAAAATGATGGGGTGCAGGCATGGTACTGGGTCTCAGAGAGCACCGGAACCAGCACAAGGCAATGCTGGCAAGCATGCTCATGGCAGGGGTGTTGGAGCTCAATGACCTTTAAGGTCCCTTGTAACCCAAACTATTCTATGCTCTGCAAACACATTCTTTCTGCTGTAGGCATAGTATTGAATATACCCAGGACAACCTGAATGAGGCAATGCAACTCATTCCCACAATTGGCTCCAGGCTGGGTAACACGGACCTGCTGGGAACTCTCCGCACAATCTACAACACTCCCCGCCCCCGTGGACATGCACGCCAGGTCTGGACATGGAAGGATGGCCATGGAAGGATGGAAAGATATACGTCCCAGGGGTACAGAGAGAACATAGGAAATGGGAGGTGGAGGAGGGAGTGGACTGAGCAACCTAAGGGGAATGCTGGTCATAGGTGAACAGGTAGAATACTGTGAGGCATAGAAGAGTGCAGAAAAAATGGTTCTACATCTCAAGGGGTCTCTGTCCCTGAGTGGATGTATTTCTGGGGGTAGCTTCTCTATAGGGGATCTCTCTCCTGGGCCCTTCTCCCCATTTCAGGGACTGCTGTCCACATTTGGGGGTTCTTGTGCAAAGGCTCACCACTGATGTCTCCTGTCCCCCAGCTCTTCATCTTCATGTCTGGGCTGCCACCTGACAAGGAAGCCATTGCTGCTGAGGTCTGCCGTCATCGCAACAGCCACCAGTAAAGGGGGCTCTGCCCCCAATCTTTCAGTCAGTCCATGATCTCTTCCCATCATTGATGAGGGTCTCTGTTCACCTGTCTCTGTCCTTAGGCCCATTCACTGTCCAGAGACTTTTCTCACCTTGCATAGCTCTATCTTGTGTCAAGCCTCCATGGGGGAGTCCTTGCTTAAAACTCCCATACCCAAGGCACCCTTCACAAAGTGAGCAGGGAGATTGAGGTACAGCAGTTGTACACTCCTGTAGAGCTCCACTAGACTTGCCCCAGATCTGCCCCAAGCTCCAGCTCTCCTCTGACAGCTCCCTGTCTAATGCCAGTTCCAATCCCAGTCCTTCAGTCCACTCGCTGATATTCCTCCTGCCCTCTTGTTCTGCATCCCAGATTTGTATCCCCAGCTATAATTCCAGTATTCTCCAGCTCTTTTCCCTTCATCCTTGCATCTATGCTTGGCTCCCATTTCTGAAGCCTTTCCTTGCTTCTGCAATAGGTGTTTCTCCTTCTGTTTTTCCATGGACAGTGCTACCCTGGCCACAGCCCTTGCCAGGGAGACGAAGGGTGAAGCTATCTATGTTACTTCTGACAATGCGATAGTTCAGGTAGGAACCTAGAAGTCCTGGTTGCTGCCCTCTGTTCCACAAATGCACAGCCTTCTGGGTACTTGGACAACCCACTCATGGCAGCCAAGACCTAGCTGCCCCTGGGAACCCAGGCACCCAGGCTTCCCTAACTCTACCCAACTGCCTCGCTCCGTTGAGAAGCCCAGTGCCCAGGCTTCTCCTCTGCTATAGCTCACAGACCTGACTCCCAGGTCTCTCCACAGACTGATGGCTCCCAGGAAAGCTACCTGGTACAGGCCATCTGCTGTGGCTAACCTGGCAGGCAGCAAAGTAACATGCAGTCCTCTGCTCAGTCTCCACCAGTGGGATGCGGGAGAAAACTGGAAGAAAAGGTAAACACATGAGTTGAGATGATGGCAGTTTAGTAGGACAGAAAACAAAGGGAAAATTATAATAATAATAATGATAAAAGAATATACAGAACAAGTGGTGTACAGTGCTGTTGCTCACCACCCAGCCAGTCCCCAGACAGCAATCTCTCCCTGCCGCAGCCAGTGTTATCATTTAGCACATGCCATTTGGTATGGAATATCCCTTTGGCCGGTTTAGGTTGGTTGTCCTGGTCTTATCCCCTCCCAGCTCCTTGTATTTCTTGTCTTTCTTCTTGTGTTTCAGTCTTCTTGCTGGCAGGGCAGTCTGAGAAACTGAAAAATCCTTGACTTAATGGAAGCACTGCTTAGCAACAACTAAAATATCAACATGTTATTAACATTATTCTCATCCTAAATCCAAAATGCAGCACTGTGCCAGCTCTTAGGAAGAAACTTAACTCTATCCCAGCCAACACTGGAACACCACCAATCAAATCCCAATGTCCACTAAGAACCCAGAGGGGCAACATGCTGAACTCTAATGGAGTTGCCAGATTGTGGTGTTCTACCATTTCTCCCCAGGTGCTGAAATGCTTGAAACAGGCCCTCAAGCCAGTAGCTGAGGGAGTCTCTCTGGACTGGACTTTGCCCTCTGGCCTGGAGGTTGAGGTGCTGGGAGGCACCCCTCCGTTCATCTTTCAGAGTCAGCACATCTTCCTCTATGCTCAGATCCATGGAAAGGAACAGGTGAGAGCTGAGGCTACTGTCCCAGTTAACTACAGTTACCTTCCAGTGGCCTCCCAATAATCACTGGTAATCTTCCAGTAACTTCCAAATATCCTCTAGCAGCCATCTGTGTCTCCAGTAATTTCAAATGTATTTCCAGAATCTGAAGGAGGCCAGTGCTGTCATGACCTTGCAGTTCAACCTGGATGGCCAGGTTGTCACTCACAAGATCCAGTTCCCACTGTGCCCACAGGGAGATGGACGGTAAGAGCATTTGTTTTCTGCACGTGGACTCCAGCTGAGGAAGAACACAGATAGCTCACACATTCACAGCTTCCATGCTCCATGCCAAACTGGGAGAGAAACCAATTCTCCAAGCATGGTCTCCTTCCCTGTTTTGAACCTACGTGGACAGGACCCAGGTACATGGGCATCACTTCCTTCAAGACAGAAGGGTCTATGCATTCAGGTCTTCCCTCTGCCCATCCTCACTCCTGAAAGGAGAGAACCCAGGCCCTTTCTTCCCCAGGTTATCAGGCCTTACCCCACTCTGTCCCCAGGATGGCTGGTCATCGTCTGGCTGCAAGATATTTGCTGGAGAAGCTGTTGCCAGAGGTTGCAAGCAGATCAGGGGATGAACCAATGCAACGTGCCATTGAAATCAGTCTCACATCTGGGATCATCTGCCCCTTCACCAGCTATGTGGGTGTTCGTACATCACAGAGGGCACCCTGGTACCATGGTAAGGAAAGACACTTGGGCAAAAGAACTGGAGAGGTATTTCCATGTGTTGTTCTCATTTCACAGGAGCCAGAAGTCCAGCCACAATATGCATAAGCCCCATCATCAACAGGTGCTTTTTCCCCATGACCTTAATTTAGACCCTTTCCCTCTTTGCTCTCAAAGGGCCCCTGGCACTTCTGCCACCTCGCCAGTCATTCGTTCCCTGCAAGATCCTTTTGCTACACAGCTCCTTCACTGGCACTTCCTGCTTTCCTAAGACCATATGGTACCCACCTATCTGGCACACTGCACTGCAGGAGTCATGGATTGCCATCAAGCAACTCACTAATGGCATTGCTAACTTATTCCAGCATGAGACTCACAAAGAAGGTACGGGACTTTGACACAGATAGGAAATACAGGGATTAATTAATGTCTGATACGAGTGTTACTTTGCTTTTCTACATGTCTTGCTCTCGGTCTTGAAACTAATGCGTTTGATCTTTCCCCTAATTATTCTTGAAGCTGAAAGTCCTTCAGCAATTGTAGGATCCAGCTCAAGGCCCATGTCAGGGCCAATGCTTCAGCATGAAAGCACATTTGGATGATATGTGTTGAGGATGTCAGGAGACCACTGGGGCACCTGGCTGGATAGAAATGTCAAGGGAAGAGGGATGAGTAAGGGATGTCCAAAAAGGGTTGGGGACAAGTCTACATTGAGGACATGCACGGAGGGTCTCAGTCTGCAGGGGAAGAGTAGAGAGAAGTGTTCTGGGGTATTGCACAGGGGAACGGAGAGGAATCATCTTCCTGTGATTCCCTGTTCATGTCTTGTTTCACAGCACCTAAAAAGACACCACCATCGATTTCCTCTCTCAAGTATGTGGATTCAACAAGATTTGTTTTGTGCTCTACAGTTTCTGGGCCGTGGATGAGTGAAGCCATTGCTGAGTGCAGAGAGCTGGTGGCACTGCAGAATGTCAATGGCTCCTGGACTCTCAGCTCAGATTTAGCTTCTGTGCTACAGGTTGATGAGGCTGAAATCAAGGGAAAGATGCCCCATGAGGTAAGAGGAAGATCCTTTCAGAGGCAGTATTTAGTCCTGGATCAGGGAGAACTAGTGAAAGGATCAGAAACCACTAGCCACAAAGGATGGGGTGGGAAGGAGTAAGGATCAGGGAGGATGTGCAGCAGTGTAATTCATTGTTCTTCTACAGGTCATGGAGCCTAGTTTCTGGGCAACAGTGCTGGCTGTGACCTGGCTGCAGAGACACAACAGGCACTGCCACGAGATATATGACTTGCTGGAGGCAAAGGCTGCAACCTGGCTGTGCAGCCAAGCTGGTAAGCCTTGAGGGTCCTTTTCCTGCTGATCTACACAGCATAGCCTCCTTCCTGTTCTCTCCAATGGGACTTGCCTTAGCCTTTACAGGACCTCAATTTCCTGAGGGCAGGTGAAATAGTCCTGTGCCTTCTTTCTCCTTTCCTCCTGTGGACCCTTCTTCCTGCCTCACTCCCCATCTCTCCCTCATTGCAGTGTCTCAGTTGGACAAGTGCCTGGAGGCAAGTAACGCCCTCCTTGGGAGCAGTGTGAATCCAAGCATCTTTAGGCTATGAGCTTAACATCAGCATATAGAACATCAGAACACCTGTGGAACAAAATAGGGCTACAAATCATAGCTTAAATTTACCTGCCATGCTGTAACACCACTGCTGCTACCAACTAGGATAACAGATGAATTCTCGTTATTTGTGAGATGTCTCCTACTAGCTGGGCTGCATCTGCATCATACTGAGCACAACAGAAAACCTAGTTCACAGCCTTCACCATGTTTGTTTTAGCTGCAGGTGGGAGTAGAAGGGAAGCATAACTTTTTTCATAAAGTAGTGGCCCTTTCCAAATCCACCTTTGGCAAAATGGGCTACTGGCCTGCTCACAGATGGCTTCTCTCTTGATACAGAATTGCTATGCACGCTAGAAAAGATGAATGTTTAGAAGTGTCAACAAAAGGCATAGTAACCATAGCTCCCACTGAGAATGTGCTGCACCACACTTTCTGCCATCCATGTTGGCAAAGTCTTCGGTTCATCTTCCAATAAACAGTGAATTTTCTGCAAGCTACAACATGTGACAAAGCCTTGATCTTAGCTGTAGCAGCATCTGCTCAGGCTGATGGCTGACTTATTCTAGCTATAGCAAGAAAGTTACTGGGTTGTTAATGATCTACCTTTATAGCTTTAACGTTTTCACTCCATTGCACTATGTGACTCCCCAAATAAATGCTATTCTTCCTTTAAGACTCATCTTTTCTGTCTGGAACAGACAAGTGCAAAGTGCAGAGAAACAGTTATGTATCATTCCATCCCTGAAATGTCAAAGGAGACACTTCCCAAAATATGGATTATTTGTATACCACAAGGAAAGCTGGAAGTGGCTAAAGCATTCCAGAGTTTTAGATCCAGAGCTCAGTTTATGGAAAGAAAAGTGAAAGAGCTGAACTTTCTGTTGGTCTTCCTGTGAAGGGTTTCCAGAATGAACAGGGAGACAAGGCATATGGGGTGAAAAAAAGTGACACTCAGACCTGGGTTCTCATTCCGAGGCACCAGGAAAATCATGGCTTTATCCTGAAGATTAGAGGAAAGTGCAGTATTTGCTCAAGGTACTCTGGAGTATTCTGATGTAGCCAGTAGGTCCTTACATACAGGGAACTAGAGGTGAAGATGTGGTTTAGTTCTGCCCCTGCCTAGTTTTCCCTCCTGAAAGTCTGGAAAGTCATCACAGCACACAGTGGGGTAAGATCTTCTAATTGTTTTATGCCTGTTTTCAGCACCTCCAGACACAGTCCCAGCCTAAAAGAAATGTGTATTTGAGTTTGGGTGAATCATCTTCTTGAGCAGCTGCCCATCCCAAGATTTCTGTGGACTATCTAGGTGCTCTCCTTAAGCATTTTCATTTCTTTAAAAAGATTCTAAAGTAATGAGAAAGATATATTAATGTGCTCATCTGCAATGCTGGGAAAACCCTAGGAAGGGGTATGGGAGACTTTTATTCCTGAAGCAAAGACTTTTCATTAGCAAGCAGTTTACCACAAGCATGCGCTAGATGATGCTCCTTCCCCAGTTCACTATCTGCTCATGCAGCCACTCACTGGTAATACTGTGAGCAGAGACCCAAAACTACAAGTGAGCATACTTGATATCTGCAGTATCAACTTTTGTTCTGATTGAATGGGAATCCACCACGATACATCATCAGCTGAGAAGGAAAGTGTGAAGCATTAGCCAGCAAAGAAAGAAACTGTGACTATATGAAATTATGTATATAGTGATCTTTAACAGCTCACGTAGACCATGGCATGTAGGCATGACAATCACACAAGTGGAACACTGCAAACAAGGGCCACATGTTTTTCAGAAGGGAAAGAGAAGCTGGGGTTTTGCGCTCTGTGTTAAGAAATGGATAGACTGCAAAGAACTGCCTCTAAAAAAAAAAACACTCATAAATAGGTTGAGAGCTTGTGCATAAAAATTAGGGACTGTGCCAAGACAGGACATCTGGTGGTCACAGCCTGCTATAGGCTGCCTGATCAAGAGAATCCTGCTGACAAGAGCTTCTTGCTTCAAATATAAGCATCATCCTCACAGGCTCTCATTCTGATGAGGGATTTCAACCACCTGCATATCTGCTGGGAAAGAAACATGGTGGTCTGCAAACAATCCAGGAGTCTCCTGGTCCAGGTATGAGATAAACCAACTCAAGGAGAACTGTTACTGGACCTGGAAGAGATACATTTTCTGTACTCCCTTACTGCAGAGAGCTGGGTAAGGTGGAGAGGAAACGCTGCAGTTCTCAGTCATACAATCACAGAATCATTAGGGTTAGAAAAAAAACTCTAAGATCACCTACTGCAACCATCACCCCATCACCCCAGTGCTTCTCTCTGGATAGACATGAAGGGACCTACACAAAAGTAATAGTTGCAGGCATCTGGAGGAAGGATGGCTTTTTGGACATCTTCCCAGACATCTCACCACTGCTGTGCTGGACCAGAAACGATACCCCAGTGAGTATTCCCAGAGATGCTCCGAAAACAGACAACTGGCTGGAGAGAAAAGTCCCAGGTCCCATACTGGGCTCTGCAGATAACGTCTGGGAAAACCCACAAACTCAGGTCTCCGCTTTCTGCAGGACTGCTGGGACTTCAGCATGCCAGGCACTGTAGGAGGAACGCAGATAAACCCCAACACTGCGTCCTGGCAAACCAAGCCCATCTCCAACCCTCCCCCCCCCAGGTGAGCGCAAAGAAACCTATGGAGACTGGCGGGCTTCTGCGCACGCGCCAGTTAGAGACACCTTTCAGCCAATCCGGCACGTAGTAATGCGCATGCGTATTATCTCTAGTAACACCTCAGTTCCGCCCTTTTGCGGGCAGGACAATTGCGCCTGCGCACTACCTCTGACCTGGAAGTGGCCTCGACAGGCGCTCGCGATGCTCGGTTGTGTCCCGGAAATTTACCTATTCTGCTTCCGGCCACCTCGGCTTTCTTGGGGGCACCATGTCGGGTGCGGTGGGTTCCGGGGCTGCGGGCTCGGTGGGTTCTGTGGTGCGGCGCTTCCTGGCGGAGTACGGCAGCGGCACGTCGAGCCGCCTCAAGGTGCTGGACGCATACCTGTTGTACGTGATGCTCACCGGGGCGCTCCAGTTTGGCTACTGCCTGGGCGTCGGCACCTTTCCCTTCAACTCGTTCCTCAGCGGCTTCATCTCCGCCGTCGGCAGCTTCATCCTCGGCGGTCAGTGAGAACCCCGCGCGGTTGCCCCCGACACCCAGGGCGTCCCGGTAGGATTTTCTCCGTGGCGCTGCCTGAGGCTCCCGCAGCACACAGGGAGCTCCCCGCAGCGCCGAAGCCCCGTGGCTATCGGAATTCCCTCAGTAACGGCCACATAGAAACACGGAATGGATTGGGTCGGAAGGGGTCTTAGAGGTCACCTAGTTCCAGCCCCTCTGCGTGGGCTGGTTGCTAACCACCAAATCAGGTTGCCCGTGGCCCCATCCAGCCTGGCCTCTTGATCACCTCCATGGGTGGAGCATCCATGATTTTTCTGGGCAACCTGTTCCCGCTCCTCACCACCTTCTCTGTGAAAAACTTCCCCTGACATCTCATCCCCTCTTTTAGTTTAAAACTATTTTCCCTCGTCTGTCGCAAACTATGTAAAAAGTTGATTTCCTTCCTGTTTATAATCGCCCTTTAAATATTGGAAGGCCACAATGAGGTCTCCCTGCAGCCTTCTCTTCTCCAGACTGATCAAGACAAGTTCCCCCCAACCTGAACTTATGGGAGAGGTGTTCCAGCCCTCTAAGCATCCTCATGGCACTCCTTTGGACCTTCTCCAAAAACTCCACATCTTTCTTGTGTTGGGGCCCCAAACCTGGGTGCAGTACTCCAGATGGGGTCTTACAAAGAGTAGAGGGGGACAATCGCCTCCCTCACCTTGATGGCCCCTTTCTTTTGATGCAGCTCAGGAAACTGCTGGCTTTCTGGCATGCAGGTGCAAACTGCTGGCTCATGTTAAGGTTTTCCTCTTCCAGGACCCCCAAATCCTTCTGTACAGGGTTGCTCTCAGGAAGTTCTCCCAGACTGTGTACATATCTGGGATTGCTCTGACTCAAGTGCAGCACCTTGCACATGACTTTGTTGAATGTTATTAGGTTTTTGTGGGCCACCTTTTGAGTTTGTCAGGATGTCCTTTGGATGATGTCTCTCACACCAACTGCAGACCCCCCTTGGCCAAACCCACAGCCCAGGGATCAGCAGCTCCCAGCTTGCCCAGCAACCAGACAGTGCTGGTGCTTGGCATTCTTTGGGTAATTCCAGACCCTCTCTAGAAACCAGAAAGTTGCCATAGCAAAGATAAAAAAAAGTGAGAAAGGGTAAAACTTGAGAATTCCAAGATGTTCCCTGGTAACCTTAAAGCAACCAGCTCTCCTCCAAACATACCTTTCTAGGCCTGTCTGACAGTGCCCAGACCTGCACTCTGTCACTGAGGGCTGGTCCTGGCCAACTGGTCCTGCCCTCCATCAAGATGGTCTGCAGCAGACTGTGAACTGTGTGCACCACAGAACCCAGCTCCTCATGAGCCCCATGTGTCCCTCCTTCTCCAGGGTGATCAGGGAATCTTCCCTTTTATCATTGTGTATTGATTTTTTTCCTTAGTGTTCATCCTATGGTGAACTCAACTCTGGCAAACTGCTTCAGGATGGTGCTCCCCTATAATGCACCCTTTTAGAAACATCTTGTCCCTGTGCAGCCCGTCCCAGCACAGCTAACAGTGTTTTGCTGGCTCCTTGTCTGTGCCAAGCCAATCCTCTTGTAAGCCCACTTCCTTCAGGTTTTCTGTGGCCATCTCTGATAGTATAGTGCTGTGATAGAACTGGTTGCCTATCAGCCGCATGCAAATCCCCTATCAATGTTCTGCTTTTCTTATAACAATGATGAAGTTGGTTTTGCTTGTTATGTCTTGGAGGAACAATGACCTGGACCAGGGTGGACTGCGTTAGCAAGACCATACTTCATGCCATGAATTCTCTTTGTGGTTTCTGATTTATCATTTTCTCTCTGCCATACAGTTTGTCTCCGGATCCAGATTAACCCCCAGAACAAAGGCGAGTTCCAAGGCATTTCACCAGAGCGGGCATTTGCCGATTTCCTCTTTGCCAACACCATCCTGCATCTCGTTGTTATCAATTTTGTTGGCTGAACCCTAGAAGAGTCTGAGGTACTGATCCATGGGGCCATAGAAAGGGACAACACTTTCTATACTTTTGTAGATCTGGGAGAAAACTAGAATGCTACCAAGCTTTCTCATGAGCAAGTACAATTAATCCATTGTTCTTTATGTTGATATAGGGGTAAGACTTACTGCTTTTTGTTTTTATGAATCTTTTTTTTTTTTGCTTTACTCATTTGAAAGTCAGTTTAACTAGGTGAGTCACAGAAATCTAACCATATTTCACTCAGGTTAAAAATACCTCCATTTTTCTATGCAGAAGGAACTTTCTGGGCTGAGACTTCAAGGCTGAGAGAAGAGAGTTAAGAATAGGGAGAGTTTGATACCAGAATGGGGAGAGCATGCTCTGTTGTTAAAGTTTGTGGTGTATGTATTTTTTTTCTCCCTTTGCAGATGCATTCTTCATGTTATCTTTCTTTCTTTCCAGGTCTTGAATTCTTCTAGAACTCTAATGCCAAATCTTGTTAGAGGGAAGTGTTGTTTTCCAGCAGTAGCTGCTGCTTTGATGAGAAAGAGGAGAAGCAGAAGTCAAAGATTATTCCCACAGACTGTCCTATGGAGTGGTCAGCTGCCTCATTCCAGTTACTGTAATTCTTTCTTTAAATAAAGCCCTTTATAATACTGCAATCTTTTTTACCTGTTTGTGACAAACAGAGATTTTCTTGTGATGCTTAAGTTCCTGCTCAGGTGTTTCCTCCTCCCTTTCTCTTTCCCTTCCTTTGTACCCTTCGGGCTTTTTTTTGCTTTTTTTTGCTTTTTTTTTTTTTTTTCTTTTAATGTTCTCTAATTTCAGAGGGAAGCAAGAAACAAGCTGTCATGGAAAGAATCAAGGGGCAGGCTGGTAAGGGTGACACTGTTGTGGGTGTGTACTACAGGCCCCCTGATCAGGAGGAGGAGGTTGATGAGGCCTTCCGTAAGCAACTGGAAGTAGCATCACGCTCTGGGGGACTTCAATTATCTGGATATTTGCTGGGCGACCAACATGGCCAGGCATGCATGGTCCAGACAATTCTTGCAGTGCGTTGAACACAACTTTCTGATGCAGGTGGTCGAGGAACCAATGCGGGGTGGGGTGTTACTAGACCTTATTCTCACCAACAAGAAGGGCTTGTTAAGGAAGTAAAAGTCAGGGGCAGCTTGGGTTGTAGTGATCATGAGATGGTGGAGTTCAAGATCCTGAGTGGAAGAAGCAAAGCGAAAAGTAGGATTGCTACCCTGGACTTTAGGAGAGCCAACTTTGATCTCTTCCGGGACCTTGCGGCTATCCCGTGGGCCAGGGTGTTAGAAGGTAAGGGGGCCTGTGAGAGCTTGGTTAGCATTTAAACAGCTCTTCTTCCAAGCTCAGGATCGGTGCGTCCCTGTGACTAAGAAATCGGGAAAAGGTGGCAGGAGACCTGCATGGATGAGCAAGGAGCTCATGTGCAAGCTCCAAGGAAAGAAGAAGGTTCATGAAATGTGGAAAAAGGGTTGGACCACTTGGGAAGAATATAGAAATGTCAGGGCCTGCAGGGATGCAACAAGGAAGGCTAAAGCCCACCTGGAGTAGAATCTAGCTAAAGTTATAAAGGATAATTAAAAAAGCTTTTTTAAGTACGTTAACAGCAAAAGGAAGGCCAGGGAGAATGTGGGCCCCATACTAAGTGAGGGGGGTGTTCTGGTAACGGGGGATGCTGAGAAGGCGAAGATACTGAACGCCTTCTTTGCTTCTGTCTTCAGTGAAAAAGCTCCCCCTCAGGAATCCGAGACCCTGGAGGTTAATGAGAGAGTCTGGGGAATGGGAGACTTCCCTTTATTCAGGGAAGAGGTGGTCCGTGAGTGCCTAGGAAACACTAAGGTCCATAAATCCATGGGACCTGATGGGGTGCATCCGCGGATGCTGAGAGAGCTGGCGGAGGTCATTGCTGAACTGCTCTCTATAATCTTTGAGAGGTCCTGGAGAACTGGGGAGGTGCCTGAAGACTGGAGGACAGCCAATGTCACTCCGGTCTTCAAAAAGGGCAAGGAAGACCCAGGCAATTGTAGGCCAGCCAGCCTCACCTCTGTCCCAGGGAAGGTGATGGATCAGCTTGTGCTGGATGCCATCTCCAGACAACTGGGAGAAAAGGAGGTTATCAGTAGTAACCAGCATGGGTTCACCAAGGGGAGGTCGTGCTTGACCAACCTGGTAGCTTTCTATGATGTTGTCTCTGGCTGGGTGGATGGGGAGAGAGCAGTGGATGTAGTCTCCATCCTTCTGCTTCATGCCTGTTTTATTCTGCAGCTGAAACAAAGAATAGAAAACATGTACAGTAACAGTATGTGACAAAAGAATGCTTGTCTACTGATATTGAAATGTTAAAGCATGATCCAATAGCTTCAGCATTTACCACTGGCTGTCGTTTGTTAAACCATAGTATCTGATCTAGCATTTCCAGCTGTGCTACAGTCATTAAAACAGTGAAAATGGAAACATGGAGCTCCTAAGCACTTGCTTAGCATAGACTGAATAGTGAGGTATGAGGGAGCAGGTTCTTTACTGTTTTGAAAGACATTGTCAGTCTGTGGCATGAACAGAAATTTCCTGCCAGCTCTGACTACTTGCATTAGACTGACATTGACATGACATTTATTTATGATAGCAGTACGAGCTCTGTATCAATAATAAGGTGCTGGAAGCAGGCAGAGAACTCAAAAGCATGCAGAAATTGTAAATGAGCCACTATTGTGTGTTTTTTCCCATAAGAAGGGCCTTCTGATCCAGAACCATGGCAGACAGTCATCATGAAAGGAGGAACATACACAAGGTTTCCCCTTTGTCACTGCAGTTGCTGTATTTGCAAAGGTTTCTGCAAGGCCTTTGACATGATCCCTCATCACATCCTTCTCTCTAAATTGGAGAGATGTGAAGGATGGACTGTTGGATGGATTTGGAATTGCTGGCTGGACGCAGCCAAAGGGCTGTGATCAATGGTTCTGTGTCAGGGTGCAGGCCGGTCACAAGCGGTGTCCCTCAGGGGGCAGTCTTGGGACCGGTGCTCTTCAACATCTTCATCAGTGACAGACGATGGCACCGAGTGCAGCCTCAGCAAGTTTGCGGATGGCACCAAGCTGAGCGGTGCAGTCGGTACATTGGAAGGAAGGGAAGCCATCCAGAGGGACCTGGACAGGCTGGAGAAGTGGGCCCATTTGAAACTAATGAGGTTCACTAAGGCCAAGCGCTGGGTGCTGCATTGGGTCAGGGCAATGCCAGGTATTGATACAGACTGGGGGAAGGTCTCCTTGAGAGCAGCCCTGTGGAGAAGGACTTGGGAGTCCTGGTGGAAAAGAAGCAGGACGTGAGCCAGCAGTGTGCGCTTGCAGCCCAGAAGGCCAACTGTGTTCTGGTCTGTGTTAAAAAAGGGGTGGCCAGCAGGGAGAGGGAGGTGATTGTCCCCCTCTACTCTGCTCTTGTGAGGCCCCATCTGCAGTGCTGTGTCCCCCAGCACAGGAAGGGTGTGGAGCTCTTGGGGTGGGTCCAGAGGAGGGCACTGAGATGATCAGAGGGCTGGAACACCTCTCCTATGTGGAAATGCTGAGGGAACTGGGATTGTTTAGCCTGGAGAAGAGAAGGCTCCGGGGAGACCTCACTGTGGCCTTCCAGTACTTGAAGGGAGCATATAAACGGGAGGGGGAACTGTTTGTGAGGGTGGATGGTGATAGGACAAGGGGGAATGGTTTTAAACTGAGACAGGGGAGGTTTAGGTTGGATATGAGGAGGAAGGTTTTCATCCAGAGGGTGGTGAGGCACTGGAACAGGTTGCCCAAGTAGGTTGTGGATGCCCCATCCCTGGAGTCATTCAAGGCCAGACTGGATGTGGCTCTGGGCAGCCTGTCTGGTGGTTGGCGGCCCTGCACATAGCAGGGGGTTGGAACTCAAAGATGATTATGGTCCTTTTCAACCCAGGCCATTCTATGATTCTATGATTTGCGAGACACCAGTGCCTCCCTTTGGGTCTGTCTGCCTCGTTCTCCTCACACTTTGGGTGTGGGGAGAACAGGAGAATGGGGCCCTCCTGTGGTCACTGAGCAGGAGCCTCTGGGAAGAGAAAAATCCTTTTTGTTCTGTTTTTATTTTCTTTTGTTTTCTTCTAAGTTTACATGTTTTCAGCGTCTCTTGTTGCTACAAACTAAGCCCAAAACTTCAAGTCCTATTTGAAGTGTTCCCACACCTTAATAATTTCAGTAAGTCTGAGGTTGCCTTCAGCCTCTACTTCTTAGAAAGACCATTCCTGGGGTCACTTCTCACCACAAATAAAAAGGCAAGAAGAGAGGTTGTTTTGTGTGTGGGGCCATGAGGGATAACAAGCACAGGGCAGGGTGTTTTCTCCAAGACTCTTAGAAAAGATGCAAGTTTATCTCCAATCCAAAGGAAGGCATTAGGAAGCAGGAGCTTGCACAGGGGAGAACGTACTGTAGGTTGTGGAAACATCTCCTTTCCTGGCAAAATGAGAGGACTCTGCCTCCCCCATCTTCCTGCTTTGTCTTTTATGTGAGAAGTGGAAGGATTTTCCTCCATTGATTCACTGGCTCTATAATGGGGTACAGAAGCCTATTGGCAAATTCAGAAATCTTATACTCTTCTAAGATCTCCCCTTGCAGCCCACCAAGCTTTGTAACTCATTTTTTCCCCTCCTTTCCTTCTTCTGTGCTATACATAGCTCAGTCTTTCCTGTTGTACCCAGAACCACTTCCCCCCTGTACACCAAAGAGCAGGCTCTGGTGGCGGGGTATGAAGAGGGGGTTTCTTTATCTCTTTCAACTTTGGCTTGTGGTCTAACGTCTGCTGTTTCTTTTCCACATGCTTCTCCTTCCTTCCTGCCACGTGCCACACCAGCCCTGCTCCTCCACACTATTTTACACCCCACTTTGCAGAGGAAGAGGTTTCTGTGGTAAAGTATAGAGGAACATCAAAAGATGACCCAGATCTCGGCACTGACGTCATGGAACCAGTGGTGTGCCCTTTCCTGCCCCACCTGGGCCATGAGACCCGTTCCACATCCTGTCTCACTGTATTATTTCCTGCCTTTGCTTTGCACTGTGGTTTTTCTCTCTTGAAATAAACAAGAAACCACAAAGTTGAGAGTAGGAGGAAGGTACATAGTGGTGGTGGGAGATCAAAACCCTAATCATTGAAAGTACCTTTGAACTAGACCTACAATTCAGTGCTTTGGAGATCACATATTAGGAGTCATTTCAGTCAAAACACTTAACTTCAGCTAAATACTCATCTCCTCATCAGCAAATCTTATAAATGGGGTTGTTTAACCTGAAAAATATTGAGATATGGAAACACAGGCTGCAAACTGTCCTAAAAGCTAGGAGAGAGCTCTAATTACAAGACAATAGTAATATTAAAAAGGGGTGTTAAAGGTAAATGAGCACGGAAACTTACCTTCTGAATCTCTGAAGGTTTTCAGAATGGGGTTAGTCTGTTGAAAATGTATGAAAGTGGGACTGCTTTGCTTTGTAACACAGAGATGGTTCAGGCAGTTTCATCAAGAGCAGCTTTCTTTTGATGCAGCAGCCCTCATCTTGAGCAAAATGGAAGGTTCAAGAACTGGCTGGAATTTAGAGTTAAAATAGCCATGGGCTTTCTACAGCTGGAGGGAAAGGAAGCTGACACTTTCTGTCAAGAGTGAGTCCCCAAACATCTCTATTATAAGATAACTACAGACCTGAAAACTTCAATGCTGTCCCTGGGTAGCAGCAGCCAGTAAGTGTGGCTCAGTGACAGGCCGTCTGCAAGGAGGTCAGGGGTAGTTTATTTTCTTGCTGCTCAGAACTGTGGATTTGGACCCCATGGCAGACGTGCTGACAAGGTCTGTACAGAGGGACCGTCTCCATATCAGACACCAGCACTTTGGACTGAAAGTATTTGAAATATGAGCTGTTCCAAAATCAGAAACCCCCGTCAGGGCTTGTGAAACCATCAGAGTAAGAAATGTTCTGTGTCAATTGACAAGACAGAATATCAACTGGATTTCTGCCAGTGATTGATGTGGTTCCACACAACATCCTTCTCTCTGAATTGGAGATAGATGGATTTGGAGGGTGGACTACAAGGTCAGTAAGGAACTGGTTGGATAGCCACGGCTAGAGGGTTGTGGTTGGTGGTTCTATGTCCAGGTGAATGCTGGTGACAAGCGGTGTCCCTTAGGGATCTGTTTTCAGACTGGCGCTTTTCAATATTTTTATCAGTGATATACATGATGGGATCAAGTGCACTCCCAGCAAGTTTGCTGATGACACCGAACTGAGTGGTGCAGTTAATATGGAAGAAATGTCATCTGGAGGGACCTGCACAGGCTTGAAAAGTGAGTCCACGTGAACCTGATGAGGTTCAACAAGGCCAAGTGTGAAGTGTTGCAGTTGAGTTGGAACTGTTTCAGATATATATACAGACTGCAAGAAGAGCTCCTTGAGCAGCCCTGTGGAGAAGGACTTGGGGGTTCTAGTGGATGAAAAGCTGGACATGAGCCAGCAGTGTGCTCTTGCAGCCCAGAAGACCAACAATATCCTTGGCTGCACCACATGAGGGGTGGCAGCAGGGCAAGGAAGGTGATTGTCCCCCTCTCCTCTGCTTTTGTGAGGACCCATCTGGAGTACTGTGTCCAGACCCGAGGCCCTCAGCACAAGAAGGATGTGGAACTGTGGGAGCAGGTCCAGAGAAGGGCCATGAAGATGATCAGAGGGCTGGATTATCTCTGTGTGAAAACACACTAAAGGAGTTTGTTCAGTCTGGAAAAGAGATGGCTACAGAGAGACATTGTTCTAGCCTTTCAGCACTTGGAAGGAGTTTATAAATGAGAGGAAAACTGATTTTTCACATGGTCTAATAGTAATAGGACAATAGGGAGCTTTTAAACTAAAAGAGGGGAGATTGAGGTTCCTTACTCAGAGAGTGGTGAGGGACACAGGCTGCCCAGAGATGTGGGTGCCTCATCCCTGAAGGTGCTCAAGGACAGGTTGGATGGGCTCTGGGCAGCCTGATCTAGGGGTTGGCAACCGCAGCAGGGGATTGGATCTAGATCCTATGAGAATCATGCCTCTCAGTATAGTAATGCTTTCCCTACCACTTAGGTGAGCAGTGATGTGAGGTACAAACAAGGCTCAAGCCTTTTCAATCTTGTCAGCAAGAGCATGAACCTGGAGAGACAGGCCAGTCAAGTGATGTCTGTAATGCATGGCAGACACCTTATTCTACAGGGTGTGCTTGGGAACAGAGGATATTTAGAATGGGATGCTACAGACTGCTGCATTCCCTATGGCAGTAGATATCTTTCAAGTGCCTGGATCTCTTTCTAATTGTCTCACTGTTAGCAAGCTGTGTTTCACCACTGTCTTCACATAAGCACAGAGCCTAGACTTGGAGGAGATGTTCCTCTCCTCTCTCTTCCTCCCTCTCTGGGACAGTCATGATATCCTCTCCCAAACACAGCAGGGAAGTGGATGTCTTGAAAGAGAGTTGTAGACGTTCCCTCTACAGTGAATCAAGCGTGCTGCTGCACACAGTACCTGGTGGCTAACTTTTGTTCTGCCTTTCCTGGCACCCCTTCCCTCCTTCATTCCAAAGGCCAACTAGATCCTAAAGCTCACGTGAAAGAAAACAACTACTCTGATGAGAGATACAAAAACAAAACAAAAAACAAACAAACAAAAAAACCAAAAAAACCGAACAAGTTTCTTATTATCAGTAGTAGTTATTTAATAGGCCTAAAGAAATACCACATTGACCTTAAAATTTTGCTAAAAACATTCTTCTGTGATAGAGAGGTGAGTGATTGAGAAGTGAGAGTGTTACTCAATTCAGGCAGAAATTTTATGTCATTTTAATGCAAGTAATAGAGATGTTTGACAATACACAGTTACAGCAATCTCTGCTTTATCCAAAACAAAACAAAACAAAACAAAACAAAACAAAAAAAGGCATTGTCATGCTAAATGAGCAGGATGCTGAGATTGTAACATATTTCTGAGTAGCTTTATAAAAATGCACACAAAGCAATTTAGACTATAATGGCTGGTGTGATAACCAGAAAAAGACAATATCTATTGCAGTAGGAGAACCTCTTGCACCCAATGCTCCAATAATGATTCTTTATCAGATTTTTTTTGGTACTTCACATCTGCACTGTCTGGTTACTTTCATTCCTGTAACAAACAAACAAACAAAGTAAGTTAAATCATTATTTAAGGTAGAGTCACAGCTACATAATGGTACACCTGAAGCATCTGGGCAATAGAAAGAGGAAAAAGACACTGGGCCAAAACCAACATATTAATTCTGAGGACTTTAAAGTCAATGCCCATCAAACTTTCACATCTGGAGATTGTGAGGGGGTGAATCTGAAGAATGAGTGCAGACAAGGGAGGAGAAGGTTGCAAGAAAAGGAGGAATGCTTAGAAAGAAGTTAAATTTGCATGAGGATAAGGAAGGGTAATTAGTTTGGAAGAATGGGGAAAACAATGATAGCATGATGACCTGCACAGAAGTGGAGGGAGTTTACAGGTAAAAGGTGTATGAATGAACTGCACAAACAGTTATAGAGTGCAAACCAAACATAGTTAATGAATTGATCCAGGTGCTTTCTCAGAGGCCTTACCACCCCCTTTGTGTACTCACATTTTTTTTCCACATAAGCATCGTCATCAGCACGTTAAAAATTATTGCTTTCATTAGAATTATTTTCAGGCCCAGTTGTGAGAAGGTCAGCATGTTTAGGTTCTCATCTGTTGAAGTAACAAGGAATGAAAGTCATAAGAGCACTGTAACATCCCCACTTCTAGACAGACCTAACAGTACTTCTTAAAGAAGCTTTTTCCACTTTGCATGGCCGAGCTGGTAGGGCACTAATGAAGCAGTGAACAGAACCACCCCACTGAGAGTCTATTTGAAGGGCCGGGCTTTCAGTCAGTATGAGCTTAATTCTACAACAAGGAGGATTGCCAACCACTTGGTTGTTATTAACAGTGTAGTATGAAACAGGGATGCTGGAAGAGCCTATCCATCCTCTCCCCCCAGTTTTTTAAGAATGGCAGAAGGGAAGATAAGTTAAATTTTGTCCAAAGAACACAGAGTCTACTTGGATGTTCTACAGTTATAGAGTCATTAAGGTTGGAAAAGACTTCCAAGAGCATCCAAGACCATCCACTTACCACTGATATTGCCCACTAAGCCATGTCCCTAAAATACATCTACACATTTCTTGAACACCCAAATCTTAGCTGCAATGTCATTTTCACCTGAAAATATACTGATCTATATTGGAGCAGCAGGATGTGGTCACCAAAATGTCATTTTAAAGTTCTCTTTGAAAACCTCTCTCCAAAACATCTGGTCCAATCTGCCAAGTTTGCTTATGAGTACTTTTTTTGAAGTACTGTTTTGGAAACATTTGGCTAACTGTTTTTGTGTGTGTGTGTGCTTTGCTGTTATTGTTGTTTCTTGTTTTTTCCTTTTTTTTTTTTTTTTTTTTTCCAGTAAGGCTGCATGTTTGCAAGAATAAAGCTATTCTGCAAACCCAGCTTGTGCAGCAGCAAGCTCAGCTCCTTTGAACTTGCAGAGCTTACTCTCGTGCACTGTATCTGCAGTGCACACACGCTGCAGAAACCACCTCCTTATTTTTTGGTTTGGTTTCTTAGGTGTGCACCCGAAAAGAAAAACATCTCTTCTGAAATATGGACAGGCTTTTAGTCAAGCTGACATATCTGGCATACCTTACATCAGCAAACAGGGGACATTAGCAAAAAATTAGGAAGAATTTTCTTAAATCAAGCTTTCCTCGTAAAATGCTGTGTTCATACCTGTCTTGAAGTGCAGATACATCCCTGTAATGCAGACAGTGCTGGCACCTGCAGACAGTAACAAGAAATTTAATTAATAACAGAAATTGACTTTGTCAGAAGTTCACAAAGGTGTTTCTACCTAGAAGGGTTGAATTTGAGTTTCTGGCCATTAAACCATAAATACTCACATACACTACTTTCAGTGCAAGCATACTGTAAGATGTAATTAAATTTTAGTTTTCCACCAGACAAAGCTTTCCCATGTTGTGATTTTGAGATCTCTCTGCTGTGACTATCCCAGCCTACTGACCCTTCATTTGTTTCTAACAAGGAATAACACAAAAGAAAGCAGAGGCAAAAAGACACCATTCTTTAGAGAGTCAAAGCACAGCTCAGCATTGCTTGCAGTGTTAGGAGGTGTGAACAAGTCCTGTTCATAATAATAGCAGAGAGACCATGTATAGCTCTGAACACACAACCAACATTACCAGCTTCAGGATCATCTTCTAGTGCTCCAAATCCCTCGTGCATGGCACCACAGTGCATTTCATCCTTTTTGGCCCAGTAGGTTGACAGATAGCTTGCTTCATATTTGTTCTCAGATGTTGCCACCTCCACAACAGTTTCTGTCTTACTATCAACTGAGCTAAGATCAAGCTTTTCAGGGGAGTAATCCGTGATAAGGCACATTTCCAAATTCTTGTCATCTTCAGAGGTCAGCCTGTAGACTGAAGGAGATGGAGTAATATCTGAAAATGGAGAAGAGGCATTAGGTGAGATTAGAACATTAGGTCACGCACATTAGCTGTGTCAACCTTGACACGCCGACACTTCAGGTATGGATGTTCCTCCATGATTCAGATGGGAAGCTGTCTGGTCATAGGGATCTTGAGCTAGGACACCATTTGTGAACCAAGGCATTCACAGCTACAGGAGCTACATGAGGCTTGCTTTGACATATGTTGAGCCACAGATGGTCAACCTGGATCCCTAGAGCATCTCAAATGATACTCATAAGGCCACCCACAGCCTAAAAGTCCACATCTAACCTAGTCATCTCTCTCTGTAACAGCTTGTTCAACTCTACACTGCTGCCTGGGATTCCTTTAGGATCATGACCTGACTGCATTCAGAGATGTATAAAATAGGCAGAGATAACTCTCCTCCTGCTTCACGGCCATGAGAAGTCATATCTAGGGAGGACAGATTGGTTCAGGGGCATTCTCTGCTTTCTGCAGATGCACTGTCAAATCCACCATTGATATTCATAATCCCACTTCCTCAAGCTGTCCTGAAGGATGTTAGTTATAATGCCATATCTTAAATGTGTACATATTACTGCCAGTCTAGCTAACGATGCTAGAAAAACATATGAAAGCCACTGCAAAGTAGCAACACATTCCGATTTAGGGAAAGAAAGATTAAATAAATGTTTCATTACATTTCATCAACTGACAGTACAATTTATTATTATTATTATTATTATTATTATTATTATTATTATTATTATTTAGTATGGTTATTCTTTTGGGAACACATTTCGGCAATATATTCAGATTTTAAAAAAGCTGGATCAGAGAATCACAGAATCAGAGAATAACAGGGACTGGAAGGGACCTTGACGGTAGACACCGTTTAAAAAGCAAATGACAGCAAAAAAAAGAAACACAAATGAACCAGTATCTATCATTAATATGGAGTACAAGGATACAAAAAAAAAAAAAAAAAAAAAAAAAGCTGGATCTGGTCTCTTTCACAACAAGTGCTCTGCTATCAGAAGAGCTGCAAATCCAACTCTCTCTCTAAATTAGTGTATTCTTTTTTTCCCACTGCCTTTGCAATGCTTTTATCTTGTGCAAATTTTAAAAATGTTTTTTATTTTTGCTGGCAGCATCAGCAGCACCTGCTTTGCAAAATATTCATTTCTCATTCTTGCTCTTAGTGGCTGCTGGCTTTGTTCTATCACTAGAAGCATTTTCCAATTTGTTCCTTTACATATTTGCATGCTGTTTTGAAAGTCTGCAGATAGCAGACTTGGTAAATACCAGCTAATACGACTACAGCACCGTGATTTACATTTCCTGTTATTCTGTCTTAACAAGTTGGTGGATGTGGTGGAGTTGCTGTATTGGTATCTATTACCTTTATTTAAGAAAAGTTTGAGAAGTAAATAAGGATGCTCTTATCTCTCAACCTTGCCTAACTGCATCCTCGCTGAAGCATATCTTCCAAGTGGATGAAGAGGAGCTATCTAAATACCATCCCTGACTATTCTACAATGAAAGCCAACTCCAGTAGAGTTCAGTGGGAGAGCAGTTTGAGTTTGTTTCGACATCAAAGATCTATGCCTTTTATTTTTTCCCCAAACAGAAAGCTGAACTGATTTAACACATAACTGGTATTCTATAAAGAATTATCTTATTATCCATTCCCTCCGAAGCAGAATCTTTCAGTCTCTGGTCAGTCTGGAAATAGTGTGATTGAGTTGGTTGACCATTTAGAGTTTAACCATTTGTGCAATAATTGTCTCTGGAAACAAAGGCTCAAGGAGGCAGTCCATTAATTTTCTGAGAGCTGTCATTTTCACAAAACGTTTGTGTAGGCTTTTTCTTCCAAAACCAACATGGGTTTTAGCTGTCAGAAACAGTTCAGTACTTTTACACCAGAAATTTCATTTATAGGGGGAAATAAATAATTTCAACTCAAAACAATAAACTTCTTGAACGGAGATTAACTATCCATTCAGCAAATAAGTGAATTTTTAAAAATCCAATTTTTATAGTGAGCAAGAACAAAAGCATTCAAGTAATTAATCCTGAAATCCTTCTCTAAATACAGGGGGAAGAAAATAGATTTTTTTGTTGTTGAAACTCAGTTCTCAAAAGAACTTTTGATTTTATATTTGTGGTATTTCCTCGAAGATACATGTGTTTTTTACAAAAATGATACCCTTCACTGACCAGTCTATCTAATGAGCACTTTTAATTAGATGAATTACTTGGGATTACAGACAGGCTTGTGCAATTTCCAAAAATTACTCCTGTGGCTCCAGTATCCCAGACATCCAAGTTCAAATCATTACAAACGACATAGCTTAAGTCACCTGGAAAATTTCTGTCTTATTCAATGTGAAACTATGACTTAAGTATGAACTCAGAAGTGCCTGAATTTTTCCCCTTCCTACGTCAAAAAATGCAACTTCTGGTGTTCGTGCAACAAAGTTAGCCCAGGCTAACATTTTCCTTTTCACAATGACAGCATGAGTCTTCATACTGTCTGACAAGACTCTAAATTAAGATCAATGACATGCCAATGTCACTAGTCTAAGAAACTGATGATGCTATCTTATTTCCCAGTATTCCCAGGATCCCTGATGCATCTTCACCATCACAATGTTGAGAAACAATCCTGCCTTCATTTTCTTTCAGCCTCCTCTCTTCCCTCCTTCATCTAGAGGGTTTGTTCATTCTCCATAAAGGTAGCTGTATTTAAAAACACAAATTAGTGGTCACTGCTCCTGTTTTCATAGCCTGTCCTTCTCCAGATCTTAAGCACCTGATCTGACTTTAAATCTATTTCCTCTTACAAATGTAGTACATCTTTCTCACTCAATAATAAGACTTTGCAATCAATTGTTGCCTGGTAGCTGCATATTTCAGTGTCTTCTCATCCAAAGTATGTAGGAAAGCTATCTACTTGACACAAAGTTGTTTGAAACTTCTTTACATCTTTACAGGTTTCTGCAGCCTTTTAAAATTTTACTGAGGAAAGAGGCTTAAAAAGCATCACAAGAAGTTTGGTCTCCTTTGCAAATTAAATTTTCTGAAATTTTTACTTTGCAAAGTAGAACTCTTAGAATTTTTACTTTGCAAAGTAAATTTTCTGATTCCTAACTGCTCACATTCTAACATTAGTTTAGACAAATAAGGACTTCACTTTCGGATATTAAAACAAAACAATCTTGATATATTCTTAGGCTAAGAGTTAGAAAAGGTCATTAGGCTGAATGACTCCAAAACATCATATAGCTGTTATTTTGAAGATGGATAAATCAAATCTGAATGTGCTAATAACCAAAAACTCAATGCATGAATTAAATTTGTTATGTAGTATTTGGCAGCATGCAAACTGCTTGCCGTGCTGACCACACCACGCTGTGACTGCTAAGCATTAGTAAACTGTTTAGCCATAGAAAACCGTAAGAAACTTGACCACCTTATCTAGCTGTTCTTTTCTGTAGCGAGTCACTGTCACACCATATGCAAGCATTCCTTGGCTTTCAACACAGCCTCTCTATTTCAGCATATTTTTGTCAGTGGAGGTCTAAAAGAAGATGGGAAATGCTCTCATGTAATCCCCTGGTCCATCTGCCTAAAGAACAAGTAACTACCACTCCTGGTGCTAACATGGTACAAAACGTTTAAACATACTCAGGGTGACAAGAAGTTGGGTTCCAGCTCCAAATGCCAGTTCTGCATATCCCTGGGTTGCACACTGATGCCAATCTCTGCAAAAACATAGGCGTGTCTTCCAAACTCATACTGACAGCCAGATCAACTTGCATTCTAGAGCAGGGAGTAACTTAAGGGAGCAGTGGCAAAACACACTGATTTTAAACACTGTCAAAGTACAAAAGAAATCTACAAGAAAAATAGTCAGGAACAGGGAGATTAAAAAATTATCATTCTTTCCTTAGTTACAGCTGTATTGCACATTTTGAGATGCTAGAATAATGTGTTTGTAAAATCACCTAAAATTCTATTCCGCATGCCACATGGTTAATAACTTTTTCCTTAACGTCTCATTGCTTATTACTTATTACTGGTTTAATCATCAGCAGGGCTCCTTTTGATAATGTCAGCTTGTATCCTCTCTACCCCCATAATTCACATGTAACAGGAAACCTTTGACCTTGCTTATATTTATCTCCTTCTGGATTTCAATGGGCCACTGATATCCAGATCTTGCAGATTCACTGAGGAGTTGTAAAGGCATCTGAGCCTTTGCACATCAAGGTTCCTACACTCTCACTCAGGTAAGCAGTACCAGAAGTAAGGATTAAGGATGGACTTGTGGCTTTGACAGCTTGGTAAATCTGGATTCATGTCCCAGTCATATACAGAATCCACTTGCAGTATGTGTGGATAATACCTCTATTGTCCAACAAGACAAAAGATAGTTCAGTTCCCATTCTGACACTAACAATTTAGAAAGGAATGAGTATATTATACCTTGGTGGATTCTTCTGCAAGGAAAGATAGAATGGTAGTACATAAGTAGATACTTTATTAATATTATAGCAATTATTTTATTTCAGTGTTTGTTCATCTGACATATTGTCCATGACTTTGCTTGAGGCCAATGGAAGTGTCATGGATTTACCCTTAGAACAGAAGAAATGCTAGTGACTTGTCAGAAGAACAGAATGAGTCTTTGTCTTAGCTGTTACAGGAATGCAACTGACTGAAGAGCACCGTAAGCACATTTTCCTTCAGCTGCCTCAAGAAATACTGCTTGGACATCTTCCTTGGAATAACTTCCACCAGTTAGGGTGACACCTACTATAGCATTTTCCCAGATCTTAATGTGTATCCTCAACAAGCTTGCAAATTAGGCAAAAATTCAGGATGGATATACCTGGCAGAACCAGAAGTCTTCTCCCAGATCCAAATGTGAGTTTGTAACTATTTCCATAGTCTCACAATAACACAGGCCTCTACAATATTCAGAGTAGTACTGAATGGAACCTTCAGCCATGAAACACTCCACTAAACGGAATCCCATTTATCTCCACAGTTAGACAGAACGGTCTATCTAGGATGTTGCATCCATCCTTTATTCATATTTTCATTACAAAGCACTGTCATGTCTATGTTTTTCAAACTTTCAAACTCTTCCTCTTGAATATTCCCCTGTATTTATTTATGTTTTGTTTCCACAAAACCACCTGCATCACAAATCTGTCCTTCATTTCTCATTTACTTAATCTCACTGTCAGCCAGATTAATCTCTCAAAATTTAGTGTATCTACTTTTAATTCACAGCTCACATAGGGTCTGATGGGATAGTATCAAGTCCATCATCCCATTTTCTTAGATTTGCTATCTGGATTAGTCAAATAGATTTCAATTCAAATTTGCCATTTAGATTTTAAGTAGAAGTCATGCTTTTCAGTATGCAATTTTTATTTATGTATTTATTTATTTGTTTTTAACCATTGTTTATTCTGCCAAAAAACGCTGAGATTTTGGTATGCATTCAGGAAAGTCTTAGTTATAAACAGAGCTAGATCTGTAGCAGTTGCATACAGATATGGCCATAACAAGTCAATCTGAGGACACATACAAACGAACTCAAGGAGAGCTCTGAATCATCACTACTTTAGCTTGCTAATAGCTCCATATAAACTGGAGGTTCTTATTTTTCTCATACATTTTTCAACAGGGTCAGAGAGATCATTTGAAATATAAGATTTTTTTCACAGAGATTTTCAGAATTGATTGATTCTTTATGTTGTTGTGTATTTTTACTTTTAGAATAAAATCACTTTGAAGTTATCTTAAACATGACACCATTTTAAGAAATGGAAGCATTACTTTTTCAGAGTAAAAAGAAAATAATTTAGATTAAATGTAAAGAAATTTAGAAAAAATGACACAATTACAAAAGGAAAAAAGAAAAAGGTTGGTTTGGCAGTATCTGCCTTCCTTTCTTTCCCTTCTCCAAGAAGTTCCACCCAACAGAAGAACATTTATTTTTTTCAGACATTGCCGAAAAACATTAAAATTGATCAGAGAAATGGATATGAGCAAAAAAAACCCATACATCATATGTTTGGGAAATCAACTATACTTGAGAAAACAGGAGCTTAGTCAATGATCCAAAGGCATTTCTATTTTAAACTGTATTAACACCATGCCACAACCTGTGGATTTCAGATTACAAGTTATTTGAGAAAGGACATAAGAAACAGAGCACAAATACAGCAGCAGACTGTACTCTTCCCCTACAGTCCACTCTAAATTTCTGTGGATTTTGAACTGGAAGTTGTTGCAAGTTGTTGCAGTATCATCATGTTCAGTTGCCACCTAAGAACATGCAGAGCTTGTAACTACTCACTCATCACTGCTTAAAATTACTTTGGGAGACCACTTTTGGGAGGAATTACCAAAAACAGTATTTTTTTTCATTTGCTTTTGTCCAGACCAAATTATTTATCATATTTCCACAGAAATAATTTATTAATGCATCCTCTTGAACTGTTTTTCCTCCCTCTGGCTTTATCCCACCCCTAGCTTTTAAGGCCTTTTGCACCACAAATCCTCATGCAATTGCAAGCTTTGAGACAAAGGTGCAAAAGGAATAACCTCTTACAATTTCTAATGCCCATGTGGATGTTGAATGCTGAGGCAACCTCAGAGTACTCCTCACTAATTGGCTGTGACTACAAACTTGGTATCATTCTGTCATGGTTTGGCAGCCATGACTCATTCTCAAAGAAAAACTTGCTTCTTGAGCTTCAATTATTTGCAGTTCACATTATGGTAGAAACCCACCCCTATCATTACAGCTTCATTCAGGATCTCCAAAGCAAAAACCCATTATGTGCTCCTACTTTTCATCAGGATTCTCTTATCTTAAAGCATTAGCGTCCACATACCAGAAAAGTCCATTTTACACACTACAGCTTTATGGGACAATTCTCACCACTCTGGATTTTGCTCACCAGTGCTGACTTTTCCATTTCCCTTTGCCTATTCTCCATATAAAGATTTTTGTTATCCTGGACTGTTATCCCCGAAACAGTCATCTCTTTTCAACTTTTCAAGAAAATTCAGCTTGAATATTTTAAATGCCTGATGTGCGCATCAACAAGCATAGGGAGGGGAAAATATTCATGCAATCATATAAGTCACTTTTACATCAGCTGAAAATGTATAGTCCCATTTCCACTATACTGTAAAGCAACTAAAGAGGCAAAGTAACTTCTGAAATGACATAAGTATTTTCAATCACATCTGAGAATTCAGACATACCTAGAGAAACTGTAAGTTTGGTTCCAGTTCCAAATATGAGTTTGCTGTAACCCCCAGTATTACACTGTGACACTGTGCTTTGCAAAATGGTGCCTTTGTATGCTCATATGCTGCACTGTACATGTGGCAATGCAAGATGCTTATTGGAATAATCTGAGAATGTGAGTTTCTGCCATCTCCTAAACATGTACAGTGATAAAACATTAGACCTAGATAGATAGAACATTGCTCTATCATTTTTGACATGCACTGTTCTGGCCTTTGCCCACCATCTAATCAAACATCTGCTTATTATTTCCTATGTGTGTCAATTAGTATATGCATACATAGCCTTCCAGAGAGTGTTTACTAGCCTTCTGACTGCTGCTGTTGTGTCTGACCAGTCTGTGCTGCCTTTCTGCTCAGTTCACTTGTCCATCCTCCTCTTCCAGGCTGCACTTTACATTGTATTATTTAACACCTTCTGGGTTTCATCCAAAGATGGGTGCCACTACCAAACATGGGCATGGAGCTTGCCTTGAATTCTACACAGCCTTTCAGGACACAATAGAAATCTCCCCTCCATTCTCTCCAGAACCAGGTCTTCCACGGCAGCTTGGGCTGAACTCTGACATGTACTCAACTACACACATACAAATAAGCATTCTCAGTACAATATATAGTCCATTTTCCATTACCAAGAGCCAGAAACAACAATTGCCCCTGATAGCAGAAAAACTGAACAGTAGGACTAATGTGAAGGATAGAAAAAAATAATAATACAGAAAAATCAAATATCAGAAATTGAATTCAGGCCATATTCGTTGAAGTTTGCATCCGAGAAAAAAAAAAAAAAAAAAAAAAAAAAAAGAGTAAAAGTAAGACAATGACACAATAAATAACATATTAAACCAACATGCTCCCAGTATCCAGCTTTGCACATCAAAAGTGGGCTAAACGTAGTGAAAGCTCTGTGTACCATGTTCTATGTAGCTGGAAAAATACATTCACACCACAATGGATATCAGGGCAAAGCACATCAAAACCTCACCCACTGTCTAACATCAAGCTGAATCCTTCCTGAAGAATACAACCCATAAGAGATCCCTACTGCAAATTAAATGGAGAATGAGATCATAATTAAATCATTAGTTAATATGTGAACAAAATCCAGTCACCAGTGACACCTCTCTCATTCTCTCTGCAAAACCTAGACCATAATTAAATGTGCCCTCCATCCGAAAAAGAAAGTGGGACTGAATTTCTAAGAAAGTAGAGATAAATTCTAAGACACGGGTGAATAATTTTTAATTGCTTTCACTCTCCTCCAATGGAAAGAAAAAAGAAAAAAAAAAAAAAAAAAGTATTTTTACTATCTTCCTGAACAACTTTGCTTTTCTTATATAGTTCTTTTCCAAATTTAGAAATTCCCTGATGAATCTACAGGACTACTGAAAATTTGCTTGATATTTAATTGAAGTAATAAAAAAATAACATGAGGTTTCTGACTCAGGAAATGCCCAGAAAAGTTGGTCAGGTGTGAGAACACACACACAATTTTCAAAGGAGGGAATATATATATAAAATTTCCATCAGTATTATTATATGTCTCCAAATTCAATCAGCTAAAAGGAAGTCTCTGATTACATTTAGGAACCAATTCCTAATTTTATTTCAGATTAAGTGAAAGAATAAAGAGTCTGCTGTGAATATTTTGCAAACTAAGCTTACCTATAGTTAGGTATTTACCTAAGCTAAAAAAGTTCATATATCTGAAGAAAAATAGAAGGAAGTTATCTCCAACTCCAAATATAAGTTTTTTAAAATTTCCAGGAGAAACACCAGGACACAAAGCTTGCCTACACCATGATGCAAGTGTGGAAATGCTCACAGTGGGAAGATAAGTTGCATGCACCTATGTTGCCAGATTTTAAGTGCTCCCCCATAGCAAAGCTCCACAGCTTGTGAAATTTAAATAATTGCACTATGGAAGATCTCTGTCCTATAGTATCTAGCAGATACTATAGCAAGAATGAAATCCTCGCAATTCTCATTTGGCAACAACCTGCATCTGAACAGCATTTTATTACTCTTTTAGCAAGCTTTCACTTTATTTTTGGTGGGCTGGATTTTTCCACCGAACAACTCAAAGTCCTGAGTCTTAGAAATCTTACTTGGTTTTACCACAAGTGTGGTTCCATCTCCAAAGGTAAGATGGTAGGTATTCGTAGACACGCAGTGCTGTCTGGCATAGCAAAAATCTTTGCATGCTCTTCCAGAATTGTGAGGAGTGTATTTTGCTTGCCATCCCTGCATCTCATCTCACAAGGCTGAGTAAGTGAGGATAACTGCTCTGACTTTGGAAGTCAGAAGAAGACACTGAGTATCCCCACCTTCTCCTCATCCTTGGTGGCAATGTTCCCTGCCACAACCAATAAAGGATGAGATGTTTTTGAACTGTACCAGCAGATAGTAATGAAGCTGCTTATGATCCTTGCTGAAGCAAAACTATTTGTTGACTTTGTTGTTAGACGTGGTACAATAGTTTCAGCACAAGGCCTTGCTTGGCTAGAAAAGGATGGGAACAAGAACATGACTATGGTTTAGGATCAGAATAACTGATGAGGACCATCTTCCTATCAGTCCACTTTTCCCTTCACAGTTTTTTTTCCATGTTACAACAAATGAGTAGATAGCACAAGAAAAAATACAGTAATTCAAGTCAGGACTACACATATCAACTAGCCAATTCCTTTCACTACCAAGTCACGATCGGGAAAGCCACTCTGCTATTTAAGTCTAAATCCACAATAAAAAACACAAGCATATATAAACATGTTTCTTACTTGGTTTCACAATAAGTTCTGTCCCTTTTCCAAAGATGACTATAGCCAGTGTTCACACAATGAAAAACAAGCCAACAAAAACCATCTTTGAAGCCATCACATCCATCCACATCCACAGGCACAACAACAGTTTGTCTGATCTATCTCAGGAAATTTAAACATGAAATACAGCACTTCCTTCATGGAAAGATTGTGATATGGGAATTTAAATGTTTAATCCAGCTGTTATTCTTCTATCAGATGTTCTGTGTGTAGGGATTTTCAAATGATGGTATGAGAAGTAAGACAACGTTTCAAACATCCAGGATCCACTGTGCCAGATATTGCTCTCATGCAATAATGGCCCAAAGTCATAGAAAAACTAAACAACAGTACAACCCTACATTTTAAAGAAAGTGAACTATATTAAATTTCCTTTAGGCTTGGTTTTTTTGTTTGTTTGTTTTTTGTTTGTTTTAATTTGAATTTCCTAGTCTAAACATTTCGTCCTTGACTCTTCCAATATTCTACTGCATTAAAATTAATTTTTGCCCATATTTTCAATACATTTAAGACATTTTATCAAATTAACTCTTGCTTTTGCGAAGACTGGTATTTGCGGACCTATCTACTTCTTATACCCTCTTATCTTTTCCTACCTATGTTTGGATATTTTGTCAGCCTAGTGTCTGTAAATTTACATGAATTACCACAGCAGGAATTTGTCAACTTCATTTGTTTTAAAACAGACATTTTGATTTTTCCCAATTTAATGGATTGCTCAGCAATGTGGATATAATTCAGAATAGAATAAATGTGAGGCTTAATACCCTGCTCAGGTATAGCATTTCTTGTTCATTCCCTCTCTCTATATATATAAGGTCAAATTATAGATCATACATACTTACTAAGATCAACTTTCAGTTTAGCTTCACTTACTCTAATTTTTTCCAGTGTGAACAGTAGCTGACCTCTCAAAAAGATAAACCAGAAGTATGTTCAGAAAAAAGCATGTAAAGGACAAATTGATCTACATCCAATTATACAACCATTATTTTTACCAGAACATGATTTGAATATATGATGACTATCATGCATCTGCATCCCTACCCTTGAATTTAATATCACATTTTGTTCTGCAGGCTCATTCATGACTGTTTTCTCCAGAAAATAACATTGTGTACTTACAAGATATCACTGCCAACCTTGTTCCAGAACCAAAGAGAACCCTTCTTCCTGCATCATACACCCAGTGCAATACACTCTGTCAAAATCTCTCTTTGCACAGATACCTTCATTCCCTATACAAATCCCATTATTTATCAACAGACAGGGAGTAAAGATGCCAAACTGTTTCTGTATACTTAGACTCCAGATCTGTTTTTATTGCCATCTCATAAAAAAGTATTCAAGCTAAAAGTACCAGAAGGACAACAGCAAAATCATCTGGAGCCTGAGGGTAGCCAAGCACTGAAGGGCTTTGGTATCTGCTTTGTTTTGTCTTATAGGTTCTTGTAATGTTGTGGAGGAGTTGAGGCCCTTGGAAAAATTCTTCTGCATCCATAAACATGTAGATCTATCGAGCTGAGTGCCCAGCTCAGTACTGAAAATGTAAATTTCTGATTATTCTAAATGTTACAAAGCTCACCAGGTCTCAGGGCTAAAATAACCCTTCCTGCCAAACACCACCTTCCCCATACCAGCATTGACACCGTGGCCAAAGGAGGTAGAAAACAGCAGCCGATCTGATGAGGTCGACATGTTGATTATCCTGAAATGTGAAGTGTCAGAACTGGCAACGAATTTATCCAGAGAGATGAGTAGAACCTGGATCTGCAGCAAGCCCTGTGGAAGCAGCATCAAGGATACTGAGGAAGCTATATTGTCTCCAAAGTCAACTGATTTCAGATCATTGGAAAATGAAGTTTAAAATACACAGACACCTAAAACTTCAGACATAACAAGAAAAGGAAAACACAAGCACTCAATTTAACAGCTTATTCACTGCTTAGCAGAAAGTACCCTAGAATTTTTCAGACATAGAAGCTGCAAGGCACATTGCTCTGCAGGACATGTTCTGAAAATGTCACCTGTACTGCACCATTACAGCTCCAAAATCTGCTTGAGCTTCAACAGGACCAGGTTTCCAAATTTATCTGGAATGCCAGTATCACCACCACATGCCGCTAAGTTTAGATTAAAGGGAGAAGTCTTCTTTTTCTGTTAACTTAGACACTATGACATACTGCAGAGGAGGCCAAGGCCATGGTAGACATGCCTGTGGTCATTTTCTAAGAGCTTCTGGAGAATTTCACAGTTCAGCTCACAAGTTTATCTCCACTAAACAAAAAGTATGGAGAGAAAAAATGACCCAAATTCTAGTTTTCAGTGTACTTGGCTACTTACGGGCTACAACTGAAAGCAAAGTTCCCTTTCCAAATGTGACTTTGTCTGCAGTATACACACTCCAACATATTTCATTACAAAAATACTTCTGTTAGCCTCATGCATGGCCTTGTGCAATAAGTGGTTGCAAAGCTCTGTTACAATATGCTCAAAGACAGTGTAATTACCTGGAACACAGTGGAATCTATTCCCCAACATTTCAGATACACTTGCTCAGTGGGGCTCCTCTGAGAATACCATCCATTCACTGACTCCGGTTTTCAACCACAGTCCCAAAAAAGCTTGGACTTGTGCTGTTACACCAAATGAAATGTAGTGTTCTTGCCATCTACTTTTTGATTTAGCAACAGAACAAGCATTCCATGAGGGCTCAGGTTGCTTTTTCTCTCCTGTGTTATTACTACAGCAAAGCCACAGGACATGACTGTGAGATGAGATTGTACCATTAACTCACCTAATTGGAAAGATGGTGGCTTTAGACATAGAGCCAAGGGTGAATTTGAGAGTGTTGTCACAACAGCACAGCAATTGACAGAAACCTGAAGGCTTCATCTGCCAGCAGGTGAAACCAGCACTGGGATGTACTGGCAGCCTCCTTGTTTACACCCTGGACAAGTAGAATGCTCAAATTCAGTTGAAAACAGTCTGCCTTTCTGAAGACTGGACTGACAGTGGACTTGCTTGGCTTTATTGGAAGTCCTCCTTCCACTTATGGCTGTCTGCCCAGCCACATAAGGTGCCCTTTTAAACAGTCGACACTTCTCTAGGCTGAAAACAATTGCGGTGTACTTTTCACTCCAGTTATACTGAGAAAAAACAGTATACATACTGAGAACTATCTAGCTTAACTAACAGGAAGTAGTTGCACCAACCAAATTCTGGGCCTTGCCTGAGATACCTGAAAGGAAAAAAAGTAAGAAACAGAACCAAAACCCAATTTTGCATCCCCCGTCACCTTTCATAGCCACATACAGGCACTGGGCATAAGTTGATCTACCTGTTTCTCTGCCCAAACAACTTCTTTCCTGCTTGCTCACAGACTATCAGCAACCAGGAGAGCAGTGTTCAAAACATCTTTCTCTCAACAGCATAAGTCCACCTCATAGAAACATTTCTAAGGACAAGACAAAATTTCAATGGTGATCTCTAATTTGGGTAGGGATTTCATGCAAGGTCATTTTCCCAGAAAGTCCTCTTATGGCTACATCATCTACATAAAATGAAATAGCACCTATTTTCTCCTCTACCTCTGTAAGGAGATACGGATGCCGCAGAGATATCTACGGTGGATACATAAGCAGTATGACAAAGGAGACACAGAAAAACTGAACACTCACTTGGCTGGACGGACAGCCTGGTCTCTGAACCAAAGGTCACTGTGCCATATGTAGAGCTATAATGACACAGTATTTCCTCCCACAACAAAATGCTCATCCAACATCTTGAGAAGCAGCATGAGCCCTCAAGGCTCAAGGCCAGCAAATGCCAAGGCCAGAAAGGGCAGAACACACATCCATCTATGCTCAGAGTGAAGGGAGAAGCAGAAATAACCTTGTAAAGAAGTTTAAGTGCCATAATATATTGCATTGGAAGCCAAGGAAGTGGGAGGCAGCTGAACTTACTGGGCAGAACCTGAAGTTTTGTCCCCTGTCCAAGGGTGAGCTTGTTGTAGTTCCCACAGTGGTTTTCACCTTCATAAGAACATAAACCCTTCTACATCCTTTGTGAGAAAGGCAACCCCCTCTCCTCAAGAACCCAAGCCTCTACTTTTAGAATCACAGAATTGTTAGTAAGAAAAGACCGCTAAGATCATCTTGTCCAACTATTAACCATTGTCATTGTGCCCACTAAAACATGTCCCAAAGTGCCACATTTCCACATTTCTTGAACACCTCCACTTCTTGAGCAACTTATTCCAATGCATCACTACTCTTTCTGAGTGGATTTTTTCCTATTATCCAACCTGAACCTCTCCTGGCACAACATGAGGCCATTTCCTCTAGACCCCTAGCACTGGTTACATAGGAGAAGAGACAGACCCTCACCTCACCACAACCTCCTTTCAGGAAGCTGTAGTGGGCAATCAGGTCTCCCTGAGCCTCCTCTTCTCCAGACTGAACAATCCCAGCTCTCTCAGCCACTTCTCGCAAGACTTGTGCTCCAGACTCCTCAACAGTTTCATTGTCCTTCTCTGGGCATGTTCCAGGGCTTTGATGTCTGACCCAGCACTGGTGAGGCTGTGCCTTGAATGTTGTTGTTGTTGACCCCACAGCCTCACCAGTGCCGGGTATGAAGAGAAGATGATTTCCCAGCTCCTGCTGGCTATAGTGTTTCTGATACGAGTCATAATGCCATTGCCTTCATGGCCACTTGGGCACACTACTGGTTCATGTTATGTTCTAACACCTCCAGATCCTTTCTGCAGTTTTCAGTCACTCTGCCCCAAGCATGCAGTGATGCATGGAGTTGTTGCGAACAAAATGCAGGACTCAGCACTTGGTCATGTTGAACATGGTACAAATGGCCTCAGCCTATTGGTCCAGCCTATTCAGATCCTTTTGTAGAGACTTCCTACCCCGTGGCAGAAAAACTTCCCCTCAACTTTGTGCCATCTGGAAACTTACTGAGGGTGCATTCAATCCCCTGGTCCACATCATCCGTGAAGATATTAAACAGGAAGAGCTCCAGTACCGATGTCTTGGGAGCACTATTTATTGCAGCCTAGATTTAATTTGATCCACCACAATTTTCTGGGCCAGGCCATACAGACAGATTTTTAACAGTTAAATAGAAGCCCTAAATTACATTGGTTTGCAAAAAAAGGAAAAGCCATAGGGAAAGAAAGCACCTGGTAGCCTCATAGGCTGCAAAGTGCCAGAGTGGACTCAGTGCTTGTACTCACAGAGATTTACAGTCAGCAACGTTCCTTCACCGAATGTCATCTTTCCACCTGCTGCATTATACCCACAGTGTTTCCTGCTGCCTCAAAAACCAAAGTCTTGGCTCACATCCACTCTAATTCATGCCTTCAATTAACCACCTCTGACCCTGCTTTGTAAATAGACTCTCCTATGTCCAGAGAGAAACTTCTGCTCTGTCACCCCTTCTTCCTACATCACCCTGCAGCTCCTTTGCCATAACCAGACAGAAGATGAAGGATTGTGCATGCTGTCCATAATGTTCATACTAACATTAATGTCTTAGATATTTGTGCATTATCATGCAAGGCTACAAAATACCACCAACAATACTCACGAGGCTTTACACAAAGCTTTGTTCCAGATCCAAAGGTCAGCCTGCTCACACCATCACTCACAGCAACACAAGCCCTTACGCAAACACACTCCTCCCCCCATAATAAGGAAGCCCTTAGTGTGGTTGGCTGCCCTCCACCCCAGCAAGACTTCCCCTCCTATTCCCTATCTATCCATACTATCCCCTAGGTTGCCATCACAATGGTAAATTCCTCATAAGTTTCAGAAAATCAGTGTCACAGAGCACACTTCATGTCCAAAGGTGACCCAGTCCCAAAAGCATGCTGACAGCCAGTTCAGCTCTACTTCCATCATCACAATAACTGCAGCAGTGAGGGCATTCTTGGAGCCTGTAATGCAGGCAAGAGCTTTCAGCTCAGCAAATGTGAAATCAAAAGGTAGAACACCAAACTAC
>JAPSGF010000193.1:204094-244926 GCA_035772895.1 Perdix hodgsoniae
AAGAGTGGAAGTTACCATGCTGGTTGTATGGGATGAGGCTGGAGCTGTAATGGAGGCGCACCCCCAGTCTTTCTTCTCCTCACATCACAGCCATTCCATGCTGTCGCAGATGCTGTCATCAGATAGGCAAATCTCTGACCAGATGTAAGTATACCAGTGTGACACAGCAGAGACCGAGATTACAGATGTCCCTATCCCAAATGCATTCCCTCCTACAGCTCAGCTCTGCTCCCAGCACATCCTTCACTTTGGCAGTGAGGGCATTCTCAGTGCCTGGGGTGGCTGGAATGCCTTTCAGCTCAACAACAAAAGTGAAATCAAAAAGTGGAACATGAAACTACATCAGTTTGGAGAAACACCTATGGAAGACTTTTGGAAGATGCACACTCACAGGGTTGTACAGAAAGTCTGGTCCCTGTGCCAAAGGTCAGCTTTGTGAAACCAGATCCTGTATTCACACAGCATTGCTTTCCTTAACAAAAAGCCTATCCAAGAACCAACACTGGTCCCCAGGGACCAGTCTGACCATGACAGGTCATGGAGGGGCAGCAGAAGGACGAGGAGGGTCCTTCTCAACCCAAAGCAAGACTTGAAGTTATCAGCCTGCTTGCCTGGAGTGAGGTTTGGCTGAAGCTGAGGGTGCTGTCAAACATTCTCTTCCTTCTCCTGTCCCCACTGTCCATCCACAATGACCTCTATGCTGCCATCACAAATGCAACTCCCTGATGAGTTATGAGAATGCCAGTGTGAGTCCGAGAACACCAGAGACCCCTTCCCAAAAGCATTCAGACTTCCAGTTCTGCTCTGCACACAACACATCCCTAACTTCCATAGCATGGGCACTGTCAGGGTCTTCAGTGGCAGATTAGAAACTCGAACAATGCAATTCCGAGATGGAAAAGAGGAACAGAGTGCAAGATCTATTGCTAGGAGCCCCTATGAAAGACCGACGGAAACTGCGCTGCACTCACGTGGTTGGACAATGAGTCTGGTCCCTGAGCCAAAGCTCAGCTTGGAGACGTAGTTAGAATCACACAGCATTTCCTTCCTTAACAAAAATGCACCTCAGGCACCTGGGAAGCAGCACCTGTCCCCATGCTGCGCTGCACACTCCTGATAATACAGGCACAGGTCAACATCTTGAGGTAGAGGAGGCTTTACAGCTGCACAACAACAAGCACAAGCAGCAGCAAAGAGCTCTGAGCAGACATTGTGGCCTCAGGAATGCAGTGCTCGTGGCTTCACAGGGACCTTCTGGGAGCACAGAAATGTTCCTCTGGGACAGGCTGAACTTCACCTTAATGACGGCCTGCCCCACCTCAGCAGTTCAGTTTAACATGTGCAGGTAACTAAGAGGTACTCACTGGGTTTCACAGAAAGTCTGCTGCCATGCCCAAAGGTGAGCTTGTCAGCAAAGGCTGAGCCTCCATATTGCCACAGTCACAGCGTGCTTTACAGAAACCACTCTGCTCACAGAGAAGAGAAACAGTCACTCTCAGAAGAGCTTGACATTTATAAATCATGATGGGGCATGGAATAAATGATGAAAAACAAAGCAGATCATTCCTATGAGATTTGCAAAATCCTTTCTCACAAAGTATTACCAAAAATAGAGGCTCTACCACCAACACTGCCCTTATCCAGCAGATATTTGCCCTTGTGCTTATTCAGGAATGGCAAGTTCTGCCTGGGACATTCCTGTGGAGAATCCTCTCTCAATCCACAGCACTGAGCTTGCTTTGCAAATAGCCTTCTCTGCTCAAATATAAAATTCTGCTCTGTCTCCCTTTGTTCCCACACTACACTGCAGCTCCTTTTCCATAACCAGACAGCAGGCACAGGATCATGCAGGCTTACAGGAAGCCTGTCCTAAATGAACATGTTAACGCTGTTCCTTTGGGGATTTCTGGATCAACCTGCAAGGCTTGAAAACAGTACCAACACTACTCACAGGGCATTACATGTAGTTTTGTTCAAGCTCCAAAGGACAGCCTGCTCACGCCATCACTCAAAACGACACAAGCCCTTATGCAGACACTCTCCTCACTCCATGACACGCAGCCCTTAGTGTGGCTGGCCAAACCCCTTCCCAAAAAGCACTCAGGTGGTCTGTTCCAAAAGCTTAAATCTGCAGTTCAGCTCTGCTCCCACCACGCAGAACCACCATAACTGCAGCAGCAAGGACATGCTGGGAGTCTGCAATGGCAGAGAAGAAATTTCAGCTCTGCAAGTCGGAAATACATATGGGAACATAAAATGACATCTATTGGAAAAGGCACCTTTGGAAAACCTATGGAAACCATGCACTCACGGGGTTGAACAGAGAGTCTGGTCCCTGTGCCAAATGTCAGCTTTGTGTAGCTGGATCCTGTATTCACACAGCATGGCTTTCCTTAACAAAAAGCCCATCCAGTCACTTGAGAACTAACAGTGCTTTCCAAGGCCCAGTCTGACCATGATAAGTCATGGAGAGGCAGCAGAAGGGTAAGAGGGTCCTCCTCATAGCTAAGCAAGAGTGGAAGTTATCAGGCATGAAATATGGGATGAGGCTGGAGCTGTAACTGAGGGGCACCCCAAACATTCTCTCTTCACTACCCACTCATGCTGTCCCAGAGGCTGCCATCTCAAGGGCAAATCCCCAAACAGATGTGAGAATACCAGCGTGACACAGCATGGATTGAGAGCACTGATGACCCTTTCCCAAAAGTACTCAGACCTCCAGAGCAGCTCTGCTCACAACACACCCTTCATTTCTCACAGCCTGTAATGGGTTTCAGCTCTGCATGGGTGAAATCAAAAAGAGGAACGCTAAAGTAGATCTACTTCAATAAGCACATACGGAAGAGCTGTGGGAGCAGAACACTCACATGGCTGAACAGAAAGTCTGGTCCCTGAGCCAAAGGTCAGCTTGCTGGAGCCATAGCCAGAATCACACAGCATTTCCTCCCCTAACAAAAAGCCCACACAGGCACTTGAGTGTCAGCACTCCTTCTGACTCTGTGGTGCGTTTGCCAAACAAATCAGTCATGGATTAATGAGTTGTGGAAGAATAGTTTAAGTTGGAAAGAGGAACTCAGCTGAGCTCAGCTCTGGGAAGGGCATGGGCATTTCAGTCTCAGACCTGGATCAGCGTTATAATCAGACCATTTCACCTGGACATTCTGCTCACAGTGTGTCATTCTAACACCTGACTGCAGCATGCCCTACACGCACACACGTGCACTCAAGCACACAATGAGTCCATCCCTCTGGGAAGCAGTTTCCAAGGCAATACAGCAGTTAATGCAATGGAGGGAAAGCAAACTTCCTATCCTTTCTCATTCAGGGTTGCTTTCTCCTACCATGTCTCACCGTCAGTAGTGTCCCACTTCCAAAGATCACCTTCCTGCTGGGTGCTGAACTCACACAGTGGCAAATACTACAGACAACCCTACACTCCAGAAACCAGAAAAATGCAGGGGGACAGCAGATGTTTGCCTTGCCCTCTACTCCCAGTTCCAAATTCGGAAGACCTTCTGGTCATGCTCTTCTGACCTCTCCATGAAGGGAAGACCCTGGAACACACACCAAGCAGAAAATCAATCCCAATTGACTTGGGTATTTCTCATTAGTCTCTAAGGATTCAAAATACAACCAGCAGTACTCATAAGGCTTTACACAAAGCTTTGTCCCGGATCCAAAGGTCATCCTGCTCTGGACATCGCTCACAGCAACACAAGCCCTTATGCAAACGCTCTCCTCTCCCCATAACAGGAAAACCTTTTGTGTGGCTGGCCAAAAGCTTTCCCAGCAACACTCAGGTATGCCTTTCCCAAAAGCCTGCAGACCTCCAGTTCAGCTTGGCTCACACCACCCCCAATTTCAATTTATACAGCAGTGAGGGCATTCTCAAAACCTGCAGTGCTACAGAATTGCTTTCAGCTCTGCAAGGGTGAAATTATGAGAACACATGTTTACATCTAATGGAAAAGGCACCTAAGGAAGACCTACGGAAGATGCACACTCACGTGGCTGGACAGAGAGTCTGGTCCCTGAGCCAAAGGTTGGCTTGCTGTTGTAGTTATAATCACACAGCATTTCCTTCCCTAACAAAAAGCTCACCCTGGCTCTACTGAGGCAGAACCTGTACCCATTCCATGGTGTGTACTCCTGACAAACCAGGTGCTGATCCACAAGTAGAGAAAGACAAATTAAAGTTGGGAAAGAAGGGCCCGGCTGAGCTCTGGTCAAGAAAGGCCATGGACATTCAGGGGGCTGCCAGGGACAAAAACATTCCTGCTCTGACCAGGTAAAGGGAATGCAGGGGGACTTGCAAAGTGCTGACCTCTACGGCAGAATGACAAAGCAGGACAGAACTTGTACTCACTGCACTTCACAACCAGGCGCGTCCCTGTGCCCAGGACCACTTTGTTGTTTCCAGCATTCACACAGCCCTTCACCCCAAAGCAAAAGCATCACGTCTCATGCCACTGACTGCAAAACGCAACTCAAATAGAACAGCTCCTTCCCATCAAAACCATCTGTCTGGAGCCACGAACTTCTGTCACCATCACAAGCCTGTTTTAGGAATGAACTAACAGCAATCACCTCTCACAACTTTATCACAAACCACTAGAAATTTCAACACTTACTGCTGCTACGAGTAGTGGAATCCAACATGAGTTTAGCACTCTTAGCACCAGTTCATGGGAAATCCCATCTATGGGAGGAAAGACGATTGCGTTCAAGGAAGAGCATGACTGTTCTGGCTACTCTACAGCAGTGCAAAGGCCATCCACTCCCAACTTGTTAGACAGCCATCTGACCCAGCCCAACTGTCACAAGTTGCAATGCCCAGCGCTCATAAGCTTTTTCCCTAGAAGTGGTGTTTTTGGATCTTCATTTTTCTGTTCTATGTGACTAGAGGATAGAATTGAATCATTGATTCTACTTCACTGCATCTTTTCTCAAAATCATATTTGTATTTTGAAAAGAATGCAAAAAAAAAAAAAAGAAAAGAAAACAGTAAATTAGGGGTTGGTGTTTTTTGTTTTTGTTTTTGTTTTTTGTTTTTGTTTTTGTTTTTTCTTTGTGTGTTTGTTTGTTTAAAGCTATTCAACACTGAGCAGAAAGTGGCTTAAAACTTACTTGGTTTTACTCTTAGTTGAACTCCACTTACGAAGGTGAATTTTCCTCCATAGGCAGAATTCACACAGTATTTGTTTTCACAACAAAAACCTTGAGGTTTCTTTTTTTTATATGGCTTCAGACAACAACAAACGTACAGTCTTCCCAAGTGAGTTCTTTGAGAAATTCATCATACATTTCCTGTGAAGATGTTCCTAATTGGCCTTTAACCTTTAACAGACACCACCACTAACTGTACATTTTCTCCTTCATCCATACAAAGAAAAGATGCAAGAATTACTAGCAGACTGCACTTTCAACATCAGATCAACCTTCACATGGCCCTCCTGCACACCGCACATTCCTTCCAAGTATCTTTCCTGATTCCAATTCTCTGGTCTGCCCCAAAATACACCCTGCTTATTCCATTGTGCTTCCTTTACAGCCCACCAGTTTTGTCAATGAAAATGGTCATTGTAACCTTTTTCTTTATCAGCAGGGGCACAAACTTCAGCTTCTAACCTAGACAAGGTTCTGGAGAATGGAAATAAAAGGGTAATGAGGGAGGTTACCTGGAGTTCCTGAGATTTCTGGGAACATAACGTGCTGAAGGATAGGAGTAAGGAAGGTGGGACTCCTCTCCACACATATAGAAATCTGCAACTGAGTTGTTTCTATAGAAAAAGGGACGTCCAGCATGCAGACCTTTGGGATGGATGCTCTCTGTCCTGCAGTTGACAATGGACGTTGGTAGAGGCTTCCCAGAAAAGCAGTGCTCAGTAACCTGTATTAAACTCGTTTTGAATATTTGCAAATGAAACAAAGCATTTATCTGTCAAGACGACAGAAAAGCTGAAAACTGGACGCTCTTGGAAGACTTTCCCATTACCTCTAAACACCTATTCAGCTATATAAGATATTTTCTTCCTGACTCAAGGTCAGACTTGACTTTTGATCATCCACAAAATGAGAGGACAGTGGAATTTCAAAGGCCTTCACACAGAAAGGAGAATTTGACTTTTCCATCACTTCTCACTCAGGCTGTGTTTCTACCTACCAGGTTTCACCATCAGCTGTGTTCCACTTCCAAAGATAACTTTCCAGTTGGATGTTGAAGACACAGTGATACAGTCACTAACAAAAACCCCACACAACTTCTGGTCCAAAAAACCAGCTTCCTATTCCTAGTGATATCGAGAGAGATACCTTTATCACATACCTCTAGTTCTAAAAGTCCTTCCATCTGTATTTTAAGGAGAATGTACTGCAAACAAACAAAAACAACAAACTACGTACTCTGTTTTTAGGTGATTGCAATTGTGAAAAGATACCTACTGTGCTTCACCAGCAGCCTAGTTCCTCTTCCAAAGCTGAGTCTGTCTGTGTTTCCTGAATACACACAGTCAAAATCTCCTTTACAAAAAAAAATAAAAAATAAGAAGTCTGATGACAGGGGACTGGAGTCGTCAAAATAGAGTTGTAGAATCAGTTAGGTTGGAAAAGATGAAGTCCAGCCACCAACCTACCACTAATAAATTCACCACTAAGTGTCATATCCATATGTTTCTTAGTACTTTCGGAGTACTAAGTACAGACTCCACCACTTCTCTTGGTAGACCTTGGACTAAAAGTTCCAGCACACATTAAATCCTGCCCTAAAAGTAGAGGATGTGGAAACCCTTACCAGGATCATTACGTAGTACCATTTCCAAGCATCACGATTGCCAGCACTTCTCAAAATGATTTGTTCACATCATGCACTTACTCGCTTTAACACTGAGCCTTGTTCCTCCGCCAAACTTCAGCTCATTGTAGCTGCCTCCTGCAGTCACACATCATTTAACTCCTTTGAAAATACCTTTCCTGTTCTGCAGCTGTGCATTAAGCAGGAAAACACCTCATCTGTGATGAGTTCTGGACAGGAATGGACCAAGACGACCCCCATCTCAGACTTATTCAAGCCAGCAAAGAATTCTCATGAAAGATATTTCCACCTGCAAGCCACCTGGACAAGAAATTTTATCACAATCCTAAGTACAAGGCTTTATTCTTAATTCCTAATTAAGGGTTCCGGTCTTACATGCAGAGTAAAACATAAATAGAAAAGAAAAAAGAGAACTTGCTTTTATAGGCAAGTAATTAACCATGTTTTTAATGAATTAGCATGAAGGATTGCATATCTCAGCTTCAGTCACACATACACGTATGAGGATGATTTTTTTACTGTAAGGTTTTTAGCAATGCAGTAATGAAGGTGTCATGAACTCAATGTCACGTATTCCTCCTTTTCCCACCACCTCAAGACAGAAACCATTCGCTGCATTTAAAATGGGATTGGATTCAAGTCACGTCAATCACACAATGTGGTGGTGCTCATTTACTATGAACAATTTGTTTTTTCCCAAAACTTCTTAAATTCCACTTCTCATTACCTATGTCCCTCTCCCCAACTTACACAAGCACACACCATTTTCCTCCATTTTGGAACAGCAAAATGCTTGCCACTGATTTCAGCAGAACCGTGATTCCTCGACTACTAATATAAAACAAAATCAAGAATGCTGTTTTGATCCCAAATCAGTAGTTTGGATTTATTACAACTATTTAGCTGGACCCCTGCACAACAGAAGAAAGAAAATAGTGAATAAGATTCCTACAGGACCTGAGATTCTTAATATAGAAACAAAATGACATTCTACATGCTAGCATTATGTACCAATAACTTCAGCTAGGTACATTTCCAGAAGAATTTTGAAAAACATTGGATTTGCATTTTTTACTGCAATTCAGAGCAAGTGAATGGTCCCTTCAAACTTTAGTTTAATATCCTCTGTTAAATCTCATCACCTGAGCATACTCAATCTTGGCACTCTTTCTTAGACCAATTTGCAGAAGAATACATTAAGAATTGTTGTTTCTACTGGAAAAACACACACAAATTGAATAAACTCCTTGATGACACTGTCTGTGTCATGATTTACTTTTAGCTTTCATTTGCTCTCCCACTGCACTTTATCTTCACAGCCAGACAGATCTATAAATCTTAAAGACTATGACAAGAAGCAGGTAAAAGCAATCAAGAAAGTGCTGATAATTAGACCACACTTACTGGCTTCACAATTGATGGTGTGCTTTGCCTAAATAGCTCTGTTCTTCTTCCTGCGGTTTCACTGCCCCAAAATCTTGTAAAAAGTCAGCTCTGAAGTCTGAACTTAAGAATTTCTTGGCTAAAAACCTCCCTGTCATACCAGGACTTGAGTGTAAGGCAGAAGTTGTGACTTTTGGAAGATAACATAGAAAAAATATATAGCTGTATATAGAAAAATAATCTAGTATTTTTAAATGTCATCTGGATTGTTTTTCTTCCTTCGGCTCTCAAATATTTTCTTTGAATTAAAGTCACAAGTTGCAAATTCCTGTCCTCTTCTTGAATGATTGTTCTGACTTCTTTCTGGTAAGTGAGCATAAAGTTTGATTTATTCTACAGATTTCAGGTATATTCGCCTGCTGTGTCTCTGCTTCTCAACAGAAGCATGAATGACCATTTAGTCACAAAGATTCAATAGACAATGAAGTCAGTCATCCTTGCAGAACAAGATTTTAAGTATCTAAGTGTCTGAGATGAAAAGGGCAGTCAATTAAGTTTGCCAATTACTTTTTTACTTAATATTACCTGGGCAATACAATAGCTGTAAACAGGCCTTGCTGAACTATCAGAATACACAGAAAATTTGTAGTGACTCGTTTCACAGTCCCTGAAAAAGTGCCTTCACTTTATCCAATATATAGCTTGTAAATAAAAGCCTGCCACTGAACAGCTTGAATACAATCTCCTTTCTAAGGTACCTCACTGTAGTTTTAAGGGGAGAAGTGAATTCAACAGAAAGCTGATGCTAAGCTATCTGATTTGTATTGCTGCACACTTTCAGGATGGATCTGCACTCATCGGAGTGGCGTGTGGGTGCACTGAAAGAAGGCAGCTATGGTCAGGGCACAAGAACATTTCTGCATATCCAGCTCCACTGAAGACATGTGGCTGGAACTGGGAATATGCTGAAGCCATATGATTTCAGATCACTCTTTTTACTCACTTGGAAGCACAAACAGGTGAGTTCCTCCACCAAAAGTTATCCTTCCGTAGCTCCCAGGAGCTCACTGTGACAAGGTGCTTTACAAAAACTGCAGATTCTGAATCACTGCTGAACTACAGAGTTAAATGCTGTCATTCTCAAATCCTTAGAACCAGTATGTCCTTCTGTGCTGATGACTTTACACTCAGAAGTTTGCTTTAGAAGGCTAAAAGCATGCTGAACCAAACCTTATCACAAACAGCATAATACTTTGCTACCCATGTCAGTGCATGTTTGAGGCCTTGTAAAAACAAAAAAGTTTCTTCCAATTGAGACATTTCATATCATATATGGATATAAAATGAGGGCTTCATTTAGCATGCAATGTTTCTATGCAGATATTATTATGCCAGAATGTTAGTTTTAAAGAGGAAAAAAAAACCCTTAATCCTTCCTTACTCGTCACCCTTCTAAGACAGTACATTTGAAAGTTGGAATATGAAAAAGTAACACTGAGAAGTTTTTCAGTCTTAGGGGTACTACACAGGACAGTCACTAGATTCCTAAATATAAGATTTGCAAACAGATTTAATGCCTAGAAACAAACAAGCAAAAAATTTAGGTGAAAAGTGTAAAGCTGCTCTGACATAGCAAGCTGAACATTGGAAACTGAAACTGGACTGTAAAGGCTGATGTATGAAATTCTTTCCTTCTTCACTTACTTGGTGTTATGAAAAGATTTGTTCCTTGGCCAAAGGTTACAGCCCTTGAGTTTCCTGTATTCGCACAGCCAACAAATGCTTTACAAAAACCATCCAGAGAAATACGTGTGTCTTTTTAACTCCTCTCCTAGAAGAAAACTTAATCAAATTCAGTTGAGAATATTAACTGATTATATCAGTAGTTAATTACTGAATTTGTCATGAGGAGATGACCGTCAACAAGCTATATATAAATTCTTCAAATATAAAAGGCAGTAATACCTATAGATGTCTGCCTTCCTTTTATTTCCACTAAGTTGGAAAATAAGTGATTTCATCAAGGAGCAATTATTGCTCCATTGCTTCCAAATCTCTACAAGGCATTTCTTCACTAGGAAAAAACACCTGATTTACACTCAGTTAATTTGCTTTCCCAAAGGTGAATGTAGTGTTACTTTTCTTCATAGTAGCCTGCATGGAGCTGCATTTGGGATTTCTGATGAACACAGTACTGATACCAAACCAATGTTATAACCATTGCTGGGTAGTGTTGACACCAAGTCAAGATCTTTTCAGCTTCTCAGACTGCCCTGCATACAGGTAAGCTGGGAGTGCACAAGGAGCTGGGAGGGAGCACATCCAGGATGGCTGACCCACACTGATGAAGGGACATTCCATGCCCTGAGCACTGAGCTGCTGGGGGTAAGCTGAATCTGTTTTTTGCCAGATTTATGGAATTCATAGCCACAGAACTTTACAAGATCCCATCCACAGCAAGTTTTTGACCCAACACAGGATTTCTCCGATTCATAATTTCCATTTCATTGCAAAACTAGTAGTAATCTTTGTTTGGAAGTGAGTTTATTGCATTGTTTTGTCCCTCCTGCCCCCCTACCCTTCACATGGTGCAAAGAAACTGAGAATCTGGACTGTGTGCTCAAGGATATTGCATGTCTTGTGACAGACCAGGTATAAATCCTGCACTTTCAGCACCGATGTCTGAGTGCCTTTCCACAGTTAGTGGAAATACACAGGCACTTCTCAAGCCTTTTATATGAATTCTCATCAAATAAAAGCAAACAAACAAAACCTCTCTTTCAGAAAAAAATCAAACAAAGGAAAAAGCATATAAATCCATTGATGGGAAAAGAAGTAAAAAAATCACTTTTGGTTAGAAGACTTGACCGTAGCTGTTTAGTGTAAGAGTCTAAACCTGGACTTTCAAGACAAACAATTACATTCACTTATTCTTCTTGAAGATTTCTTCATAGAGTTATCATTAGATCCCTAAATACCAAAGCTGCTCTCAGCTTCACCAAGCTCTGCTTCTGAGATATTTTTATTTTTTTTATATATTCATTTGGATGAACAGACAGGCTTATCCTCTTGCCATATGCCACCATTTCATTAGTGTATATGAAGCTACTGTGTGACAAAGAGCTTTATCAAACATTCTGACAGTAGCTGTTAATGGATAGGGGGAGTTTTTTGGTTTTGATGTGTACACATACATCTCCTGAGGGTTTCTTCTCAAATGTCCTAAATAAAAACCCTTCATGACAATTCACTACTTTGCTGCCTTTCCTCTATGTCATGTGCTGTCAGATCCTCTCTCACCAGCCCAGCTCATATCTATCACAGAACATAATGTAGTTCTATTGTTCTGCAGTAATTACTCAGTCTTCCACAGCAGCTGTTAACTGTGCAGTGAAGGTGGGTAAGCAAAAGCAGGACAGGGGAAGTTTTTCTATAGCACCTTCTGCATCTACCTCAGTCAGAGCATATTCCATCATATACCAACCTGCTACACTGAGACAGCTCACACTGAAACTCCTCATCCAATATGGACTAAACCCAACAATGATATTTCTTCACTTGGGTCCTTCCTTTCAGATTCCCCCAATTCCCCTGACCAAAATGACCAAAAGGATTTGTTCCTATTTCAGATACGAATTTGCCTTCGTTGTGTCATTCTCATGTTTTAGGGAATAGAGGATGGGAGAGTGGGGAAACTATTAACTTTATTTGTAGCTGAAATTAAAGATAGACACTCTACAAAGCAAATCAGTTTTGCTGCCTCTGTTTTCAATTCAGTAGATGAACAAGAGCTTCCTAGAAACGGGCACTGCACCCTCAAAATTCAGTATTATCCTCCTCTTGCTCACACATGACACATAAGTACGCCTAAAAACTGAAGTGCTAGTATTACAGTGAATTGTATTCTGACAATTTTTTTATCCCAGTAGAGTTTCTTTCTTCTTATTCCAGAATATTCACTTGGATTTAGCTTCAGATGTGTTTCTGTCTCAAAGTTAATCACAGTCACTTACAGCTTTTCCATTACAATGAACTACCTCAAAATGCCACTCAGATCTTACATTTGAAAACTTATGAATGTCATCCAGTTCCAGACAGACTCATACTGCTGTCAAGTGGTTACCATGAAATGATCAGATTCTTCCGTGTTGTTCAGATTTACCGAAATACGAGATTCAAATTTACTGAATTCTCACAACTTAAGCAAAGAGATTCACTTCTTCTGGTTTTGGTGTAAGAGATGTCCTCTTCTTTAAGGCAAATTCCAAATATTACTTCCAATATCTGGTCCTTTGATGGACAATCTTCACTATATCTGTGTCTGTTATACTGAGGAGACCAGAACTGGACTCAGTATTACAAGTTTGTCCTCAGCAGTGCTGAGTAGAGTGGAAGGAACACCTCTCCTGACCTACTAACAAGACTGCCTAATGCAGCCAAGAATACTGTCAGACTTTTAGTGGCAAGGGCAGATCATTAACTCCTATTCTTTGTGTCCACCAGCATCCCCTGGTTCTTCTCTTCCAAGCTGAGTCGCCCATAGCACATCCTGGTGCCTGAGGAAGTTTCTCCCTAGATATGGGGCTGTGCATGTCTCCTTGTTGAACTTTGTGATGTTCCTATCAGCCCATTTCTCCATTTGTTGAAGTCCTGCTGAATGACTCTTGCCCTTTCCCCTGTTTGTGTCACCAGGAAACTCAGCATCCTTAACAAAGATTTTAGGCAGTACCTAGGGCTGACCCCTTGGGTACAGCAATAGTTGCTGGCCTCCAGTTGAACTTCATGACCCTGGTCACCACATTCCAGGCCAAGTTGCTCAGCTGGTTTTCAACCTATACCACTGTCTGCTCATCCACCCCATACATCAATATCTTGTTTATGAAGTTTTTAGGGGACACAAGCACTGAAAGCCTTCCTGACATCAAGGTAGACAAAATCCAGTGTTCTGTCTTAAATTAAGAAAGCTTAACCTATATTTAAGGGGAAAAAAATAAAAACAGGAAAATAAAAATCAGAAATTCTTACTTTGAGTGGGATTTAGTATCACTTATACACCCTGACAAAAATTAAGTTGATATTTGCCACAAATGTTTTTAGCTACAATAGAAAGTTTTGCAAAGACTCATTGGGGTTTAAAAACAAAACCAAAACAAAACAAAACAAAAAGGAGAAAGAAAAAAAATGGAGAAAAAGACACAACAGGCAAACACATCTGATTATTCTTTGAATCTCACAAGCTTCTAATCTTTTCAAGTTGCTGATGGAAAGAGAAGTGTCCAAGGAAAAATCTAAAGCCTGATCCCCAGAGTACAAACTGTCCAAGCTTGTGCTTCTCTCTTTTAATAAACAGTAACATTCAAACCTTCCTGAAGTGAGACTGGACTGGCAGTTGTGATCAGTTATTATACAGCCAGAAAGTAGTCATGAATTTACAGAATCAAATCAGACTGAAAAGCTTTCAGCAATGATCTCAGCTGATGCTGGCTTTGAAAATTAATACCCACCACTGGCTAACTTAATCATAATTCAATTTAAATGCACTGAGAATTATATCATACATTTTATGCATCATATGTACATACTTATGTATGGAGAAGTTTTTCTCCCATTCTTATCTAACTGAACTTTCTGGTTCTAAATATCCCTCTGGGAAGATGCTTCACCACTGTATTCAACAACAGCTTACACAGTACCCAATGTGAACAGGATTTTTATCACAACCTTTCTTTTACTTCACAAAACTGATGGAAATACGATTTGAACTCCTGGCAGTTCTTCCCATGTTTGTCCCTCAGAAATGTCATCCTCATTTTTCTATAGTTAAAACACAGTGTCTTACCTGAAAGCACTGTGTGAGGTACAGTCTGCACAAATATGGTCTTTTCAATGACTGCACGCACTGTAGCTCAGCCCTTTACAAAAACAGGATGTCCATATTCTCCTGATATTTAAGAGGTTTTCATCACGATTTCTTATCACATAAAGATAGTGACCATTAGGTATTTAAAGCAATTTGAGAAATACCTTCATCTGCTGAGGAAAATAATTGGTAGAAGTGATGATATAAAGTAATCACTCAGTAACTCTGCTAACATAACTCAATATCAGTAAATGTCATTTACATATAAAATGGTTCTTTCTAAGCTGCACTGTATACGCAATCTGTACTAAAGTCAAAGACTTTCAACTAAAAACTGCCCGAGGAGTGGGAAGGAATACTTCCCCACAGGCTGAAAAGCAGTAGACCAAATCATTTAACATTTTTAAGTATCTATTTCTAATACAGAAATAAAACAGAATTAGAATCAAAATCAGTCCAATTCTATCTTTCTGCTTAAGGCATCCCACCCTCCTCCAAGTCCGACCATTTTGGTACATAAAGAGTTTTAAAGAATTTCTTTGCATCACTTCACACACAGTGGACCACAAAGGATAAATCATTTTAGCAGAGTCCTATAGCAAATAACCGCCCCACAAAACAGTCTTCCTGTCCTCCTACCCCCTGGTTGATTGTACCCAATTACCTCTGATCAAAAGCACAGTTTCTGGATGGTGTCTTGCACCTCCATTTAGTCATTATTGATTGCAGTATACCTAATGAAGAAAAAGGATGCTTCTGTATTTCTCAAAGAACAAAGGACCACCCAAATTAAAAACTCTTTTTGCCACCAAGAAAACTTAATTCTTTAAATCTCCAAAAAAGTAAAGGAAGACTATATTTTTGTCAATTTTCTGCTAAGAGAAGTTCCTTGACAACAACAAAGAAACTGACCTGTTTCAAGAGACAGCCAGGTCCATAGGCAGCACTTTCCAGAGTGAGAAACCTCTGTGCAGAAATACTCTCAGCATTCAAAGGAACAATTACTAAACGTTCAAAGGAACAAAGGGTGTCACCATACCAACACAGCTGCTGAGTGCATCTCATCTGCAGCCTTCCTAAATACAACAATTTGCCTTCTAATTTCTTCCTCATAGGGCACCAGACAGCTTGGCACTTAATATTCATCCATCTTCTCATCACTCCCTTCATTTACTGAAACCAGAAAGCTTCAACTGCATTCCTCACTGTTTCAGACTTTGTCCTTGTTTAGCAAGACATCCATATCCTCAAAAGACCCAAATGTTCAGACTGCTGATGCCTGTTTTCTTTAATTTACAGTTCAAAGTCCTCCTAGAAGGACTAATATATTTCAAAAGCAGTTCTGCAAGCCTTTGCAATATTTTACTTCATTTCATTCTTAAGAAGTCACTTACTTTTCTGTACAACAAACTACTTTATCTTGCTCATGCAAATAAGGCATATTTGCATCTCAGTTCAGTTATTCATCTTCTTTCACATATACATGTCTGGCAGTGGGCTTTTTAAAGCTTTTTTCTCATATAACAAGAGTTTTCATCTGCACTTGTTAGCAGTTCGAGAATGCAAAGTCAGAGCAAATAAGTTTAATCAGTGGCATGTGCAGAGGCAACATTCATTTCATTTTGGTTTGGTTTGATCTTGCTTTTTGTGTTTGCGTTGTGTTCTTTAAACTATTTTCTTTGTAGGCTGTTTTTTTGTTTGTTTTGTTTTTTTTGTTTGTTTGTTTTTTGCTTTTAGTTTTGTTTGCTTTTTTTTTTTTTCTTTCCCATTCAACTTATTTATTGAAATTCATCAAATATAAAAGAGCAGAAAAATTAACATTCCAACCAGTAGGTAGCAGGAGAGATCAAGGAAAGAAATTCAGTTTACATCAACATACCTGACTTTATACAGAACAGTTTAGTATTTCAGGAAAATAGAGCACACAGATGAGAATATTATAAGAAGCCAAGGCTATTGCTATTGTGTTCATAATGCTGTATAAAACAGCATAAGGATTCAGTTGCACAAAAGGATATTTCTTTTTCATGCCTAAAATTAAAAAAAAAAATCATGCTTAAAATAATAGTAAGAGAACAATCAGTTTATCATCTCTATAAACACTTAAAACTTCTATAAAAAGTTGTATGGCTGAAAATGAAATAAAGCCTGATTTTCCATCTCAAAGTTTAAGAGGAAAAGGGTAGACTGGTGGAATCCAATTCACTCCCTCGAAAAATCATTTTGAGATTTTTTTTACCCCATTCTCATGCATTCTCGTTACTTTCAGCAAGTTAAAACTCCAAGAAGTACTGGGTTTTGCTCTGAGAAGCCTTTAAAATATTTGCATACTCCATAAATTTATGGGATGTGGACAGAAAGAGCAGAACAGATCAGTTGAATCATTGGCTGCATGGATGGCTTTGGTTTCTGTGATCCAGGACACACCTTCAATAGACCAGACATGCTGATGTTGGTTGGATGCAACTGACCAGGAGGGACAGGAATATACGAGCCAGCAAAATGGCTGTGCTTATCACCAGAGCTTTGAACTGGATTTGATGGGGGAAGTGGATGTACTACTCAGTGAGTAGAGCTAGGGAACACTGTCAGTTTAGGAAGCAGCAGGGGAAAATCTCAGGGAAATTGGGATGAGCTCCTCCAGGAAGGTACCCCAATAGCCCAGCTGAAGTGCCTCTACACCAGTGCATGAAGCATGGTCAGTGAGCAGGAGGAGATGCAATACTGTGATTGAAGGATACAAGCTTTTTAGAAGAGAGAGGCAAAGCAAGAGGAGCAGTGGAGTGGCTTTCTTATTCTTTCTTTTCTTTCTTATTCTAAGAAATAAGTTGCATAAACAGCCATGACCAGATTGAGAGCTTGTGGGTTAAAATTAGGTACCAGACCAAGAAAGGACATCTGATGGAAGTCTGATACAGGACACCTGATAAAGTAACCCTATTGATGATGTCTTCTTGCTTTAGCTACAAGAAGTGCCGTGCTCACAAGCTCTCATCCCTATGGAGGATTTCAATCACCCAGATATCTGCTGGTAAAACATGACAAGGTACAAGCAATCCAGGAGACTCCTGGAGTCTTTTGAGAGTAACTTATGGGTCCAGGTTTTGTTCAGACTAATCAGAGGTGAAGCATTCGTGGATCTGGTGCTCACTAGTGCAGAGGAGATTATTAAGGAGGTTATGATTGCAGGCAGCATGAGCTGTAGTGAAGATGCCCTAGTCAAGTTCATGATAAACTTGACTTGTTGATAAACTTCTAAGATCAACACAGTACAGAGAAGGAAGAACACTTCTTGAAGTGAGACCTCTTTCCAAATGCCAAACTAGGTATGGATACCATATGTGCGTCATGTCACTCTGTACACCTAAGGCTATCTTGCAGCACCAGCTGCAGTGCTGAAAGGGAAGTCTCCCAGTGGTGCTGTGATTCATCTCTTACATATTCTTTATTCTTTAGAATACCCCAAATACTTTTCTGAAGCTCTCACTGTTTTGTGGAATTCAAGCAGAAGAGCACAAATTGAGCACCGGTTATGTATATGAAAATACACGTAACCACACTCATGGCCTGCCTTGAGTTGCAAGAAGATTGTTCAAGCTTTTTATGTAAGTGTCTCTGATCTGTGGGTAAGAAAAATAAGACATGAACATCAGGCTTTTTCTTACCTTTTGCTAGAGAAAAAGGTTGCAATTTGTGTTGCAGGAGATAAGCAAGAAGCTCCTTAAAACAATGTAATTACTGACAGAAAAGGGAAGAAAAATAACCCTTGCTAACACAGCAGAGAAAAAAGGGGAAAACATTTGAGCACTCATTCTGACTGAATTGTGTAGAATTTCACTACCAAAGCATTTGCCTTGTTGATTTTCATTGCTTGGGTGAAAATCTGTGATGATTTTTTAACCGAACCTTTTCCAATGAAGAAAAACTTCATTCAAGAACAACTACTTCCAACTTTATTTAGGAAGCTTTTCACTATACAGTCTTACTACTGGGCTGTACAAAAGCTATCTGCAAATAGGTTTTAGAATCATAGAATCAAAATAACCTGAACTGGAAGGGATGCATAAGGACCATTGAGTCCAGCTCCTGACTCCACACAGAACCACCTAAAAATCAGATTGAGAGCACTGTCCAGATATTTAAACTCAGGCAAGCTGAATGCCACAACCACTTCCCTGAGGAATCTGTTCCAGTGCCCAACCACTCTCTCAGTGAGCAGCCTTTTCCTCATATCCAACCTGAACCTCCTCTGTCACAGTTTCATACATTGTTGGTCACCAGAGAAAGAATATCAGCTCCTGATCTTCCATGCCCTCCTCCCATGAGAAAGCTATGGGTCACAATGAGATCTTTTATCCTGCAGATAATCTCTGTTTTTTTTTTCCAAAGCTACATAGAATTGTAGAATCATTTAGATTGAAAAAGTGTCCTCAAAATCATCAAGTCCAACCACCAACCTGTCCTACCAAGTCCTATAACTGAACCACATCCCTTAGTACCCCACATCCACACGTTTCTTAAATAACTCCACAAATGACAACTGCCTGGACAGCCCATTCCAGTGCTTGGGGACCCTTTCAGTGAAGAAATTATTTCTAATATCTCATCTGAACCTCCCCTGTTGCAACTTGAGACCATTTTCTCATGTTCTATCACTTGCTAGCTACAAAAAGAGACCAACACTCTCTTTGTTCAACCTCTTTTTAGGGAATTGTAAAGTAATGAGCTTTCCTTTCAGCCTCCTTTTCTACAGATCAAACAATCCCAATTCCTTCAGCCCCCTACACTAGTTTTGTAGTCCCTATACCAGCTTTGTTGTTATTTTTTACACAGACCTGAGCAACACAATATCACTTTTATAGTGAAGTGCTCAAAACTGAACATAGTACTCCAGGTGTGATCTCACCAGCATCACATTCGAAGGATCTCTTCTTGTCCACAAACCACAGTATTTCTGATACAGAAGAGGATGTCACTGGTCTTCTTGGCCACCTGGACATTCCATTAGCTAATGTTCAGCCAGCTGCTGACCAGCACCAGCAGGTCTTTTTCTGCTGGTCAAAATTCCAGGCATGGACAATTTTCTTCACGTGTTCTGCATTGGTTCAATATTATAGTTTTTAAACTCTTAACAGAAAAGCCACTGATTGTAGGAGATAATTACGAGTTCACTAGGATGAAAAATAGGGTCAGAGCTGCTACAGGTTCTTTCTTAACTCAAACTAAAATTCCTAGATCCAAACAACTCATAACTGCAGAATTAATTGGATGTTTTATTGAAACATTCAGCACAGTTTATCAAGAAATATAAAAGCTGCAAAGAAAAAAATAAAGTGTGCCTACACATACTTGCTTCTTCCACCCATATCAGGTGGTATACTAAGGTATTGCCTTTCCCATAAACATTTCATCTGTCACACTGGCTGCCTAGGTGCCAAAATTCCTCATTGGGTACAGAAACTTCTCCCAAGGGTTTATTTACATCCTTTTTTAGTCTTTGTTTGACTGATATATTTCTGTACAAATTCGTGCCATGCCACTCAGTAGTCAAACATTTATAGATCCCAGTCTACCCATGTGCAACATCACAAGTTTTCCATTCTGTGGTTTCCAGTCACAACCAAGGACTACTGAAGAAAATGCTATTTCTTGATTTTCCACAGAGATTTCACAGTCTTGCCTGAGAAGTTGGGAAAAGGGGTGATCTGGAGTTTAATGAGAAAATGTGGTGGATGTCATCAGAAAATCAGGATAAAATACGAATGAACAACACAGGAAGGATGCAAAGCTGTTGGGCCACAAAGATGATCAAAGGGCTGGTGAATATCTCTGGTGAACAAGGGTTAAAGGAGTTGGGCTTGTTCAGCTTGTAGAAGAGAAGGCTCCTGGAAGATCTCATTATGGCCTTCCAGAACTTTTCAAGTTTCAAAGGAGCTTACAAGCAGAAGGGGAACTGACTTTTTACACTGTCTGATAGTGAGAGCACGAAGGAGAATGGATTCAAACTAAAAGAGGGGAGATTTAGGTTAGATGTTAGGAATAAATTCTTTACTCAGAGGGTGCTGAGGCACTGGAACAGGTTGGCCAGAGAAGTTGTGAATGCCCCATCTCTGGAAGTATTCAAAGCCAGGCTGGATAGGATCCTGTGCAGCCTGATCCAGTGGTTGGCAACCCTGCCCATGGCAGAGGGAGTGGAACTAGGTGATATTTAAGTTCTCCTGCAACATAAGCCATTCTTTGATGTTGTGGTTTAAGCTGGCAGGTGGCTGAGCACCACACAGTTGTTTGTTCACTCACTCCCCTCCCCTCCCCCGCAGTGGGATGGGGGAGAGAATCAGAAAGAAAAGAAAAAAGAAATAAGTAGAACTCATGCATTCAGATACAACTATTTACTAAAATAGAGAAAAGAATAATAATTCTGACAAATGTGTATACATCTATGAATGTATATTACAAGTGATACACAAGCAATTGCTCACCATCCCCCAGCTGATGCCCAGCTTGTCCCCAGTGAATGACTTTGGCTCTGTACAGCACTGCTTAGCATCAACTATAAACATCAGCATGTTATCAATGCTGTTTTTCTCCTAGAACAAAAATATGGCATCATACAGACACTCTGAAGAAAATAATTCTGTCCCAATTGATTCTATGACTCTATGATAAGATGAAGGTTTTCCTCTAGGTGTCTGCAGGGTGTGAAAGACTAATCTGACCAAGTTATTAAGCACTGTTTTTAGAGTCTGTCTTGAAGGCAGCAATAACTCAGTCGGTAGCTGTAAAATCTAATTTTCTCTCCAGGATGTGGTTAACTTGTTTTTCAAAACAAGGGGGAATTCACCTTGTATGTTGCAAGTTAGTTGTGTTAACCACAGCATCCTGCCTGCTGCTTCTGAGAGAAGGATGAGTTGGGGAGTCTGTGTGCTGAGTGTCTTTTTAGCAAGTTGCTATAGAAGCTATATCTCTCCATCAAACCAGCATACGTTGTTTCCTGCTGGCCCCATCCTGGTACCAGTGAATGGAAGAAAATAATGCGTTCTCATCTCTCTGCTTTTCTTCCCCATGCTCATACCAACTTGTCTCTTAAGTGATTTCTCCTTATGTCTTGTTTATGTGATCTGGAATATCGCATTGGATTCTTTATAAAATCATCTGAAAAGTTAAAAAAAATAATTCAAATTGCCTTGGTCTGGCCCTCCTGAAGCTTTTTAATGTGCCAAAGAACGCCTTTGCTTTTCAGTACAATCCTAGGAAACATAAATTCAGTCAACAGGAAATCCAGGATATCAAAGCTGTACTTCTGATCTCACTGGTCACTGGAACAACTAGATTTTACCAATCTCCCTTCCAAACTCAGAAAAATAAACAGAGCACAAACTACAGCATTTTATCATACTAAAACTTTATTTGAGCAATGATTACAGCAACTTAAAACAGAGGTGTTGTATGCTTTGCAGAAGTGATACAAGTTAAATAAAGAAATGCAAATAAAACTGTTACTGTGGTTGAACATTATCTGGTTGCAGCGAATCACTTCAGGTCCAACACAGATCTCTTAATCTACACTAATAAAAGACTGTTATTGAAGCTATCTAAAAAGCATTAATTAACTACCATTAATAGCCTCTCCTGAATTCTCTCAGCAGCAAAATCTCAGCTCTATGGAGTAATGCAACATTCCTGTAAAAGGCATTTTAAAATGGTCATGTAACTGTGGTGAGGCTCTGATTTTTAAAACTATCAGTGCTGGTGGGATGCTTCTATGCAAAGGATAAAAGAGAGGGAAAAACAATTCCTACTTAGCAAAGGAATGAAGAAAAATATACTCTCCTCAGTTCACAGAGAACAAGAAATAGCAAGATCAGTAACTAAAATCAGTTAAACTCTAACAGTTACATAAACTGTCTAGGAAGGTTTTCCATCCCTGAAATTCATACTGCTGGTAAACGCTCTCTCCTTCTGTTCCTCACACTTCTGCTGCCTTGTTTCTCCATTGCCTAGAAGAACAAAGTGTGTTTTAGGTTATATTTAATGTAATACATTTAATGCATATACTCCTCCACTGTTTGATTGCTATTAGGTCAAGACAGGAAGACGCACAGGCCTCAGTCTGACTACTTTTTATCCCTCTGGGAACATTAATTTTAAAATTCTTCCTTTCCTGCCATCCCCACACATATTTTTGCTTTGGGAGCCATCCTTTTGACTCCTCACTCATCTTGATTTTCTCCAACCCTCAGGTTCTGCCATTTGAGTCAGTCAATGGCTTCTTAGGTGTTTGTGATAAAACCTGAGGTGTTCTGGCAAAGCAAAGCACACTTGGGGACCAGGAACAAAAACGGAGCATTGAAAACAGAAAAAGTCTGGTTTTGCTTCTTTGCTTGTTTGCAGAAAGATACAATATATATATATATTAATGGAATAGAAGTAGATGAACAGGTATTACTCCTTGTGTGTTTCAAGAAGTACACAAAGCCAAGTGGTCATTTCAGACACATAATTCTACTGTTTCCACAGACCACACTATGTGTTTCCTTACCTCAGAAAAGAATCAACTTGATACTCATGAGTGTATTGAAGGCAATACTTTTTGCCAGCAGTACTCTCAAACCCAACACGGCCATGGACAACATGTTCACTTTCTCCATTTTGATATCTGCTTAGTGAGAGAGAAAAGAGGGGAGAGAGAGGTCATGGTCTAGAGTCAGATGATGTGATATGGGTATAAAAGTGGGGGAAAAAACACTGTTAATAGTGTCAGAGAGAGAAATGGCAGTAAAGATGGCAGAGAAACATCATAACGACAAAGGAGGAAGACAATTCTCTTGATGGGCTTTTGCCTCCTGTTGCTTATTTTGTATAAGAAAACCTGTATGCTCCCACTGGAAGAAGAAGGTTGTGTTTGATGTGTACATGATATTCTGATTCCTCTGCCCCTGAGAAAATATATTTCCATGCTTTTATCCCCAACACAGTAACAGAATTTCACAATTTCTTTAGGTAACTAACCTTCTGCAGAGGTGTCTGTGGTGTTGCAAATATTTACTGGCTTTATTTCTTCAGCCTTCATTTCTGTAGCATAAAAAAGAAAGGCACTATTAACAAAATCTGAATGGTAAGAAGTATTAAAGAACATGTCCATCTGACTTTTCCACAGAAACAGGTTTGTGGGAAAACCTGAGGTTCAGAAGACAAATCACAAATTTAAATTTGAGGAGAACAGTCCTCAGTGGCACTGCAGGAAAGAGATGAAACTTTGAGTTGGTTTGTTATCACCTTTTTGAATAACTTCACAATGGAAGAAAAAGTATATACCAAAAATATAAAAAGTGGTTTAAGAAAACAATAAAAATAATTTTTACTTTTAGAAAGGCTACTTCCTATCTTTTTCTGGAAGGTTTATGCTGTATGTTGAATTACCTAGTCATAAGTAAATATGAATTCAAAAAAGAGTTTGTGTGGTATTCTATATTTTTCTTTTTCAAGGAATCTCAGGCTCTTAAAAGCTAAGACCATTTGCTTAAATTGTTTTTAAATATCTTTTAGCTCTATCTGCTTCAGTACTTAGACTTCCTTCCCACTTCTGCTGGGCATGCAGGGGGCATGCTTATTAGGAAGAAGGCTAGCAAGTGTTGGAAGATGCTGCCTGCAGAAATGAGTTGTGATTGTACCATAGAACTGTACCTGGTGAAGTTGAGTTGGCTGTAAAATTGCCGTTGCTTAACCTGGCCGTGCATGTCACCTCCGATTTTTTTGTCACTTTGACCACTTTAATAGTATTATACATCCCATTTGATGTCACAATGGGTGCTTTTGGTTCATATACAACTTCTTTAGAGGACATCTCCAAACTGATGTTCTTCTTATAAAAATTCCTTGCCAGACAAGCTGCTTTCCCAGTGTCACCATCGTTTTCGTGTTTCCTTGATTTCATTACAATGACTTCTGGAATAGAATCATTCTGATTTTCTGTTAAAAAAAAAATAATAATAATAAAAAACATTCTATGGGCATGATTTGATTTTATTGCAGTCTTGCCTGACAGTAAATCACCTGCTATTCAGGTGCTATCAATCACTGAACAATAGCCTTTCATTTATCTTTATATTTTCTTGCTGCTTATTCCAAAAAAGCAGGTAAAAGGCAGAAAGTACAAAAGTAGGTTTTCAAAGGAGCTTTAATTCTACAGGATTCTAAGCTTCCTTTTCCTAGAACTAATGCCTGTATGTGAGTTCTTTATTTGATAAGGCACCTGAAAATTAGAACTTGTAAGGATTCAGCTCCAAGAGTCAAATTATTCTGCTTTCTCAACAATCTAATTCCTAAAAATAAAACATCTGTCAAGGATGGTTTTGTATACTTATGAGACACGAGGAATTAACTGCTTTTCCTTTACTCTCTTGCACCTCCCCCAGGTCTTCTTCTGATGTGGCTATAAGGTCTAATCATGGCAAAAGCGTTCAGGCAAAGAGAGAAGTCAGTTTGTTGCATCACTGCTGTGCAAGATTACTCCAGTGATGTGTGGCATTGCTTGCAGAAATGAAGTGCCACTGTTAGAAAGGAGAACAAAGCTGATCTTTTGATAAATAAATCAAAAGGCTTTTTGTCTCCATGATGATAAATCAGGAGAGAAGCAATCAGGAGCTTCTGAATTATTTCCACTTATTTCTACTTATTTACATTTCTCCTGGAATAAAGTCAAATACTTTTAAATTGTGGGAGAAACTTTCTCCACAAAATGTTATGGACATTTAAATCATTCAAATCCAGTCTACAGATACTGAAAAGACAGTAGGTTTGGCAATTGGTTTAACAAAAACTCCTGTGCTGTGCCCTGTGCCATACTGCTAATCACACAACTCCAGAGGCAGTCAGAAGTACAATGTAGAGTTAGTATGACATATAACAAACTGATCTGAAGGGCAGAACATATTGAGGCCTATAAACTTGAAGTCCATGGACAAATATTTTACAATATTCATTACATTAGTGTACTAACTTCAGTAGTATTCTACAGGATTAAGATATTAACAGAAATACATGCCAGCTAATAAATAATCAATAATAATAAATAAATAAATAATAATAAATAATAAATATCACAGCTCTCCTGCATCTTTCAGCAGAATTGCTCTGAAACTGTCTGATGTATTCTTTTAGCTTTGAAACCATCTGGGAGTTGAATTCTGAATTTTAAGCAACAAACATGAATACCAAAGATTTAACAACTGCAAAAGCATGAATTTCAATTATACCGCAGCTGCCTTCTCTGGGAATTTCTGATAAGACATAGATGTTATGAAATAAGTTTGCTTAAATTTGAAGTGGACATCTTCTCAGGGAGAAGATGGTCTCTCAAAGTAATTTACCAGCCAATTATTACCGTGATTTTTAAAAACAAAATATCTCTACCTTCAGGTTATACATGAAGTAATTTGGATTACTCTATATAGCAATGCCAGGACAAGATTAAGAGAGTAAATTAATACAATAACATGAAACGAAGGGATTCTTCTAGTATGCCTCCTTGCCAAAAGGATCTCAGCTTATCAGACATTTTTTAAAAAAGGATATACATAGAATAGAATATGTTCAATTTGATAAGAGCCCCCTGATTGACAAAGAGAGCTGCATTAGACTCTGCATTCTGCATGGCATCTGTGTTGTATTCTACTCAAAAGTCCCCTCAGAGCTAAAATTTTGTTCATTCAAAATTTTGTATCTTGCAAAGATAAGTATATCTTCAACAGGCTTCAACAGGCGCTGAATTTACTCTCTTTCCTACTCTACTCACATCCCAAAAAAGTGCAAGCTGAACAGTACTCTGACATAACGTCATGGCTTGCCCCTGCTAACAAGAACAAGCACAACTCCATGTTTGTAAACACCTAGAGAAAACAGATTCCCAAATTCACATCTTCATTGACTTCCCTGGACCAATGTAGTTTAACCCAAACTGAACCATTTAGTAAGATTGAACTAACAGATTAAACTTCTTTTTATTCCTTTGTGTAATATTGTCAATTTCTCCATTTCCTGCTGTCTTTCTAACCCTGAGAGAATTAAAATTCTTAGGATCTTATATATATTTCTCCACAGAATCTTTTGTTCCCTTCGAACTGCCCAACCATTGGTGCAAAACCTAATAGTAACTATTAAAAGCTTATGAAAATGCCAAATGGTAGATCATAGAATCATTAAGGTTGGAAAAGACCTCTAAGATAATGTAGTCCAACCATCCACCTATCACCAATTTTGCTCACTAAACCATGTCTCTCAGTACAACATCTAAATATTTCTTGAACACCTCCAGTGACAGTGACTCAGCTACCTCTGTGGGCAGCTCATTCCAGCACCCCTGACCACTGTTTCAGAGAAGAAACATTTCCCAATATCCAACCTAAATCTCCCTTGGTGCAACTTGAGGCCATTCCCTCTAGTGCTATTGCTAGTTACATGGGAGAAGAGGCTGACCCCCACCTCACCAGGACCTCCCTTCAGGTAATTATAGAGAGCAACAAGGTCTCCCCTGCGCCTCCTCTTTTCCAGACTGAATAATCCCAGCTCCTTCAGTTGCTCCTCATAAGGCCTGTGCTAGAGACCCCCCACCAGCTTTGGCGCCCTTCTCTGGACACACTCCATAGAATATTCAGCCTGAGCTTGTCCTGGCACAGCCCAGACTCTTTGGCAATTGCCGTGAAGGGGATTCAGCATGTTTTTTATACTTGAACTAATTGCATATCAAAGGATTATGCACAGAAATAATCTCTAATAAATGACTTGAAGTATGAGGAAGTTGCTACTTGAATTTTAGGAGGGAGAAGCAAAAGTTGAAATCCAAAGAACAACAACTCAGAAAATGTTAAAACATAAAGAATACCTACTAGGCTCCACAGTCAGTTGGGTCCCAGTCCCGAAGATTAGACCAGCAGTTACGCACAGTTACAATGGGTATATCAAAAAAGGCTTGTTTTGTTGTTCTTCCTCATACACTTCCCTTCCAGGTGTAACATGTTTTTGCCAGCTACTGTTAGCCCTCTGCGTTTTTTGTTATCTGAGAATGTATTTAAAGTCCTTTCATGTTTTCTAATCTCCAGTGTTTCCAAGCAACCAGTATACGAGGCATAACTGACTGGGAAAGATTTTCAGCAAGAACAAATGTGCACTGTGCAATTATTGTAAAGCAGAATTATTATTATTATTGTTGTTGTTGTTGTTGTTATTATTATTATTATTATTATTATTATTATTATTATTATTATTATTATCAAGCCCAGCAGTCTCAACGTAGTCCAATTATTTTGCATTATCTGAAAATAAACCTGTGAATTCCTTGCATTGTTTGCTTTCGTGAGTGATTTTTATATTACATTATGGAAGAGGTATTTTATTAGTACAAAAAGTCATAATTTTTTTTTCTTTAATCTTAAAAAGGCATAGAAATAGTTATATATTCCATAATGCTCTGGTCCTTAGTTTTCTTAGTATAAGTTTTATCTAGAATAAGCAAAACCAAAGGTAAAACCCTTTTGTGAGCCTTCAACAGGAAAATATGCCTGGAAAATACTACAGAGGATAACAGGGCATGTTTCCTATAAAATTTTGTGTTTGGGGATTCTCAGAAGATTCAGATAACCAGATGAGTCTGTACTTAGCATCTTTAAATGCTTGTTAGTATCCTCAAAAGAAACCCAAAGTGATCAACAAAAGGATCAGGCTACAGAATTCTAGAAATATGGGCTTCGACATACGAAATACTTCAGCAGACACTTGAGTGACTTAGATGTTTAAGACCCGTTATCTTTTACTGTCAGACATTTCATTTTCATCCTAAAGTCTTTGTGCAGTTCTTCATCCCACCCTCAGCAAGAAAAAAAAATAAGCATCAAACATAGGAAAAAAAAAAGTAAGAATGACTTAAAGCATCTCAGAGGAGAGGAGAAGACCAGGCTAGCATATTTCATTTGTCAAATGAATTGTTCTCTAACCTAAATTGTAGAAAACTCAGTAAAGAAAGATAATTTTAAAATGTGGGTAATGTAATGGGCACAGTACATTGACTCCAGCAATGGTTTTCCCTAACCAAGAATATCTTGCTGGAGCTACCTTCAGGGTGATTAGAAATAATTTATTATTATTATTATTTTTTTCCTGCAGAACCAACACTCTGAAAAACCTACATTTTGGAAAACATTTTTTGTCCTTTTTTTTCTAGAAAAAAAATAGTCATTACACAGCATTTGCCAGCATAAAAGGTCATAAGAATCTGGCTACCCTTTTTTTTTTTTCACAACAACTTTTAAGCTTTGCACCTGAATGTTTAGGATAACAAAGATCAGCCTATCAAATTCCTCTTGTGCACCACAATTAAACTCACACAAATGGTTGGAGTGATATTTGCCTTTACTCGACAAAATGTCAAATACAGTCAGGAAGAACTAAGGCTCATTATAATTCCTACCCACTACCTCTACTTCTTAAAAACCTATTCAGCTGTGTAGCCAAATCTCCTTCATTCAGCTTGGTCTTGTACATGAACCAGTTGTAAAAACTTGATCCCGAGGTTATTTAACCTCCTTCCTTCTATTTCTCCATGCCAATGGAAATACTTAACTGCTAATAATATAAGTGTAATGTCAATGCCAAAATCTGTCTTATCATACAAGAGAGCTAAGAATGCATCTCAAACTTTCTGTCCATTCTCGGTTCTTTGCTGAGTTATGCAATTCTGCTCAAAAGGAGACAGTGAAAACTCACTGACGCCCCACAATAAAGTTGGGACAGAATACTATTGAGACTAAGAATAAATTATGACATGCTAAATCTAAGGACTGCAGATTGGGTGTTTGAGGATCATGGAGTAAAGTTGATATACAGATGTAGCACAGCCATTCCTGTGAAGCTTTCCTAAGCAGATACAAGCTGACGAATTAGTCTGGAACACAGGCTAGAACGCGTTCACACTTGGAATTAGTACAGCAGAAAATTCTTACAAGGAACACAAACTACTGAATCCCTTTAACATTATTTTACAAGTGAAAATGAGGGTACTTACCTGATTCAACTGTGAGAGTGGTTCCACTTCCAAATACAAGCTTATCTGTTCTCACACTGTTAATACCCAGTCAAAGAAATAACTCTTTCCTTGCTGCATTCAGAAGTTATTAAAAAAAAAAAAAAAAAAGATCAAAATCCAGATGCTTGTCTTGTTGACCCATGTATGCAATTCCATGAGGGTATTTAGAGCTACATTTTCTTCTGAGCCTGGAAGGGAGAAAACAATAATGATGTCAAATATCTTCATCAAGTACCATTTCCCGAGTTCTATTTTTCTCTCTTCTGCAAAAAACTCCATCAGCTCAACACATTCAGGATAAATCAATATATGAAAACAATGTCAGATTTATCTCCTGAGGTATTGCAGATATTCAGGTATTTCTTCCTTCCCCCAAAAAACAGAACTTATTTTGCACCATTGGGTTTTTGTACAGGGCCCTATGTTATTTACACCACTGTGGTACTCCAACCCCCAAACACAGTGATATACTTCATTACAAAAAATATGTCTTCCTTTGTTATGACTACACAGAATTTTAGATTATTCAGTCACATGACTTCTCGAGTGGTTTCTGTCTTACATACCACATGAAGAAATATGGCATAGCTTTCAATGAATTGGAATTGATAGCTGACACTGAGAATTAACTAGGGTTAAAAAACTAAATCTCTTGCTGTTGACAATGGAATAAAGAGGTATAAGAAACGTACAGCTGGAAACGGACCCAATCAGTGAATTAGACCATTTTGCTGTGCTAGTCAACTAGATATGCTCCCTAAACCACTCCTAGGAAATCACCAGACTTGCTGTATTGAAATAAAGAATAACCATAAAAAGCAGAGAATTGCAGCCTAAGTGTGGTTATCTTGTACTGGGCTTGAACAAAGGAGGGAGAGGAGCAACTTGCTTATCTGGCAAGCACTGGACAGATTAAAGATGTGTGGATAAACATCTCACCTAAAGCCTGACAGCTATACGACTATAGCAACTAAGTGACGTCTGGGGCAGAGGCCTCACAGCCCAGCATTTCAGTGAAGATTTCTTTTCAGTAAAGCTGAGGGAACAACACCACCTCTGTACCAGATTTTGGCTTCAACTTCCCCCCTAATTAAAAACACAACAAAAATTGTTAAGATACCTGCCAGCACACATGACTCAGTCTCAACTTGATAAGAGCATAAATCTGTCCCTCTGCCAGTGCTTCCATTGAGAAGAGACACTTCACTGACTTGAGTTGATTTGTGTGTATGATGCAACCTGTCCGGAGAGTCCTGGAAACTAGCAAGGATGAGTGCATTGACTTGGACATGGGGACCAGGCAGGTTTCTGTTTCATCTTATTGGTGTAGGGGGAGGAGGTGAGAAGGAGGATGGGATGGATCACTTGTCAGTGACACTGGCAACAGGGACTTGGTTTCTAAGTCCATCAGACCCATTTGTGAACTAAAGACTGTGGAAGAGTTGGGATCCACCTGGCTAACTGGGCAAAAAACTTCTTCGCCAACAGATCAACAGACCTGAGGCAAAAGAAAGCCTTCATAGACTTTCTAGGAAGTCAGCAAGACTAGGTGCCTTTTTGAAGTACCTGTGCAACAACATATGCAAATCCAGGAAGAAATAGGATAAATTTAAGCTCAATTTGTAGTAGCGAGTCTATGGTTGTGGATATGGGGTGGAATAGTCCACATGACTCAACAACTGAAATGTATCTTGAAGCCTAGGTTTGGGTGTTCTGTCTAGCGTGGCCCAGGATTTCCTTCATGTCCTGGTAGTAAAGCTATTAGATCATGGAGGTTTTCTGTGACAGCTTGCAGAAATACTGCAGGGAATGGAGACAGGCCATTCAGCAAAGATACTGGAAAGGTAAGGAGGGGGAGCTGCTCTTTCCATGAGAGCATTTGAAATGCATACTGTTCTGCTTTGGAACATGCAATGAGCCTGTTGATAGCATATAGGTCAGGAGTAGAGGGAAGATCAATATGGCTGACATGGTGGATGGCTATGACAGACCACACGATTTAGAAGAAGTAGATGAGGTCTACTTCAGACAACTGAAAGAAGACTCCAGTTCACCAGCCCTAATCCTTACGGTGGGGGCAGCACAGTGAGACAAAAGCAACCCTGAGTTTACCGATGAAATCATACTGAAACAAGAGATCAAGGAGATGGACCTCCTAGTTGCAAATGAGAAAGATTCAACAGTAGATGTGAAGGTCAGGAACACGTTTGGCTGTGGTGATCACAGAATCACAGAAACACCAAGGTTGGAAAAGGCCTACAAAAACATTCAGTCCAACCATCCACCGATCACCAACAGTTCTCACTAGAACATACCCGTCAACACAACGTCCAAACATTCCTTGAACACCTCTAGGGTTGGTGACTCCACCACCTCCCCGGGAAGCCCATTCCAGTGCCTGACCACTCTTTCAGCAAAGTAGTATTTCCTAACGTCCAGCATACATCTCCCCTGGTGCAGCTCGAAGCCATTCCCTCTAGTTCTATCACCAGTTACATGAGAGGAGGCTGACCCCCAGCTCACTACAACCTTCCTTCAGGTAGTTAGAGCAACAAGGTCTCCCCTGAGCCTCCTCTTCTCCAGATTAAACAATCCCAGCTCCTTCAGCCACTCCTCATAAGGCCTGTGCTCCAGACCCCTCACCAGCTTTGGCGCCCTTCTCTGAACCTGCTCCAGGGCCTCAGTGTCTTTCTTGCAGTGAGGGGCCCAGAACTGGACACAGTACTCAGGTGTGGCCTTACCAGAGCTGAGTACAATGGAACAAAGACTCCCCTGTTCCTGCTGGCAATGCTGTTCCTGATACAAGCCAGGATGTCATTGGCCTTCTTGACCACCTGGGCACACTGTTGGCTCATGTTCAGCCGAGCATCAATAAATAGCTCCTCTACACAGTCTTGACACTCATGAAGTGTTTGAGCTCAGAATCCCAGGAAGAGGGAGAAATGCAAAAAGCAGAATCACAGCCCCAGGATTTAAAAGAGCAGAATTTATCATCTTCAAGGAAGATCCCACTGGAAGATCCCATTGGAAGATCCTATGAGTTATGGTTCTGGACAGAGGAGAAGTCTAGGAGAGCTGCTTAATTTTCAGAGATCAGGAATGGCTTATCTTGAAAAAGCATAATGGAAAGCAAAGGTAGCAGGAGGCCAAAATGATGAAAAAGGGGCTCCTGAACAAACTCGGGTACAGTGAGGAAATGTGCAAGAGTTGAAAACAGAGGCTGGTGATCTGTGAGGGATATAGAGACACTATCATCATGTAGGGGTTCATGATCACGATCATGCAGGGTTAGGGTTGGAAAAGTCAAAGCCCACCTGGAACTGATTCTGGTAGAGCACGTGAAGGGCAACAAAAAAGTTTCTACTCTGAAAGTAATGTCTCCTGTTTTGCTGAGCTTGCCCATGAAGTTGAAGGTGGATGTTGGTGGGTAGAGGTTGAATCTTCCTCACAGCATTCCAATATATTGTTGCCATGCAACAGATGGCAGCAGAGGGCAGCCTGACAAAATGGTGTCTGAGATGAAAGTGTGTATAAGGAAAAAGGGTGGAACTGAAATCCTCTATGTGGAAAAAAAATCACACCCGCTGACATCTGCATGTCTGTTCAGAATGAAACTTGTCTTTCATGTTGCTTCTGCCACTGCTGACATACATCACTGTGCTCACATTCACTGTTTGGTCTCCATAAATGTTCAGCAAGAGTCAATTAATGTCAGTGGTGCAATTTTCTACTACCGTATGTCTCGCTCCAATTTAGGAGTGAGGCAAAGGTTCTTTTGATATGTTATGCCCGGCGTGAGATTAAGAAGAACAACATTCAAATGTTGATCCGACCAGTTTATTGGAAATAATAGATAGTTGAGGGGATGGGGAAGGGAGAGCGACGAATGCCAAAATTAGGGTGATGGGGAAGGGAAAGTAGGCGATAGAAAAAGGTAGAAAAGTGCAAGAATTACGTTAAAGCGGGGAATAGTCACCTCCTGAATGCAGCAGCGTCCCGTAGCACGTTGTTAACGTTGGTCCGGGGCAAAATAAGCGTAGGGGAGAGCGGCAGCGGAGTAGCAGGCTGCAAGCAGCAGATCGGTGAATCGCAGAAAAGATGGTCAGAGTACCGTGGTCTCAAGAAGCAGAATCACGGACAGCGAGGTCCCACGGAGCAGAGTCTCGAGCAGCGATCCCGGAAGAGACAGTAGGCAGCAGTAGGACAACGGTGGAGGGATCTGAGGTCAGATACCTAGATACCCACCCGACCGTGGTTTGTCCGTGCCCCTTTTATCCTTCTTTCCAGCCTTCGAGAGATTTCGGGACGGCTCGGGTCAGGGTCTTGTGATTTCCTCAGAGATGTCAATCTTCCTTGAGATGGGCCAACACGAAAGACCACTTAAGGGCCATTGTTCAGTATCTTATCTCCCTTTCGTAGCTCCCGGACTTGTCCATCTCCTAAACAAAGGGATTTCTCGAACCTTGGGTTCCTGTGTATTTCAGACAAAGGGAGTCCTGGAACCTTGGCCAGGACTTGCCTGAACTTGTCCATTTCAGCAAACTTTGAGACAGTACTGTAAAAAGCATGGCTTCTTACACCACCCCGTGACTCAAAGTTTGCTTAAAAAAAAAAAAAAAAAAATAGGCCACTGGTGATCCAGGATGGTGAGAAAAAGATAGCAAGCATGAGGAAAAAAGGAGAGGGAAGGGGAATCAATATGTTTCATGCAATCATTACAAAGGATTTTTCCTGTTTGGTTACAAATGTTGCGCGGATGTGCTGGACTTCCCCATCACTTGATGAGGTTACAAAATACACAGACGATACAACATGTTGGATAAGTTGAATGAAACAAGGTATCATACATGGAAGAAACAGTAGAGTTGCAACAACACATAATAGATAAAATAAGATGCGTTTTACCCAAGGTCCACCTGGAAGCCAGGAGAAAAGGTCAAGGTCCGGGCTTTTCCAAGTTTGGACAGGAACATGTGCTATTTTCCGTATACCTTCAGCAATTTGTTTGACAACTTTACCATTATCATCAATCTTTAGACAACAAGTGGAATCATTTAATTTGCCACAGACATCCCCTTCTTCAGCTAACAAGTAATCTAAAACCATGCAATGTTGGAGTATTGCCGCCCGCATCTGTGAGGCTTGATCTGCAAGGAGATCAAGGGCATAGGCTGTCTCGTTTGTAATGATTTCTAGGACAGCTTGTAATCTGATAATACGGTTTAGGTTGTAGATGGGTTCTCGAGCACCATTAATCCACTCATTGGGGTTCCATGTAGCTGGCCCATAGTGTTTGATTATACGTTGAGGGGGCCACTCATCTTTGCCCCAAGTTTGTTTGCTACCACGTGTTATGGAGGTGTCGATAGACCTCTTGTATCTGTTGAGATCATCATATACTTTGACACCCAATTCACTACCATCCTTTCCTGGGAGAAAAAAGAACATCGGGCGGATTACTCCAACATAACATACCCCAGTCCAATTAACAGGTAGTCGTTTATATGCATGATGACCACAAATCCAATAATGTCCTTTTAATGCTACTGAACCATTCTCAAAGGGTCCATTCCATTTGCTAGTTAGTTTATTTACATGTTCTTTAGCCTGAAAGTATGTGGTGTTGAGAGGTCCAAAAGGATGTCCTTCTACATTGCAGTTCCAACTATTACTGGTAACCCTTTCATTTTTGCACCATCTACATCTCCAAGCACCAGCATCAGGGCTCCAGGTACATTCTGTACCCCCGGCTTTATTAAACAAAGTGTTGTTAGCGGAGGACCAAAAATGAGAAAACCCTTGCAACATTCCTGACTGATTGTACCACCCCCATTGACCACCCTTAACTTGTGAAGTAACCTTACCATACGTCCAAGTACAATTGCTAGTCCCAACATAGATGCCACCTGGCTGTGTACGATTCAAACAATACATTCCCATAGCAGGATACTGGACTGGCCATGGAGAAGTATTCTTATCTTCCCAGTAGATGTTGTGGTTGGTCCCACTATAGTTGCTTACCAGCCATTTAGGGGCAAGAGGAGTTGATACCCAGGGCCAGGTTTCGAGTCCCATGGGTCCTCCACAGACCCAACAATTACTCAAATTATAAACATTTGCTACTTGCTCAGCCAGTTGAAAAAAGGAGTTTTTTATACCATTTCCCTCTTCCCGAAAGTCTATCAGGGGATAGCTAATAGTTACAGAAATTACAGTCCACATGATACATCTAATAAACAAAAATGAAATTCCACCCAAGTGTTGCATATTACCAAAACACCAATTATAGAAGTCAGCAACAGTTGTGTTCAGTCAGTATCCAACGAAGGTCCTCTGCAAAATAAAACAAGACATCGGCTCGCCCCCTTGGGCTTTGTTAGTATGATCAAAATGAGGGAATAATCCATCGAACATTAATCTTATATTCCTTCTCCCATGCGTCCTTAGCCCTCCAAGTATACATGTTAAGGGATTCAGTTAATGTCAGTGGTACTGGACCTACATTGGGCAGGTCAACCAACACAGGTTGGCCAGGAAAATAAGAGGGTTTTCCTAATTTATCAGGATTAAGAGTAATTGGCAAAGGTGGTGGGGCCTTAGGACAGAAGGCATTAAATTGGGGACAGCCATTAATTCCCCAGCGATCATTAACTCTTCTGACTGCATCAGAGGTACGGGCAGTCCAATTGTTCTTTTCTGGCTTCAGAAATTTCTTAAGAAGGCCATTGGATCGTTCCACAATACCATTAGCCTGGGGATAATAGGGAGTGTGAAAAATCCAGAGAATACCTTCCTCTCTGGCCCATTCTTGTACAGCTCCTGAAGTAAAATGAGAGCCATTATCTGACTGGATGGAAGTGGGTTTTGGGAGAATGCTAAACCACTTCTTTAAAGCCTTTATACTGTTCTCCCCTGTTGCCCGAGGAACGGATTCAGCTTGTAATAAACCAGAGACTACCTCAACACCTACTAGTACATACTATTTTCCTTCAGATTTACGGAAAGGACCAATGTAGTCAATCTGCCATGTTTCCCATAGGTGCTTTCCCCCTCTCAAATGGAGAGGATTATCCTGTAAGGGATGTCGGTCCAGGCGGGAACGGCATAGATCACAGGCAGAAATGCAGGTACGACACTGTTATCTGGTAACTGGCCAACCACGAGCCTGGGTTTCACGATAGAGATCAAGAGCACCAGTATGCCCCCTTTTCACATGTAGCCATTCCACAAGTCTCTCCCAGTTATCACTGTCGGGTTCTCCTTGTCTTAATGAAGCAATCCTAGCAAGTTCATCAACTTTGTTGTTCCAATAACTAACAGGGGATCCATCCTCCTGTTGGGAGGCCACCCATGCAACAAAAAATTGTTCCCCTTTGGCAATAGACAGAATCTCCTGCCATTTTTCCTTTTGCCAGACTGGGATACGGTTAACTTCCCAGCTGTTTTCCTCCCAAAAGGGAAGCCACTCTGTACAACCTTTGAAGATGGCATATGAATCAGTATAAATATACACACGTGTAGTGGACTGTGATTCATGTTGAAACACACTCCATACTGCTACTAACTCACCAACCTGAGCACTCCCCTCCCCTTCAGTAACAATAGTGACATTAGTCCCTATCTGTAGGGCCACGGCCCGATACTTCCAAATTCTCCCTTCACGCTTTGAAGAAGCATCTGTGAACCAGACATTTTGCAGCTGGTCTGAATAGGGAGGAGCAACCTGGATGACAGAGGGGAGATCAGCGTCAATGGCAGAAAGAACATCATCCTGTATAGCAAGTGTTTTTGAAGCACCTTCAGTGACTGAAAAGATATTACAGTAGTGTTCAATTTGAGCATACCACTTTCTGACAGAAGCTCGTTGTGCCACCCCGTCAGGGGGGGCGGTGCCAGACATAACAGACTTGATAACCTTGAATGGACCTCTTAATATTATAGGCTGCTGTCGTATGGTCCTTTCAGCTTCCCGCAAAGCCAGACTAACAACAAACAACCCCTTCTCCATTTGAGAGTATCGTTTCTCTGCATCTTTGAAACTACGGGAATAGAACCCAATAGGTCTGGTGGGGCCTTCTGGACCCTTTTGCCAGAGATGTATATATAACCCTGATTGAGCAAATCCCCATTCTATCTGCACAGGGTCAGAAGGATGGATAGGACCTAAGGACTGATGTGTGATAGCTTCGAAAATTAGGAGCTGCAGAGCTTCTTCATGGACTGGGGTCCATTCCCATGATACCTTCATTCGCAACAAGTCATGCAGTGGACGGGCAATAATAGAGAAATCAGGAATGTGTTTTCTCCAAAAGACTAAAAGTCCAAGGGCATGCTGTAATTCCTTTTTATTTTCTGGCATTTTGAGTTGGTCTAAAGCTAGGAGGGTATCCTGTGGGATACAGGCCATACCACCTTTCCACCAGATACCCAAGAATTTCACCTCAGCAGCTGGAGGCTGGATTTTGTCTGGAGGAATTGTCAACCCCAGCTCTTCTAATCGCTTGATTATTCTGTCATGCATTATTTTCACTGGTGCCAATTGTTCACCTCCTATAAGGATATCATCAATGTATTGATAGAGCTTAACCCCTTCTTCCAAGGGAATCTGTTCAAGTTCTTTTGCCAGAGCATGATGAGCCAAAGTTGGGGAGTGTTTGAACCCCTGAGGGAGGTGGGTGAAAGTATATTGCTGGCCCTCCCATGTAAAAGCAAAGCGGGGTTGATCATCAGGGTGTAGGGGAACCATAAAGAACATATCTTTGATATCAATGGTAGCCATAATAGGGTGAGCTTGCTCCTGGACAGCTGCTATTAATTCTGAAATATTAGGCACTGCAGCAGTCAGTGGTCCAGTATTGGCATTTAGCCTACGATAATCAATAGTCAATCGCCATTTGCCATTTGGTTTCCTGACAGGCCATACTGGAGAGTTAAAAGGTGAATGGGTAGGTACCACAATTCCTTGTTCTTTTAGTTCGGCCAGCACTGGGCTAAAACCAGTGCGTGCTCCCAGAGGTAAAGGGTAAGGTTTAACTGAAGTCAGATGGGAAGGAGGGAGTGGTGGTGCTGTCTGTAGTAAATGAATATTTAGGGAGGGGATACCAAACATCCACTCTCTCCCTTCATCATCTGTCCAAATTCTACCCTTCAATACATCTAGTCCTAATAACTTAAGCGGGAGAGTTCCCACAACCATAGGGACTTCCCAGGACTGCTCTTCTCCAGGTAGCCTTAGCTTCACTGTGGCCATGGTCTGTGAATGTACACCACCCATGGCATCTGCCACAAATATCTTTTTGCGTGATAAAATTACACCAGCACGATCAGCATCCTCCTTCTTAATAGCTGAGATTTGAGCTCCTGTATCTACCAGAAACGTTACTGGAACTAATTTAGGTTCAACAACACATGTAATTAACAAATTAAAAAAAACAAATTAACAAATTAGTCGTGAGCCTCCTAACAAACATCCATCCTTCACCCCCCCGCTCACTTGGAGAGGGTGAAGGAATCAGTTTCCCGACTGCTCAGGTAATTCTTCTGTTACTGCAGGGGGAGCACTAGGAACCAGATTTTCAGGTTTAGCTGGCCAACCAGCCACCAGCCTCTCAAGCCTGTCTGTTGCTAGTCCATTCATTATTTCTCGAGGAATACCCTTTTTCCAGCCCAAAGTCCATAGTCCATGACGTTTATGATCAATGTTTCGCCTACCAGTTTTTTTCTGAGGCTAGAGCCTTTTCTATTCTATTAAATTTTGGGCTAGGTGACCTGAGAGCAAGGGTGGCTGCTGCAAGCCTTACTCCCCTTGGCTCAACTCTGCTAGTGGATGAAGCCACCGGTCCATATTTCCTACCATAATTAATCAATTCTTGGGCAACCTCTCCCCATGTCCATACCTTATAACCTGATTGTAAAGAGCCTGAAGTACCGGCTCCTTCTAAAACAGCTCGAGCTCTCTCTCCCTGGGACATGGCCTGTATTTTACTTTGAAGTTGTATACCTATGGGTTTCAGCGATTCTGGAAGCCCCCTAATTAAAGGAGTCATCCTTTCAGGATCCACGGGCATCATCATAGGGGATTCGTGCCGTGGCTGCAATTTCCTGTCATACATCATTTGCAGGCAAGCGGCCTTTTGGACACTTTTAACCAGTTGGTCAACTGTCCCATTAATGGCAAGAGGGTCTCCCCTTTCTAAAGGGTTGAGACCACCAGCCCAGTAAGCAGCCCTCTGTGTTAGGGACCAGGGAGCACGATTATTACCAGTAGTCAAAAATACTCCTGGCCCCCAATAACCCTAAGCCTCCTTTTCGGTTAACATAATTTGGTCTCCACCAGTTAAGCTGACTCTCCATACATATTCTGTTTCCGATTCCTTAGGAGAGCGGCTAAAATCCTTTTTCAGTTTTGCTAATTCAGTGGCAGAAAAGGGAATTTCTTTAACATTCATTTGAGGATCCAGGTCCTCTCCATTATCAAAGGTATATTCTGTTTTTATTAGAGGGCGCAGAGGGGCTATTGGGGTTCCAAACTTATCAAAATTTTCTTTCGCTTCTTTTAGTTCTTCCTGAGGATACAGTTTTTCTTGCGGTGCACCATGAATATCAGTGTCACCCGTATCTTTATATGTTAAAATTTCCTTAAAAGCCATTTGTAACAAGGCCGAATTATGTCTCTCTCTTTCCAATTGTACTTCTAGATTTCCAATTTGGTTTTGCAAGGCTTTCACGAGTTCCTGGGTTGTTTTAATTCTTTCTTGTAACGACTGTATAGTCTGGTTTTCCGACTCAAACTGCTGGTCTCGGAACTCCACAGCTGCTTTTAAAGCAGCACCAAGTACTGCACAAATAAATGATTTGCCTTTCCCGGCTCGGGTACGAGCCCCATGTTGTAAAACGCAATGTGGTCAGAAACAGCCTGCAAGTTATACCAGTTTTCACGTGCCCGGTCCATCCCTGAAGGCAATGGCCGAGACGCGTGCTTTTCAAGGATATCAAACAACATATTTTCACCTTCCATAGCAAATGTAATTTTACTCACAACAAAATCTACAGGCAACGAAATCTACGCCGAGGGAGGAGGAGGTGATTCCTTATCTCCTCAGAGAGGCAAACACTTAACAAAACCAACAACTTCTCAAAACACTCCTTTACACAAAAGACCAAACGACTCAATCAACACTTCCAAAGAGAGAGTAAACACCTCAATCGGTCCTGGCTATCCTGTCGAGCCACAACGAAAAACTTCAACCTTCAAGCAACAAAAGTTAGAAATAACTTCTAAGTTTCTCAAAAGTAATAAACTTCTTGGAGAAGCACACACCACTTCCCCAAGAGCCGCACACACAAAACTTTTAAAACCAAAGGTACGTCACAAGATACTTAAAATCACCACAATGCAAAATAGTCTTCCCGGGGAGGCACACACGTGTAAAACAAAAGCAAACAGTCAAAATTAATTCATACGTCCCCGAGAGGTATACACGTAACAGAGAAAGTTTCAGAATGTGGAGCGGTCTTCCTGGAGAGGTGCTCACGTCAAATTAAGTTATCAAAACAATCGCTCCTTGCAACTCCAGGAGAAACAGACAGAAAAGTTTTAGAGAAACTGGAAGGATAACGCTCTCACGACGCTTATCCTGCCGACTACGCCAAAAAATGTCTCGCTCCAATTTAGGAGTGAGGCAAAGGTTCTTTTGATATGT
>JAPSGF010000194.1:41088-52174 GCA_035772895.1 Perdix hodgsoniae
AGGGTGACAGAATCCCGTAACAATCTGCACAGAGAGGTGGAGGGGGTGGAGTTTCCTTCTCTGGAGATATTCAGAACCCACCTGGATGCTTTCCTGTGCAACCTGCTGTAGGGAACTGCTTTATCAGGGGGTTGGATTGAGAGCCCCCAGAGGTTCGTTCCAACCCCTATGATCCTGAGATTCTGTGACTCTTCACGCTCCACCAGCACCTTCACACTTTCCAAAGACCTGAAACAGACCAGCAGTGTTTCCATGCCCCAGTGAGGATCCTACGGTTCTCTGCATCACCTCTGTGCTGGTCAGTACAGAGGGCTCTGCTGCTCTGGTGCTGGCTGTTGGTGTTAGTTGGGTTATGGTAGTTGGGGTTGGTAGCACTGTTGCTTCCCCAGGCTCAGGCTAGAGCTGACCACACAGAAAAATGGCTTTCTGGTCAACACAGATTTTTTTTCTGAACTTTGCCTTGATTTGGGAGAGAAATTATAAATCAAAACCAGAAAATGCTGGGCAAACAGCTTTTGGTGCTCAGTTTCTGAGGCCTTTATTTTCTCTACTAACAACATGTTTTAAAAATCAGTGCATTTTTTCCCTCTTTTTTGATGGAAAACCTGAAATGACACAAGGAGCTAAAAATAGTAACAATGCCCAACCAAGTCATTGGTGTTTTTCAATCAGCTCCAATGCAAACTTCGGTGTTGGCTGGGAAGGGATTTGTTATTTTTCTGACCAGGGCCTGTATTAGGTTCCTGAATACATCCAGCCCAAAAAGACCAAGGAAAGCCACCGACCCATTCCTGAATGGTTTTCCCTGGAGCTCATCCAGCACCTCACACCTCCAGCAGCAACGACTACCGTGCTGCAGGGATGGGGACAGAAGTGAGGAGCACCACCCAGCATAGCAAGGGGACCACGGCGCTGCACTGCAGCCACAGCAAGGTCCCTGAGCAGACGTGCTGAGCGTGTGACCTCTGGCCCGTCCTGTGCTTTGCAGCAACGCAATGGTGCAGAACATGCATGGCCACCATCAGGCAACTTCTCGCCTGCTCCTGTCCGGTCAATCCCGGTGTTTTCTCTTTAAGGAGCAGGGCTGGAGGTTGGATGTGCTGTGTGGATAGCTCAGCAGCCCAGGAGACCGCTCCCCTGGGACCTCTGCGTGGCACAGAGACGTCTACCTAACAATTGAGGGAATATTTTCCACCCAAAGAATCCATCTCGTGGTCCCCTCTTCATTTGTGACACAAGGGAAAATGTGAAGCAGCCAAGACGCTTGAATCACTGTCCCAAACAACATATAATGAACTCATAAAATCAAAGGCAGGGTTTGTTTCAACCCGTGCTGCCAGGGCTCCTTGGACATTGTCTGGAATGAATTTAAGTTGTTACAAAACTCTCTGTCTCTATGTGTGTGTCTCTCTTCCCCCCAGCCCGTCTTGCTTCTCTTCCCCCTCACGCTCTGCTTTCCTCTGATCTTTCCCTTCCTTCCCCTCCCACCTTTCCTCTCCCTCTCCTGCTTCCCCTCCCCACACCCCCCTCCCTCTCCATCACCCCAACCCCACTACACCCAGCTCCCTGGGGTTGCTGGCAGGACAACCCCAGCACTGCCCAGCCTCCTTTCCAGGACAGACCTGAATGAAGCTCCAGAGCTGATGAGCAAGGATGGCTGCTCAGTGCCATACTGCCACGCCATGAGACTCCTCAGGGCTGTACCACAGTGACTACTCAGCTCCATGCCCAGGGGTGGAACTGGGGGGAACTGACCTCCCCAGGCAGCAAAGCAGGACCAGCCCTTCTGTGAGCACAATCTGGTACTGCGCTAGGACAGGGACATGCTGGGGTGGGGACATGATGGGACAGGACATACTGAGAGAGGAACAATCTGGGATAGGAAGTGCTGGGATGGACATACACTGGGATGGACGCACTGGAGCAGGGACATGCTGAGATGAGGACACGGGACACAGAGGAACGGGGTCAAGCTGGGACAGACATGCTAAACAAGGACATGGTGGGATGGAACGTGCTAGAATGAGACATGTTGGGAAAGGGCCATGCTGGTTTGTGTGTGTCGAAGTGAGGGGCCACACAGCTGTGCTTGGAAGAGAAGTGTGCAGCCCTTCTGCACGGCCCACCTCTGGGAGCACCATGCTGCCCAGGCTCTGCTGGGCATGAGGCTTCTGCTCCCTCCTGCATGCCTACTTGATCAAGTTCTCACCCTCCTCCTGCATCCTCCTGGGGATTACTCTCAGCCCTGCAGCCTACCTGTGCGCCAGCAGTTCCAGAGAGGCCAAGGAAGCAGGCACTTGGATCCCACCAGCACTTCAACTCTCAGGGATTTGTTGACATCACACTGCTGCTCACAATCATGCAGACTCTGTAGCCACGGGCCGCCAGCAGAGAGCACAGGGTTCTGGGTTCTGCTGGAGGCAACAGTGGAGAAGCCACTGGCGGTGATGCTTTGGAACATGAGCTGCCCTCTCCACAAGTGCCACACTGTGCCCACTGAGCAGCAGAACCATGCCCCGAGTGCATGAGGGTTTCTGGAATCCCAGCTGCCTGCCCAGCACTGAAGGTTAGATTGGTTTGGAGCAAACTGAACCAAACCTCAGCCCTGGCCGTGGCAGAACCTGCATGAGCTGCTCCTGGCTCACGGGGCGGCTCCATCCACCAGGCTCAGGGTGCAGTGCAGGCACCAGCAACAACGGGCAGCACAGCTTCTGTGGGGAAGTCTGCAGTGGGAGGTCTGGGAATGTCCCTGCAGCGCAAGGAGCATCCAACGGCAGTGCCTGCAGCCACTCTGTGTCGGACACCCACTCTCCAGCACGAGGAGGAGCTGTCAGCACAACTCACGTGCCAGCAGTTTGCAAGGCAGGGGGACGTCGCTCCTGCAGACCTGGGGCTGGTGGGTACTGCTTGGAGGTGACAGGGGGTGTCCCAGTCCCCTAGGGATGCTGAAATTCATTCAAAGAGCTCTTGTTCTTCATGCTTATGCCAAGGTTTGCTGACTACTCCAGGCCTGTGGACAGTTTTTGGGTCCCTGAAGAGCAGCGCTCATCCCTTGCTGCTCATTGAGGCCCCAGGAGCAGCCCCTGCTCTGCACCCACGCAGCCCCACTCAGCGAGCACCCAGCTCTGCCCCTCGCTTAGAGCAGAGCTCCCGGAGACTCAAACAGCGGGAGAACGGCGGCAGCGCCGTGCCGGGCGGAGGAACCGGAGCTGCAGCACGGAGCCGACGGCGGTGAAACGGCTCCATCTCCTGGCAGCGCCGGGGCCGGATCCGGCCTCGTTCCGCCTGCACCGCTCGCCCAGGTGAGTTGGGAATGAGCCTGGGCTTGGTTGGAAAGGGGCAGGCTCGCGGCTTGCAGCTCAGAAGGCTGCAGGGAGAAGGAATGAGGTATAAAAACAATTATTTGCGCTCGCTGCTGATCCACACGGTTTCTTGCCAGGCCTGGGACTGGAAGCTGGGCAGGTCAGGACACACTCATTGCATTCAGCACAGCCCAGAAGGCATCTTCCCATGGCCCAGCAGTGTGAACAGGGACACAGGGTCCCTTTGTCACAGGGTGAGGGCAGGCACAAATCACACGGCTCTGCAAGGGCTGCAGAGCGGTGGGTGCTGGGACGTTGGGGGGGGGGGGGGGGGGGTCACTGGGCACTGCTCACTCACCTGTCTGCATGTCTGTCTTGGCCCCAGCACCCTCCTCCTGCAGCACTCTGCAGGACGCCTGACCTGTGCTTGTTTTTACACACCTCTGAGCTGGGTGGGAAGGGAAAAAATGCACACAGCATCGCTGTGCAGCAGTGATGTTACACCTTGCTTCTTTTCTCCCCAAGCCGCATTCAGTGCACATTTTTCTACCAACAGTCTCTGTCCCCAGCAGGATCTGGTTGTCACTTCTGCTCGTGCTTGAAAATGGGTATTTATGTCAGCGACAAACAGCTTGTGGGTAAATGAGAGCCGGGCCCCAGCGGCTCAGCACTCCCCTGGGAGGGCAGAGGCAAAGGCACGTTCCTCTCTGCAGAGCTCACAGCTCTCTGCAGTGCCACGCTTCATTTCCCGGGGACTGCAGGGGTGACCTGCACACAGAAGAGACCAGGTGTGGGGACAGGCTCTGAGCACAGCATGGCAGGGAGATGCGTGTGCCAGGAGAACTGCAGCTTGGCAAGGGGAAGGCGGGTGAAGGGCAGAGCATCCTTCAGAGACTAAACGGCACGGAGAGAAGGGAAACGTGGCAGCTGTGGAATCGCCCTGAGGACAACCTGGTGGCTAAGGTAGGATGCTCTTCTCCCACTCACTGGGACAGCAGCCCGCTGGGAGCAGCAGCGGGACGAGTCCTCCTTTCAGGCAGCAAACCTTCTCCTTGGGAAGATTTGAAGGGAGCACTCTGGAAAGGGGAAGAAAGGGGCGGCAGGACCGCCCGGGTACCTGAGCCCGCCCCGCGCGGAGCGTTTCCCCCGCGCCTTCTCCCTCCTCCGCCCCGCGGCGCTGCTCGGGGGATGCGGGACCAGCAGAGGGCGAGCGAGCGCCGCGCAGCGCCGGGAACCCCCGGAACGGCTCTCGGTGCGGGACCGCGGCCCCAGCGCCGCCGGCGGGGCCCGGGCAGGGAGCTGGCAGCTGGGGGAGCACCGAGGTGCCGGCCCTGGTCTACCTGCGGAGGGTTCGGGACGCCCGTCCCGAGCAGGGGTTCTTCCGACGGCCGTGTCCCCGTCGCTAAGTGAGGAGCCTGCCTGGCACCAACCATCTCCATCTCCTTCACGTTCCACCAGGCTGGCACAAGGAGAGGACTGGATGGGCACACAGGGAGCAGTGGGTGTGATGGGCAGTGGGCAGCAGGGCTATAGGAACAGTGCACCGCATGCACCCACTTCCCAGCCCTCCTTCCCACAGCCTGGGTGTCTGTGTGGTGGCTGAGCATCACTGGGCTGTTATGTATCCCCATGCCAAAGGACAGACAAACGCCGGCACCCAGCAGGGTCTCAGCAGTCCAGCTCCCACTGCAGCAAGTGTTCAGTCCCCGCTGCCATCCTCAGCACCCAGTTTGCCAAGCCCAGATTCACTTTTTTTCTCTTGAGCCCTTGTCTACTCCTGGAAAGAGGGAATGTGCAGGGAGCAGTGGAAATGGAAAACCAGATTCTGACTCTTTTGTCTGGGCTTTTGCTGATGTGAGGTCTGTGCACACCAGCTCCACACAGAGGACTCTCCACACAGAGGCCAACCTCTCTCATGTCACCTGTGGGTCCCAGGACAAGGGAGTCAGTGCTTTCCACTGATTGTGAAAACAGAGATTTTGGGAGGTGACCCAGCCTTGCACCACACTGCATCAACCAGGCCAAGCTGGCTCAGCATCATGGCTCATGTTTGTGATAGTTCTTGTGTTTTCTGGTGGGGAAAACACCTTCAGATCAGTTGCTGGGATAACTCCAGCTTTGTGTCTTGGAGCTGTACTCCCTTCTGCCCCTTCTCCTCTGCCCCTTCTCCCTGCTCCCACTCTGCTTCCAGGCCCTTGCACAAAGTCCTACACTTCCTTGACATCCTCTTTCTGCACCATGCTCACATCTGGCCCACACACACTGGCCCTGTGTTTTCCTGCCCCGTTGGTATCTGCATCGCACTGCTGGAGCTTTGCAGCTTGCAACCTCCTGGCTGCCCAAATTCCAAAGAGAGACAACACAACAAACATCCCGCACCCGACTTCAGGAGTCCCGAGCTTCCCCTGTCCATCTCCTACTTCCCTTCACTGTCACTTGGTGGCTTTGCCCTTGTTTATCCCTGTTCCCTCTGCTGGGGAAATACATTTTGTGCTACAAGCCTGCGAGCTGCAAACAGCCTTTCCCCTGGGCCTTGCGGCCAGCTGGGGTCTCCTCCTCCAGCATCTGCCAGCCCGGCGGGGGAGACCCCTCCCCTGCAACCTGCTTCCCCGAAGCAACAGGATGTGGCTAACCGGCTCCTCCGGGAGCGGGTGATGCGGGCTGGGGCCTGGCGCAGGTGGTGCAGCGGGTGGGCAGCTCCAGCACCGTGCAGGCGCCGTGCCCTTCCACAGTGCCCTCCTCGGTCCTCGCGTTCGTCGCCGCGGCATCCGCGGGTGGGACGGGGGGGTGAGCCTGGGGACCACTCTGCCGTGAGCTCAGCCTCGGTGGGCTCAGGGAGCAGGGGGATCCAGATCCAGGTTTTCTGCTCCCCTCCACCGCCTCACACAAATGCTGATTAAATTAGTTTCACCCCCCCACACACACGCAGCCGGCACTCCTGGAGTCAGCTGGAACGCAGGTGGCCCGGGATGGCTGGGGGCAGGCAGCTGCTGGGGGGCCCGGGGCCGCCGCGCTGGGCAGACTGTGCCAGCGGAGATGCCCACGTCCCTCCTCCCTCCTGCCCAACCACCACGGGCCGAGCGCCGGTGCGGCAACACGTGAAGAGCTCACGCATCACGGGACGGAGCCGATCCTCTAAGGAACGGGAGGCTGCTCCTCGCCTGGTAAATCCCTCGTTGCTCCTGCTCTGGGAAGCAGGGGAGGATTACGGGCCGCTTTCCTCGCAGAGCGCACCCCGCTCATGGGCGCACGTCGGGCAAAGCGCGCTGCCGGCGGGGGGAGAGCGGAGAGCGACCCGGGGCTCCGGGGTGGGGGGTGGCGAAAGGGGGCAGCGCGGCCGGGCGGCAGGTGGGAGCCCCGACGGGGACGGCTCTCCCGGCGGGGCGGCCCTTTGCTTCTCTTCCCCTCCTTCCCTTCTCCTCCCGGCCCGCTGCGTTCCGCTCCCAGCCCCCGGCCGGCCCCTTCCCGGCCCGCTGCGCTCCCGGCGGGGCGGCCGCGGCGGCGGGAGGGCGGAGGCAGGGCTGGCAGCGGCGCGGCGGGCGGCGCACACACGCACACACACCTCCCTGCATGTGATTAAATGGCTCGAAATCTGCTTCTGATTTCCTCGGGGAGGTGACTTTTCCCTTCTTTTCAACCCGGGATTTATTGGAGCCTTTTTACTCCGCTTCCAGGCAGCGGCCGGGACTCGGGTTCTCCGCTTCTTGGCTTTTGTATTTTATTTTTTTTTGTGGATCTTTTTTTTTCTTTTTTCCCTAAATTATTATTCTTTCCTTTTCCTCTCCTTTTCTCCTTCGCTCCTTCCCCGCCGTCCCCCGAGCAGCCACGGGCAGTGCGGTGGAGCGGGCGGGAGCTCTGCCGGCTGCGGGCACAGCGCTGTGGACCCGCCCGCAGCGCCGGAGCAGCGCTCCCGCTTCGCACTATTTCGCCTTATTTTGCTTTCGCTCTATTTTTTTTTTAATTATTATTATTTCCTGGAAAATTATTATTATTGCTTTTTTTCTTCTTTCTTTCTCTTTTTCTCCTTTTTTTTTTTTCTTTTTTTTTTTTTCCCTTTTTTTTTTTTTTTTTTTTCTTTTTTCCTGTTGCCATCAGCCAAGGGAAGGGGAGCGGCCCCGCACTGCCGCCCGCGCTGCTGTGGCGGCCCCGGCTCCTCTCGCCGCCGCGGCCCCGGACCCTCCGGCGGACCGAGCCCGCTACCTGCCCGGCCGCGGTAAGCTGCTGCTCCTCCAACTTCCCGGCGCGGGAAGCAGCTCCCCGCGTCCCTTCCCACCGCTCCCTCCCTCGCTGCCTTTTATTCCTCCCCTTTCTCCCCCCCGCCCCCCTCCCCCCCCCCCCCCCCCCCTCCCTCCCGTTTCATCCTTTCTCTCCGGGCTTGCCGAAAAACGGGACTTTCCCCGCGTTGCCCCCACCGGGCACAGCCGAACCCCCGGCACGGAGCTCCGTCGCTCCGCGCTTTGTCCCGGCCCGGCCCGGCCCAGCGGAGGGGGGAAGGGAGTGCCCGGCGCTGCGCGAAGCTCCGCGGCCTCGCTGCCCCCGCGCTGCCGGGAGGGACCGCAGCCCCGACCCCCCGTGCGGGAGCAGTGCCCGGTTGTTGCGGTCACCGAGCGCTGGCACCTCGGCGGTGCGGCTCTGCCAAGGTCGGGGACCATCATCCTGCACGGTAGAGGGGGGGTTCCCCTCGGGAAAGGCTGCCGCGGGCTGCTCTCAGCTGCGGTACGTTCGGACTGCTCTCAGAACCCCCGGATCCCGTCCCCCCCCCCCGACCCCCACCACGCCTTGGCCCTACATTGCAGCTGGGGGAAGAGCTGCCCCTGCACAGCGCAGTGTGTGAGCGGGGAGAAGAGAAGCCCGGCTGCTCGGTGGTTTTCCTTTCGCCTTTCTGTCCCAGAGCTGCTGCTGAACCCTCATTTTTTCGAAACGCCGTCCCTCCCACAGCTTTCCCGTGCCGCTGGAGAATGGGTGGGTGGATGGAAATACCTTTGCTGGGATAAGGACTGGCTGCTGCCCTGGGGATGTGGTGCTCGACAGCCTCTCACGCGGCCCGGCTCTCACCACGCTGTGAGCAGGGAGGTGAGGGAGGCTGAGGATGGAGCAGTGCGGGTCCTGCCGGGCAGCACTCGTGTGTGTATTCAGCTCTGGTGTGAGCTCAGATGCATGAGGGCAGGAGGCAAGATGAGAGCTAGGCTGAGCATCCCCACCTCTGGCGGTGCTGTCTGTGAGGGACCCACGGTGGTGCTGATGGTTACTCTGGGGCGTGCAGCTCCTCAATAGCCAGGAGTGAAACAGGTCCTTCTTCCCTTACTGAATTCACTGCTGCCCACTCCCGAGGCAAGGAGGGACCGCAGCTCCCTGTCACCGGTGCAGCAGAGACGGGGCCTGAGCCATGCTGCAGACACCCGCTTCGAGGCGTTGTGATGGATGGTGGCACCTTTCCTTTCTGCAGTATTCCCGTTATGAAACAGAGGGAGCTGCTGTGCTTTTCTGACCGCCCGGTGGAGGTCCTGCTGTTCCAGCACTGCATGTGCTGTGCAGTGGGATCCTCACCGCCCGGTGAGGTGCTGTGTGCAGCAGGAAGGCATCAGGTCTGTGTCGATGGCAGGTGCCATGCTGGCTTTGACAGGAACCAGAGTGAGCCTGGAGAGAAGGATCTGTGTGTGGGGATGCAGCTTCCACTAAAGAGCCTTGCAAAATGCAAGCTGCCAAGGAGCCCAGGTGGAGGGGTGCTGGCAGCCAAGGGCTTTCGGCATGGTGTGCTGAGGGGCTTCCTTGGGCAGCAACTGGGGGAGGTGCAGAGCTGGGCAAGGACCCTGGGAGAAGGCGAGCGGCGGTGCAGGCCCTGGACGTGTGTTCCCAATGGGTCTGCCTCCACCTGCCCTCTCCAGGGAAGCAGCACCTCTGCCTCCTGTTCCCCCACCTCCCACCTGGGCCCTGCTCCATAAGGAAGCAATTATTCTGTGCCCCCACCAGTCCCTCCCTGAGCCTGCGCAGGACACTTAGGCTCAGTATGGAAATGCGACAGATTTTCCATATTCCACTTTGCCCCGTGATGTTAAAAACGTACGTGACAGCCTCTTCCAAATGCTGCAGACTTGGCTGGCACTCAGTAACAGGCAGTGTGACACCAGGGGCATGAAACGTGGTACCCATAGCCAGGGAGAGAGAGAACGAGATGTCAGAGTGCAGCGCGCTTCCGGCCCCGTTGTCGTGAGCCATCCCGTACCCGATGTGAGAGATCTTTCAAAGCTGGCCAAATGTTCTCATCTCTGAATACCATTTTAAATATTCATCCAGACTATTTTCAACATCTGTGCCCAGCATGTTGTGAAAAGGCAACAAGGGCCGTTATGGAAACCAGATCGCTTTATTCCCAGATGGAGTGGAAAGGGCAGGAGCCGTGAGGGCTCTGTGATGGGGCCGAGCGCCCATGGGGAGTGATGGGAGGGTCCCCAATGTGTGACAGAGCGAGTCGAGTGGTAGCAGAGATGAACCAGCATGGCAGCGTGGAGGCAGCTGTGCTCTCTGCTCCCACAAGGCTGGGGCTCGGTGGTCTGCTGTTATGTCGAGTGAGGAGATCTGCGGCTGGCACTGGTGGGAAGTGCTCACCCTGCTCTGCGGTGAATTTAGTGTCACAGTGAAGTGGGCTCAGTCCCACTGTGCCATGAGCCTCAGCCCAGCGAGGGGACAGGCTCTGCCCGGAGCTAAATGGGGCACTGCACAGCCCCAGCAGGTCCTCCCTGGGGGCAGCTCACTGAAAGCTCCCAAAGTGGGTGATGCATCCAAACGTCTTTGACACCTCTGTGCACATGTCTGAGCAGCCTCGGGGTGGTTTGGGTGGACTCCTTTTTTTTTTGTTTTCGATAACCTAGGAAATCTGGGCACCGTTCCTCCCTTTTGTAACGTCAGACTGAAGCTAATTCAAGCCAGGCCAGATGCTGACCACAGGTATGCCAGTGTAAATTTGAATGGAGTCGCTTACGTCTTGCTTGGCCTGGTCTGAATGGAGCTGCTTCTGTCTGATGCCAGAGGGGCTGAGGTCAGAATCTGGACCATCCTTTCCTGCGTGCAGGGTAATATGTATGCGTCTCTTGGCACTGCTGGGGTACCGTATGGCTTGTGTAATGCTGCCTCCAGCCTGCCAGAGAGCATTGCAATAGCTATCGCCGAGCGCCTGCTGCGGGAGCGCGCTGCCTCGCATCGCCCACATGAGCCATGTGCACAGTGTGGGGCACGGGCTGGAAGCCTGAGGGGCTGCAAGGAGTGAGCAGTTCCATAATAGGGGAGTGGTTGTGGGTCTGTATGCATCGACAGCCCTCTGAAATCAGAAGTGAAGGGGGAACAGGGAGCTTGGCCAGCACTGTGCTGTGCAGGAGCCACAGCCTCATCCTGGTGGGCCGTTGCTCCAGTGCCCACAGCCTTAGCCTGTCCCTGATGCCCTCAGCCCCACTGTGGCATGCTCGCCTCTGCCTTGCCCCTTCCTGCCCAAAAGCCAAGCCTGCTCTCAGTGCATGGGGTTTTTCCTTTCCTTTTAAATATTTCTCTGTTGTGTTTTTGTCCTAACAACACATGGAATTATTTATCCATGTCCAGAGCCCGATTTTGGTCCTGGTACATGCCTCTTGCTGGGGGCCCGAAGCCCACAGCTGGCACGGGCTCAGCAGGCACATAAAGAGGGGCTCCATGGCCTCCCAGCTCATAGGCCAGATGTCCCACGGGTCTCTCCTGCAGCACACATGGCCGTGGGGTGGAGCCCCTCATCTGCTCAGGTACCCTGTGCCATGCTG
>JAPSGF010000194.1:52674-65522 GCA_035772895.1 Perdix hodgsoniae
TCCCTTCCCTTCCCTTCCCTTCCCTTCCCTTCCCTTCCCTTCCCATTACAGAGATGCTGCAGCCCCTGACCATCTTTGTGATCCTCTGCTGAGCTCTCTCCAGCAGTTCCCTATTTTTCTTGAACTGTGGAGCTCAGAACTGGACCCAGTGCTCCAGATGTTGCTTCCCCAGGGCAGAGGGTGGAGAACATCACTGGCCCTGCTGCCCACATTCTGCAATGCATCCTGGTCTCCCTTTATCCTTCTTAGCTCCAAGGGCACACTGCTGGCTCATGGTCAGCCTTTGGTCAACTGCTGATCAACCATTGGTCAACCAAAACATCACTGGCCTTCTTGGCCATGAGGGCACACTGATGGCTCATAGTCAGGCTGTTGGTCGCTAGGGCACCCAAGTCCTTCTCCACAGAGCTCCTTTCCAGCAGGTCAGCCCACAACCTGTACTGTTGCATGTGGTTATTCCTCTCCATGTAGGACCCTGCACTTCCCTTGCTGAACTTCCTATGGTTCCTCTCTGCCCAACTCTCAGCCTGTCCAGGTCTTGCTGGATGGCAGCACAGCCTTCTGGTGTGTCAACCATTCCTCCTGGCTCCGTATCATCAGCAAACTTGATGAGGATGGACTCTGTCCCTCCACCCAGAAGGCCAAGTGGTGCCTGGCAAGGAAAAGCATCATGTGGGGGAGATGGGTTGGACTTGGAGAGCGTGAGCAGCCATTCTGCTCTTCTTTGTGTACTGCTGGATCTGAGCCCATGGCTTGGGCTCCAGAGTGTGCTTTTGGTCTCTGAAGAACGAGAGGAGAAAACAAGCTCTGGCCAAAGATGATCAACCCAGTCCTACAGTGCGGAGATGCCCTGCTCTGAATGAGTCCCTGAGCCAGAGCCACCCCAGGCTCCCTTTTGCCCTGCAGCAGGGCCAGGGCACCGCCAGTCCTGCAGGGAGTCTCCTCTGAGGATAAAGTGCAGTCTTTATTCTACTGGGATTGCAGGCCGGCATCTTTCCCCAGCACAAGCTTCACTTCAGGAAAAGGAGAGTTTTTTTAGTTTGAGTGCTGTTGTTTTTAAAGAGAATTCTTAGGGAAAACACTCGCTGAGTCTGATCAGCTCAATTTCAGAGTTTTCCTGGGGCAAGAGACAGAGGGTGTGGGCTGCGATACACACCCACATCTGTACAATAAGGAAGGCAATAGCGCATAGCAAAAACAATTGCATGAAAAGCTTTCCAACAACAAAGTTTGCAAACCAGCAGAGCCCAGACTATTTCTTGTGGTCGGTGGGTACGAGTTCCCAGATAATGGGGCCTGAGAATGGAACAATGGGGGCCGAAAGACACAGCTCATGATTAGGAGTTATATAACGGCGGCTGGCATTTATTAATAACACTCTCTCGTGCTTTATTTTCTTAGTTAGCACTTTTCAGGTTCAGAGCACTTCACAACCCCCTGGCTGTGCTATTTTCGATGCTCAGCACGAGGTGACTAGGAGGAAATGTTGTCCTGGAGCAGTAGGAACGTGCTCCATGCCTGCTTCTGGTTTAGACCTCGAAGAGGAGAATGGGGGGGAAACATGAAGCAATGGGCTTGCTGACCATTTGGGGCCTCTCCTGTTCCCCACGATCTTACGGGTGGCTTAAGAAACGTCACCTGGGAAAGCAGGGTCTTCCTGGGATAAGTTATGGAACCTTAACAATTTCAAAGCGCTCTTCTTCCTGGAGAATGAGCAAAGCTAGCAAAGCTGGAACCTTGGTTAGGACATCGGAGAGCTCAGCAGCGTGTTCCCAAACGGGAAGCAGCGCTGGAAGCGCAGCCCGCCGTGATGGCTTCCACCTCTTGGCACGGCTTGGGCTGCAGGAGGGAGACGTCCTGCTGGAACAAAGGCAGCCCTCACAGCCGCCTACCACGTCTTTGGGACGTGCAGACGGACGTGCAGACCATGGCGGCTCCTGCAGGACCCGTTTGGTGCAGACTGGGCGTCCTTCCCTCGGCACGCACCAGGCCTTGACGCAGAGCAGGAGTCATTCTGCCCGGCGCAGGGATGAGCGGCCCAGTCTGAACAGGTTGTCTCCTTCTGGTCTGGGTAGGCTATTTATTACTCCTCTGACTGTTGCTCGTGGTATGTGCTGACCGCTCAGCTTGCTCATGAAAAACAAGGGAATTCCCGTCCAAGCTCTGGAGCCAAGCAGGCAGCGACAGTTTTCTTCTGAACAGGCCTGGGAACCTCTTCTCAGCCCTGGGTGGCAGATGTCTTCCAGCAGCCCCAACCTGAGAAGCTGGATCTCAGGACCAGGTTTTGGACTCCCACCCAAGCAGCTCATCTAATAGTCCCTGTGTTCTGTAAAAGCAGAACAAGCACAGAGAGGAGTGAAACTGCCTTCATGCGTGCAGGTGAGAATGAAGGCGTCCTCCTGACCCCCACCTCTGCTTCTAACCAGGAGGCATTGGAGAGCTGCGGATTCCAACAGTACAGCACTTTGCAACGAGAAGGTCAGAGCCAGAGCAAAGGCTGGGACATTCTGCTTCTCTCCGCTGGTGTTTGGAACTGCTGTGCCCCAGTCCTGAGACGTGGAGAGGCCCAGGGACATTAAACAAAGCTGAAGGTGAAGATCCACCCTAGGAGCAGTGCTGTGACAAGCCTGAGGAGTCCTGGGGAGGTGCCTGTGCAGTGTTGGCTGTGGTTCTCAGGTCGATGGCTGAGGGCTGTGATGCTGAAGTGCAGTTCCCAGAGTGTAATGAACAGCCAAATGGAGTTTGTACAGAGAAAACTTCATTTGTTGGTGTGATTTTAATCCTTCCCATTTGTCCAGGAGAAAGCTTGAGGCAGCAGATACCACGATGCTGCTTTTGTTCAACCTGGTCTCTCAGAGGCAGCTGAATTTGAGGTTGGGACCCTCTCAGCTTCACAGAAGGTTGGAGTTTTGTCCCATACCTGTGATGTGAGACCCATAGCTAGAAATGACAAACAGCACAGCAGAAAATCACATCTCGGCAGAGGCATAATTTTCATTACTCACCCTGAAATTCTGCACAGAAAGTGCTTAATTACAAAGAATATTCTTTGGAAAACGAAAACAAATAAATAAAACAAAGCAACACATATTGACACATGTGAGCTGATGAGGAATTCGTGCACTTACTGGGCAAGGATTGCATCTGCATCTGTCCTGAAATGACCCCATGGTTCCTTTGTTGCCTTCGGTCACTGCCACATCAGCTTCATAAGCTGAACATTCAGAATGTTGGCATTCCTTTAAGTTCAAACTGCGCTGAAAGGCTTTGGTCCTATCTGAAGGAAACCTCCGTAACACCTCAGCATGAATTCTTCACTGCTTGCCCTGCAGATGAGGTGCATTCAGCAGCATGGCTCTGGGTTGAAGGCTTCTTGCTTGACAGCCAACCTTGACAACTCTTCAGGGCCCTCCTGTATTTCTTGATCAGCCCTTCCAGGCTGTGCGGTGTTGTCCTGTAGGAGTTTGTTACTTTGGACCCTCCAAGAGCTTCTGAGCACCTTGAAGGCTCTGCACCTTGGGGACTGAGCTGCAGAGCAATTTGGAGAGGAGAACGGACACCACGTTGTCCAAAGCTATCCATGGCATTGGGATTTCCTAGCTGAGCACCAATGGCACTCAGGACACAGTGGGGCCAATCTTCCCCTCAAAGCTGAATGCTAAGGCAGGAGGAAAGGAAGATTTGTGGTAGGGATGGTTGGATCTGTGGGCCCATTGGGTTTTCTGGGAGAAACTCTGCCATTCTTACCAGGACTCCTCTATGCCCAGGTGTTATGTCCTCATGCATGCGCGCCCAGTGCGCACCGACTGCTCTCATTCTCACGCATGCGTCTACAGAAGCATCCCCAAACCTTGTTGCAAAGGGATGGAAATCTGCAGATGGCATTTCTCGGGCAGCAGATGTGCTGCATCCAGCCAGCCAGCATTTGTTAATGAAAAATTGCATCAAAATATGAAATTTTGATGAAGAACAGAGGAAAAAAACCTGACTGGATTTTCACGCTTTCTTTCCTGGCTTGCTTCAGACTTGGTCAAAAGTTTCTAAATTCAGCAACACTTCCAAATTTTTGACCAAAAAACACGAGGATTTTTTTAGAAAAAGGTTTCTCAATTTTTCCTTCTGGTTTGGCCATGTGTCCTACTCACTGAAAGGAGACTCCAGTTGGTTTTTCTGACTAGAACCACACTTTAAAGAGCACAACCATTCCCTTAATTGGGGCTGATAAATCTTTCAGGCGCAGATGAAGATAAATCACATTTTGAGCCCAAAGTACAAATTCTCAGGGTTGAAACATCGTGTGGTATTTGTTAAGCAATTTGAAGGCTTATTGAAGTAACTGAGCTGGACAACAGGGCTGGACCTGGACCAGGACAACAACTGTGTACAGACACTTGGCGCATAGGCAGCAAAGATGGAGAGGCCCTGATGTATCCCAGTTCACTTGGGGCACTCATGGAGGATATCTTTCTTCTATGCAGGGTTTCTGTGGTTGTGTTTCTTCTACCACTCCCACTGGGAGGATGGAGGGCTGCTCACTCAGTCCCCTCAGGAAGCCTTTATATTTGAGGCACGCTAGAGCTCCCCACGATGAGCAAATTCGCTTCAGCTCAGAGGAAAGCCATACAGTGCTTTGGACTTCCTGGGTCTCTTTGTTGGCCAGTGATTGCCTCAGAGGCCAGAGGGAGGGGATGCATTGGCTCCAGTGAGGCTGGGCAAGCCAGATGGGCTCCCCAGGAATGGTGGCAGCGGATCAGAAGCCAAAGCATCCATCCGAACCCTAATCCAACATGTATCCAACACCCATTGCCCAACCCGGCCTCAAAGCTTTACAGAACCATAGGATCATAAAGGTTGAAAAAAATCAAGCATCACCCAACACAGCCAGCTCCATCACGAAACCACATCCCTGAGCGCCACGTCCAGAGCTCTTAAATACCTCCAGGACCGGCAGCCGCCACCAGCCCTGGGCAGCCCCACTGCCAGATCACTCCGTCCGTGCAGAAGTCCTTCCTAACGCCAACCGAAATCTCTCCCGGCGCAACGCGGGGCCGCCTCCCGTCTCCTCTGCCGCCCCCTTTCCCCCCTGCAGCCGCCAGGTGGCGCCCGCCCCCCGGTTACGGCCCCCGAGGCGGCGTCCGGCGCCGGTCCGCTCCGAGCCCGGCCCTGCCTGTCCTGCCCGTGCCGGGCTGCCCGGCCCTTGGGACGTCGGTATGTCCAGCCGGCTGCCCCGGCCTGTCCGCCCGGCCAGCTCCTAGCAGAGGAACGGGACAGGAGGACACACTCTGGGAGCCCTGTCAGGGTTCCCAGCACCCTTGCCAGTGTGCCCGAGCCGACCCTTTAGCCCAACAGGAGCCCTGTACCTGGGAGCCCGTGCTCCAAATCCAACTCCTGCGACGCAGAGCATCCTCTAACTCTAATTCCAACCCCAACCCAAACTCTAATCCCAGCCCCAAGTGTAACCTCAACACTAACCCCAACCCTACCCCTAATTCCATCTCCAACCCTAACCTCAACCCCAATCCCAACCCCAACTCTAATTCTAATCTGAGCCCCAAGATCAACCCTAACCCAAATTCCAACCATAACCCAAACTCAAGTCCCAGGCCTAACCTCAACATTAACCCAACCCTAGCCCTAACCCTGACCCCAACTGCAACTCTTAACTCTAATCCCAGCCCCAAGCTCAAGCCCAACCCTAAATCCAACCCTGACACGAATTCCAACCCCAACCCTAATCCTGAGCTGCAGTGCAGCAGAGCTCAGCAGTGGCAGCTTGGGCTGAGGAAGCACCTCCTGGTACCCACTGGGTGCTGCAAAACTGCACACCCTCCCCCCCATCTTCACAAAGACATTTGGTTACAGCCATCAATGCCCAGCATCACAGCTGTGTGCTGATCTGCACACCACCTTCTCTGGGTCGAAGAGGGGTCCAAGAGGACTGTCGGCTGCAGTTCCTGTTTGGAAGGGAGGAGGCAAAGGAGGCTTTTTCCTAAAATACGGTCAAAAAGAGCAGAATGCTGAGTCCAGCCTGGTGCTTCTTCTCAGCTCTAGAATGAAATATGGTCACGGCCTCGAGAACGCATAGCTGAGCCAGGGCTGGCAGCCCGGTCCTTTGTAAGCACCACCTCCTGGAGAGACAGGGTCTTTTGGCAGTTAATGGTGTGGAAGCAGACCAGGCGATGCCTGAGGACACCAGCAGCCTCAGAAGGATCTGGTGGCTCTTGCACAATGCTCCCAGAAACACACAGATACCAATGATCCCCCAGCATCTGCAACAAAGAGTTCTCCTCCAGGGCTGCTGCTGCCCCTTGCCCCCCCCCAGGCCCAGTGCCCATTCCTTGTACTGCTCTGGTGCTCAGAGATGCAGCTTTACCTCGTGCAGACTCTCCAGCACAGCCAGTGCTGTGAATTGGGAAGCACTGGCTGCGTGTGCTGCTTGCTTTTGATATTGCCCATCCTGGAAGCTTCACCTGGACCTCAGTGCCTGCCTCCAGTAGCTTCAGTTCCAAAGGAACTGAAGGAATCCAAAGGATTTCCAGGGGAGAAAGATCTGGACCCTAATGAATGGGGGGTGGGCAGTGAGTTGGTCATCTGCCCTCCAGTGTGCAGCATGGGATGGCTGGACAGGGCCGTGTGTGGTGTGATGGGAGACGTGGCACGGCTCCCAGGAGGAGCCTTACCCATCATTTCCTCCAATATTTCTCTCAGTGCGTGCTACCCAACCTGCTCAGAACACCCAGGTGGCACTCTTGCCACACCAGCGGGTTATCCCTGTGCCAGCGGTGCAGTCTGGTGCTCCTCACCTCTCAAAGACCTGCACCTCACCGCAGGTAGCTTGGAGAGGGGCACAACACTGCCCTGGGAGGAATGCAGGCCTGCAGCTGGAGGGATCCAGAATCCTCCTTCCCCAAATCCCTGCACCTATGCACAGCTTGGGCACGGCTGCACCAGCCATGTCCCACACAGCTGCTTCAGGACTTCGATGTCTCCCTGGAAGGCTCATCCAGCTCATGAAAATAAACATGTAGACTGGTTTGCTGTTTGCAAGCTGGACCTGCTTTTTTTGTGAATGGATTCATTCACCATCTGCCTGAAAGAGCCATTTTAGCCAATGGTCTGCCTGCGAGGGCGTCCTCCCCACCAGCTGTGATTTGCTCTTCCTCGCTCTGCCTCTCGGATTGGGCTCCTGGGTGCCACGTGATGGGCTCCCTTCTCCTTGATGGCACATCTGACATTTTTAAGCAGAATAACAAGCAGCTACTGAGGAGCAGCCATGCCTCCTGGGTGGCATTGCTGTTCGCGTTTGCTTTCAGTCATCAAAGGGGAGGGAGGCTTGTTGGCACATTTGCAGAGGAACGGTGCCTTTGGGGTGGCTGAGGGTGAAGCCCCAGAGAGCCCCTTTGATGGTGGAGGGGTCCGTGCACAGCTGTGCCTAGAAGCAACCGGGCACGTGGTTGGGTTTGCTGCACGTGGGGACTCAGGGAGTGACGGGGCACTGCAGAGCAAGGAGGAGGAACACAGCCTGCAATGGGTCTTGAGTAGGAGCAGAGCCCATAACCTCAAACCCGACAGCCCAGGGGAGACGGTGAGATGAGAGCCCACCGCTGCTCCTCCCATGGGGCACGGATGTATCAGTGCTGGCTGCTCCCTGCTGCCGTGGGAATTGAGAAAAGTCCCTGTTTGGCCTTGGCTTGAAAGTTCAAAGGAGGCCAATTATTGCCGGCAGATCGCTTGCCTGCTTTTCTAGAAATGGTGAATGATAGGCTTAGGTCATCACCTAGCCTGAGCCGGGTGGCTCAGGAGCTGGCATTAGATGCCTGTGAGCCCTGGCCCTCTGAATTAGGGCCAGCCTGGCAGAGCCAGAGTGCCAACAGAGGTGGTGTTTCTAGAGAACAGCCATAGGTAGGGCAAGGTCTGCCCAGAGCTGAGCTAAAGGAAATGAGTTGGCACAGGTAAGCGAGGAGAGATAGCCTTGGGAAATGGAGAGAAAAGAGTTAACCTGCTCTGGTGCCAAAGCCAAATAGGATGCAAAAAGCAAAGAGGAAAGTCCTCTGGGCCACTGAAGACATCCTGAGCTCTTACTGCCTCTCACCTGGCAAACCAGTCCGTGCCTGCAGCTGGGATCATCTAGACTGGGGGTTCAAGCAGCAAAAAGTCACCTGCTCAGCATCAGGGTGACCCTGTCACTACAAAGCAGGGATGGCAGCCTCAGCAGACCCAAAGGGCTCTGCTCCAAGCTGGCCCTGGTAGGGACTGGAAGGAGGAAACATCCAGAGTGATGGAACCGCAGGAACTGCATAACACAGCACATGGGGTTGGAGCAGATAAGCACTGTGGTGCCGGTGCTGGCTGTGCAGGGAAAAGGCACCTTTGATTCCCTGCTGTGACAAAGGGCAGCTGCCGGGTCCTCCACCGTGTGCCCTGCCCTGCCCTGCCCAAGGGAGGACGAGGTTCAGCCTCTGACTCTCCCAAATGCTTCGCTGTGGTCACCGGCACTGGCAACTCACTTTGAAATCGCAGTCCGTGATGGTGAGCACAGAGATGGGGAGCAGTGCAGGTTGGCCATTCCAGAGGTGGGAATGCTGCCTGGAGCAGGGAAGGGTGTGGACTGCAAAGCAGCATCAACCCATGAGGCACTGTGCAGCCAGAGGTGCCATCCGGACACCCGGTGTGTGCATGCCTGCACGTGTGTGGCCACAGCCACCTCTTGCCAACACGATGACAAGCGTGACCCAGCCTACAGGATGCCCCCACCCCTGTAGTTCCGAGCTCCTCTCCCTCCGGGTCACCACCCCACAGTTGGGGGAAGGGGGGTGGGGGGAAGCCACGTGTGCAGTGCCAGCACCCACCGCACCGCGGGTCTCACGGAGGCCTGTCCTGCCCCCTTTCCCCTCCAGCCCGTCCCTTAATCACAAGCAGCTTGATGAGACAATGAAGCGACCGCACCAAAGAGCCGGGCTCGTTCCCCTTTGTCTTTCTCTCCTTTGAGGACGGGTGAGCCATCGTGCCCGCAGCCCGGCTGTCGCACGTTCGACTCATCGCATCTCCGGGCAGCAAAGGACACCGCATCCCACGGCCGCCCGCAGCCCCAGCCCCTGCCAGTGCCCTGCAGGAGCCACGGGGCACTTTGGTGCCCGGCACGCTCCCTTCTGCCCGCAGCCATCGCATCGCTTGGAGCGGGACCACCAGGCGCTCCCCTGGGACGCGGGCAGCCCCCTCCTCCCGGCAGCACATGGCACAGAGGCTTTCAGGCTGGTTTTCTCCGGCGTTCACACAAATCTCTCCTTCCCCGCTCCCGCCCCCCTTCCCCACACAACTGAACTCAGCCATTGAGTCCAGCGAATGGTTTATTTCCCAGGTTAGCACAAAGCCGGGGTCTCTGTGTGCCCCTGGAACCAGCAGAACAAAACGCACAAAGACGTTAGAGGGCCATTTGTAACCAAATCTCAACACACCAGATACTGTTGGGATTATGTCAGAAATATTTTCCCAGAATGCCCTCCCCCCATGCTCCCTCCTACAGATGTTCGGCCCCCACACCACAGATGTTGTTCCTCTTGCAAAATGAGCTTTCCCCTTCCTCTCCCAAATGCCCCTGATGTTTTGCACATTGCCGTCGCGAGGTCTCTTTTTCACCCTGCCCTCCCCGTCCCCTCGTCCCCGCTCCCTTGCTGGCAGCCCCGTGGGAAGGTTGGCCTGCTCCATGGGGACGGCCACACACTGCACATGTTCCACGGGGACGGCCACACGCTCCATGGGGACATGGCTACAGGCCGGGACGTCAGCTGCAGGGCAGCCGTGCGCCCTCTGCCCATCAGAAGAGAGCTCCCCCTCTCCCTGTTCTGATCTCTCACCTTCTGAGCGTGACTTCTCGGGTCTTGCCAGCCCTGGGTGGGCTCAGCAGACCCCAGTCCCCTTGGAGGGACCCCAGCCATCACCCCACTGCCTCCCCGTGGGCTCCACGCACAGGGCACTCAGCAGTGGTTTGTTCCTCAGGGATGCCAGGCAGATCACACACACGGAGAGAACGGCACAGACCTTCCCCTGGCCACCAGCAGCCCCCACGGAGCAGGCAAGGAGACAGCTGGCTGTGCATCGGGGCCCCCCATGGCCGCAGTGCCCGGGCTCCTCCCTGCTGGCCTCCAGGAGCTCCCACCGGAGCACAGGCAGAGCGGTGCCAGCGCCCAGCTGGAGAGGGTGCCGCTTCAGAGCCCAGCGCTGATGGGGAGATGTGGGCACGACGGCTGCTCCGCGGCAGGCACGGGGCTGCCATCCATCCTTCCCTGCTGCAGCTGGGTCCGTTGTGAGGCTCAGGGCTGTGCAGCTGGAGGAGATGGGCCGGGATCCTCAACCAGAGCCGGATGCACCAAGCACAGCGCATGAAGGAGCCCAGGATGGCGAAGCAGAGCGGGAACGTCCCAATGACTTCGGATGGCACCTCCTGCCCCACACACTGCACTCCTGCCCCTCTGTGACCGCAGCTCTCCTCCTGCAGTGGGTTCCCACTGCTCCCCATGCAGCTCCACGGGCTCTGCTCAGCCCACACTCCCTGTGTGACCCCGTGGGGCTCCGGGCGGCGTTCTTCAAAGATAGAGTTTATTGCTAAAAACGTTTCCATCACTGATAGCTCCTATTTACATTGATATGTGTTTTGTTTTGTTTTTAAAGGAATATTCAAGTAAACATTTCCAATAGTTTCTGGCATAATCTCTAGCTCTTTTTTTTTTTTTTTCCTATACACAAACGTTAAAAATAAATAAACTGTACACAGATTTCCTTTAGCATCTCTACGTGACTATACGTATTCCCACACAACAAAACGATTCCACTCTTCCATAGATTTGTACTTCTCTTTAAAACTTCCTCCTTAAGTCATTGTTATACACTTAACGCCCCCCACTCCCCTCCCCCCCCCTCCCCCCCCCCCCGCCCCCCAGAGCCGGAACACCGATGACAACGTCTGAAAAAAAAAAAAAAAAGGAAAATACAGCACGGAGGAACGGCCACCTTCAGGGATGCTGCTGCTCTTCCCCGGGGTTTCCTTTCCCCATTGTTAAAACCATCTTGACAAGAAATCTGTGCCCCAACCCCCCCCCCCCAACTCTCTGCGGGGGGAGCGCTCGGGTTCGGTGGGGACGGGTTTAAAATGTGGTCCTACGTTTTTAAAATAATAATAATAACAATAATTATAATTATAATTATAATAATTAAAAAAAAAACAGCTGCGATTTCCCCCTTTCCTTTAAAATCTCTCTATTTACACGGCTGGGATTTTTTTTTTTAAGTTTTTTTTTTATTATTATTATTTTCCTTTCGTTAGAAGGCTATATACGTATAAAAATAGACATCTGATTGTAGTGCTTTACTGTGCCTTTGGCCTGCCCTGCAGTTCCTGGGTTCGCCTCTCCCCCTTTCAAATAAAATAACATTAAAATAAGTCAGACCCGGTTCCTCCCCCCGACCCCCCCATCACGCCCCGCGCTCGCCCCGAGGGGGAGGGCGGACGGAGCCCCCCTCGGGAGACGCGGACGAGCAAAGAGAGCGGCGCGAGGGCCGGGGCGGCGCGGGGCCGTGCTAGCAGGAGCACTTGCACTCGGAGATGAGCGGGTACTGCACGGGGATCCAGGTGCAGTACTTCTGGCTGGACCAGCCCTGGCAGTGCCAGCGCAGGAACGTCTTGGTGACCGACTTGACGGGCTTGCAGAACATGCCCTCGGGCAGCGAGCAGGACTTCTCGGCGAAGCAGTTGCCCTCCTTGATGTAGCGCGGCCAGAAGCGGACGCCCAGGTCCTTCCAGGTGTAGAGCACGGGGCAGTAGGTGTACGCCCAGAGCCACTGCAGCACCTTCCGCCTCGCCTTCTTGCCCACCCGCAGCCGCGGCCCGCCCCGCTCCAAGCGCCGCAGCTCCGCCGCCCGCGCCCGCCCCGCCGCCGCCTCGGCGCCCGCGGAGGCGTTGGCGGGGCCCGGCACGGCCACGGCCATGAAGCCGGGGTCGAAATGGCTGCCCAGCTTCTTGCGCAGAGTCCGCTCGTCCAGGTCCTGCTCCTTCGGGTCGTACTCGGGGTCCGGGTGCTCCACGATGTCCTTCACCGGCAGGTTGTCGCTGGGCGAGGGCCGCAGCCGCAGGAAGGGCTGCCCGGCGCCCGGCCGCAGCAGCCCCAGGCAGGAGCAGAGCAGGAGCGCCCCGATGGCCGTCATGCTCCGGGCGGGCCCGGCCCCCGGCTCGGCGCTGGCGTCCCCGCGGGGCTGGCGCTGCGGCGCGGCTCCTAGCGCTGCCCGGCGGCGCCGGCCAGCTCCCGGGGACTCATAAATAGGCAGAGACAAAGTCCGGCGAGGCCCGTTACTTTAAATAGCTCGGCCGGCGTTGTGTGACAGACGCATCTGAGGCGCTCGGCGGCCGCTGGCTCCCCGGGGCTCCCCGCTGGGCCGGCTCCAGCCGCGGCCCCGAGCGCCGGGGGGTCCGTGCCTCCCTCGCGGGCGGCGGCGGCGGGCAGGGCAGGGCACGGCGGCGGCCGAGCCTTCCTCCTCCTCCCGCGCCTCCTCCTCCTCCTCCTCCTCCTCCTTCTCCTCCGCCGCCGCTCTCGCTCGCTCTCGCTCTCCCCCCAAAATTCACAGCGGACTCGTCTCCATCGCCATGGTGACAGCTGGGCTGAGCCCCACGACAGCTCGTCTAGACGGTGTGACAGGGTTTGGCGTGAGACCGGAGCCCGAGAATAAAACCCTCCTTTATAGCCGGGCGAGCCGGCCGAGGGGGCGGGGAGGAGGGTCACGACGGCGCGGTCCGCTCGGGCGGCCCCTGCGCGGGCACCGCCGGGGCGCGGGCTCAGGCGGCGGCGGGCGGCGGCGGC
>JAPSGF010000194.1:70522-126081 GCA_035772895.1 Perdix hodgsoniae
GAAGGGAAGGGAAGGGAAGGGAAGGGAAGGGAAGGGAAGGGAGCTCCCAGTCAAATGTTCTTTGTCTCTTCTGTTGCTTTCTATGTGCTTGTTTAAGTTTTCAGGCTCCCTTTATGCTTGAGAAATAATGCTGATGGGCTGTCATGGCAAGCAGGGGAAAGGCTTGGGTCTGACAGGACGAAAGCCCTAATCTTCACTTTAAAAAAGGAAAAAAAAAAAAAAAAAAAAAAGAACTCAATGATGGTGCACCAGGTTTTCATTAGAGATATGTTTATTTTCCAGTAGAAATACATTAGCCTGCTCTCGTCAGTGTGTCTGAAGGAGCAGTTCCCAAAGCATGCCATGGCAAGTGGTTGGCAGAGGGCCGTGGAGCGGACCCACGGAGCTCCCCACCAGCAGTGAGGATCCAGCAGCCTGATCAGCTGCCCCAGAGCCCAGTGTCAGGGGACACAGCAGAGCCCTGCTGGGATGGGCTGTGCCTTGCTGTGCTTCTGCGCTCCAGAGGTCAGGAGCAAGAATCAGGTGCCTCTAGTTGGTCGGATTACCCCGGGGCAAAAATGTCACCATAAGCACTGAGTGGATGGGATGCAGGTGGGGCACAGGAAGACACACACCATTTCCCAGGTATCACTTCTGTGAGCAGTTTGTCTGTGGGCAGCTGAGCTGGTGGCACCAGGTGTCCTTCCCAGGGACACCTCCGCCACGCTCTGGGCCAGCAGCTGCTGTGCACCTCCTTCTCACCAAGCACAGATGTGCCAGAGTGCTCTGTGTGGGAAAAGCATCCCTGGAGCTCCAGGAGGGGATTACGTGTGTCTCAGAAATACATCTTCTCCATACCAAGTAGGATGCTTTAGCTATTCTGAGCTTCCTGACTTGGGAAGCTTGTGATGCCTTTATTCTGCTTGGCATCATGATGCTGCACCCCATCCTTCACTGGCTCACCCAGTTGCAATCCAGGCTGTTTTCCTGGACTGCTATCAATCCATTTCTGTGCAACTGTGCCATGCAGCCCCACAGCCACTGGGAAGCTGCCCATCACATCACAGCCCTGCAATGCTGTCCATCTCATCGCAGCCCTGCGGTGCCAAGGCTGGTGATAGCACCATGCCCTCCTGTACTGCTGTCCCCCATTGCAGCCCCATTGCCCTTGCTGTCCCTGAGAGCCCAGCAACTGCTCTGCTGGTCCGAGCTGAGGGGCTGCCCAGATTCTGGCATACTTCCAGTTGCACCAGATGTACTGAATGCTGCAGAAAAACCGACCGTATCTCTGTTACATGCAAGGAAGTCTAAGGGGGTTTGCCTCCCTCCTCCCTTACAGCCTGGGGTTGATTATGTCCAATTTGTTAGGGCCAAAAGTCTGGAAAACCAGAGCAGGTAGTGCCAGGGTGATTTGGGAGGCTGCACTGGTCAGAAGGCTTTATCTTGTCCCTCTCAGCCCGTGAGTAGTGAGTACATCACCAGCTGACAGCCCTGCTGGTGGCCTCTGTGCAGCGCTGGACATTGCAGCAGGGACAGGAGGCAGCTCTGCTCAGCTCCCAGCTGATATCCTCCTGCTCACACATCAGTCACTGTGGACTGTTGTGGTTTTGCCCTCAAGTGAACCAATTCCAGCACAAAGGTCCCCGTGGGATGGCTTTGTTCCCCTGCAGCCCTCGGGAGCTGGGCTGACTGGATGTGTCCTCAGCACTCTCCCTACTCTCTTGGGGACAGTCCTAGGACTATCTCCAGGACCTGGAGCGGCCCCTGGACAGACTCCAGCAGCAAAAAAACACAACAACATGGAGCTCAGAGATTTCTACCCGCTTGGCATACATCTGTCACCACATGTGTTGACACGGAGCAATGCTGCCACGTCATGGTGTACGTGGCAGTCGCTGTCAACACCAGTCCAAGGCAGAGAGAACTGCTCTGGGCAGCTTGTTCTTGAAAATGTCCCGAATAAAAGGGCCAGAGCCACACCTGGGGGATGTGGGCCACCACGGAGGGTGGCCGTGTCAGTGGCTGGAGAGCTCCTGAGCCACTCTCTGGGGAGAGCACATTGCTCCCAGTGCCAACCAAATGCAAACAAGCTGCTGCAGGGCAGCCAGGTGGCACAAGGCCCTGCTGGATTGGCTGCTCCTTCATTTCCCTGCTTGCATCACTCTGAGGAGCCCTGCCCCATGCCCCATGCCATCTGGGGGCAGCCACTGATGAGTGATGCACCCAGGAACACCGTGTTGTGGCTACAACCACTGTGTGATGGAGAGGCACGCAATGGAGCTCCAGGTCTGGTGACAGCTGGGACACAGTGTGACAGAGCTCAAGCAGTGCTGTGGTGCACAGGGAGAGCCTGGGGGCTCAGTTACCTGCACTCAGCTTCATAGAGCCTGAATTGCTGGCATTGCGTGACACACAGCTGACTTGGGAGACCTCTGTGCTGTGGTCACAGGGGACAGGATGAACTGCTGCGCTGCACCTGAAGCCCAGCTCTTCCCCCCAGCTCATCACAAGTGAAGTGTGGTGGTTTACCTAAAAAGGATGAGTTAAATCCTGCGTTATGGCAGGGCATCTCAACTGGGCTTGTGCACACTTTGGCCTTCTGCCTACTGCATAAAGAAAGCAGGATCGCAAGGCTCCTGCCTCCTGCTTTCCTTCATAGCCCTGCTACCAGGACACTCACTGCTGCAGGTGCTCCCCCTGGTATTCTCACTACGGTCTGCAAATTCCATTTACTTCAGCCAAGGAAGATGAGGTTATATGCCCAATAAAGGTCTTTCGAGCGCAAGGCTGGAAGCAGCATTCCAGCTTTCCGGGCACAGGCTGGGGCTCCTGCAGGTGGGTGCAGTCCCTATAGGTGAGCACATCCTGGAGCCCCTTTAGGTGCACCATCCCCAGCTGCCCACCAGCACAACCCACGGTGGCTCCTTGGGGTTGCAGCTCCTTGGTGCTCATCAGACCCCTGCCAGCAGCATCACACCCACGTGGTGTTCTTTGCAGCCATGTCCTGTCTGCAGGTTTGCTTCCCCTAGCTTTGCTCCTAGCTTTGCTTGTTCCCCCACAGAATGGTGATATCGGGGGATAACCCCCAGGGCTGAGCTCCTCCTGCAAAGCTGGGGATGGAGCAGCAAAGCCAGCTGCAGCTCTGAGGGCAGGTGCCAAATTCTCCCCACGTTCCTGGTTGAAAAAGCCCGGCATTGAACAATAGCTCTGCATCACATCAGCTCTGACCAAAGAGAGCAGCCCTACGCACCGGGATTTTCTCTCCGTGCCTCCCACTGCTGCCAGAGCCACCCCCATGCACACCCAGCCCTGCTGGCGTGGGCAGACCTATGGAAGCCGTTTGCATTTTGCCTATATTCACCCATAAATCGGGAACCATCAGTCTAGTCGGCTGCTTATTTTTTTAAAGCATTGAAAGATTTCCCAAATCCAGCCGGAGCTTGGGTTACAGGCGCACTGAGCGCCATCAGTCTCTGTCAGTCATTCCCTCCAGTGTGAGCAGAGCAGGGCCAGGCTGCCATCAGCCCATGAGCAGGGACACGGGGACATGGCACAACCACCACGGGGCCTTTGTCTGCACAGAGATGCTGGGGGCAGCAGCACTGGGAAGGCACAAGGTCAGGCACACCGTGGATCCTATGGCCTCGTCCTTCTGCACTGGGAGCTCCGGGCTCAGTGACTGAGACACAGAGTCACGGGGGGGGGGGGGGGGGGGGGGGGGGGGGGAAAGCTCTGGGTTTTCTCATCGAAATGAGCACTTCCTCTCTTTCCTCTAAAAGATCTTTTCACATGGAAATGGTCCACTAAGGTTCTGGTTTCAATTTTCTCATTTAACTATACACAAAAAATTTAGCTAGATCTGGTCTCAAAATATTGTTTCCAAACAGAAATATGATTTTTTTAATTTTTATTTTTATATATTTTTTATGTCAAAATGAAACTTTCCCAGACTTTTCTTTTTCTTCTTGTTTGTTTTCTCCGGAGGAGGACTGTGAATTGTTTCGATCTAAATCTGGGAAAAGCCTTCACACTCAACAGCAAAAAGCAACACAGTGCTCATCTCAAGTATTTCATTCAGACCTTCCCACTGCTGCTGCCTGTAGGGATGCTCTGAGCAGAGGGGAGTGGAGGGAGGGCAGTGGGAGCACACTGCTCTGCTCTCTGCGATGCACTGATGTGAAACCTGGGCTTAAATCTCTGCAGGCTGCAGCTTTTGCCCAGTGGGTGAGTAATTTACTGGATGCGCCTCGTCTGCACGCATCTTGCCATGGAAAGCATTGACAGCTCCCGGATTATCCAAGTCAACTTACAAATAACGTGTTGAATGAGATAATGCAGTAAAACCAAGAGTTGTACTGCATGGCCTGCAGGAGCCCAGCGCTTCGCTGACTTCCACTGGAATCAGGAAGCTGAGGTTACGGGGAGAAATTATGAATGAACGAGCTGAGCCGGCCTGAGGTTCCATGCAGGCCAAAGGCATCGCTACCCGACACGATGTGTAATTAAATGGTGGGACTCGCTGCCACAGGATGCCGTGTGGGCCAAAAATACACACGGCTTTGAACAGAGATTAGGCAAATTTACAGAGGGAGGGCTGAGCAGCGGCTGGCACACGGGGTGGTGTGCAGAATCTGCGGCTCGGAGAGGCACCACGGCCTCCATTGCTCAGAAATGGGTGGGTGTGACAGTGCTCCTAGCCTGTGTCTGCCTGTACTATGTCACTGTCACTGACCGGAGTGACAGAGCCGCCTCTGCTGCCCCATATGCCCAGGCAGCACAGGGACCCCAAGTGTGCTCCTGCAGCCTTCTCCCTTTGAGCAGCCCTGTCCTGAAGCTGTGCGCTGCCACACAGAGCTGCTGATACCAAAGTGTTGCTGGCAGCAACGGCTGAGGATTTGCCCCAGGTTTCTTGTGGGGCCAAAGGGATGGGGGAGATTTTCTCCCTAGAGGCACATATTAAAAAAAAAGGGGGGGGGGTGTGAAAGAAGCAAAATCGACAAAAAGGAATAAAGTAGAAAATTGAAACAGAGACAGAGACTGCAGGAAATCATGGGTGTTTAATGTAAAGGTGCTTAAGGCAGATGGGGAAGCAGTGTAAGCAGTGCTGGGCAAAATGCAAGGTACTCTGGGGCTGGTCCTCATCTGCATCCAAGTCACTGCATGTCACAGCCTGGCTGGTGGCACAGCAGTGGGGAGGGCAGGGCTGGCTGGTGGGGGAACCTTCAGATGACACAAAGCAAGAGCATGGCTGCTGTCACAGTTATTGCCCCAGCACACAGGTGATGTCTGGAGGCTGTGAGGCTGTTGCTCAAATGCTCTTTGCTTTTGGAAAGGCTTGGATTTGTCATTTTGAGACAGGAGATATAAGTGCCCCGCACACAAGTTGGGAAGCAGCGCCACTGCTACAGTGAGAAGGTGGGCACTGTGTGTGTGGGAGCACCTCCAGCTCTGAGTGTTGGTGAGGGAGGCAAAACTGCAGCCTGGGCTGCTATCAGAGCAGACAGAGATGGAGGGAGATGACCAATGCGTATTTTGCTGCTCTCTTCCCCTTCAGTCACTCAGTTATGTGGGTTTTGGTGTTTTATCTATCTGTCTGTCTACCTATCTATCTATCTATTTAAAATCATTGATTTATTTATTCTGTTGTAAGTAATGACATCTTATTTATTAAAAAAAAATCCCCCTAAAATTTTGTGGTTGCCTCTGCACTCCTTGGAACTCAGATTAGACCCCTCCTGCCTCATCCTCATTCCATCCCTATCCCTTCCTCATCCCACCTTCCTATTTCCACTGCCACCCCCATCTCACTCCCGTTCCATTCCCATCTCATGCTATCTTCATTTCACCCCCCACCCCCTCTTTATCCCCACCCCTATCCATATCCATATCCCCATCACCATCTCCATCCTCACCCCCACCCCCATGCAATCCCCATCCCCACCCCACTCACCCTCACCCCCGGATCCCCACTGCCCCCCATCCCCAACCCCCTCTCCCCTTTACACCCCCAGCTGTGCCCATTCCCACTCCCCACTCCCCTCATCTCTCCCAGCTTCCCTCCCAGGCCGAGCCCCCTGCCCCCTTCCCAGGCCCGGAGGTACAAATGATTAGATTTTCAGCCCAATTAAGGCAGGCTGTCTCCAGGCTGGGACAGAAAAGGTTGGCTCTGGAAGGTGGGAAACAAGCTTTGACAGGTCCTGGCGTCCCCAGTGCCCTCTGACGGCCCTGCCCGCTGAGCCCCTTTGTGCTGCGCCAGCAGCGGGGCCAGGACACAGCTGGGGGTGCTGAGGGTCTCCCCGTGCCCCCCCGGCCCCAGCACAGCCAGAAGAATGGCTAATTAAGAGGTCTCAGCGCCGGCAAGGCTAATTCCCCATTCAGCCCTCCGCTGGGCAGCGGGAGGCCGGGGGAGCGGCAGGCGGTGAGCTGGGAGCGTGGCATCGTCGGAGCCCGCCGGGTTAACCCTCTCAATCCTCGGCCAGGGCCTGCGAGGAGGAGCCCCAGGGCTGCCTTCTGTCTTTTCGTTTCCTTGCAGCGTGCCTGGTTTTCCCCCAGCATCACCCTCTGAGCCCATCCTGTGACACTGCCCTGCCCACCCACCGGCTGCTGTGGGGATGTGTCTGGGTGGGATTCCCCACTGTGGGGCTCCTGGGTCCTCCACCCCCATGCTCTGCTCCAGAGGTGGGACAAGCATCCCCATGTGGCATCCCCGTGACAGACGTCATGGCAGAGAAAACACGAGGCTGTGCTGTCACATCCCTCTGAGCTTCTGCTCTCTCCAAACCCTAATCCTTCACAGTGTCTAGATCAAAAACCCACCCTGCGCAGGGCTGCCATGAAGAAGTGCTCACAGCAGAATGTGGAGCAAGAGCCAGGAGGGCAGGCAGGGCCTCGTCTGCATCCCTTCTGCTGCAGGACATGTGCCTGACAGAGCAGGCACAGCGGCATCCAGGACACGCAGCCCTGCATGTCCCTGTCCTCCACCAGCAGGAACCAGAAGTTACCCGCAGGGGATGAGTCAACTGGAGGACAGTTATCCTCCCAGCACCAGCCACTGCCCTCTTGGGAGTGACAAACTGTGACAAGAGGCTGCCAGAGAGCCACTGGGGCCAGGTAGCGGTGAGGAGGAGTGTGGAGCCTCCAGAGCTGGGCTACCCCACAGTGGAGCAGCTGGGAGCCTTGTCCTCAGCACTACTCCTTGCCTGCAGCACATCCCAGCACCAGAAGGACTCAGAGGAAGTTTGGGCTGGCTCTGCTCAGCAGACGTGCTGTTGCACTCAGAGACAGGCTGGGCTCAGTCGAGCTGGGCATAGGGTGCAGGCAGAGGGATGCTGCAGGTGGAGCAGTAGGTGAAGCTGTGAGTTTCCTGCAGCTTTCTTGTCCATGGGATTCTCTATTGTTCTATTCTTGTTCAGCCTTTAGCTGAAGCACTGATGGCAATTTTACTTTTCTGAAGGAAGTCCTCGTGTGGTACATGCTGAGCAATCAGATCCCATTGCATTGTCATGGTTAGCAGCACTGAGAGTCCATTCATCAGCACCAGCACAGACTGTGCCCGCTCACACACAGGGCTGACTCCCGGTCCCTGTCAGCCTGAGGAACCGACAGGCGTAGGGTGAGAGAAGAGACCCAGCTCTCTATTTTTCATTAGAACTGAATGACTTGCTTTGAAAGAAATGGAGGGAAAGGCATCGAGGAGATATTCCACAAGCTTTTTACAGCGTTGCGTCTGTCATAGTGATTGCAAGGAAATATTATGGGCCTTCAGTGAGTGCTGCTAGAGAGCTGGAGAGATGCTCAGATGTCGTTCCATCTCAAACCCTTCTGGCTACACCATCAGCTATCAGGAAACATCAGCCAACATCCTCAGCCCATGGGCGGCTGCCGGGGGATGCAGCAGGGGTGCCGGAGTGCTGCATGGCACGGTGCGGATGGTGCCTCGGTCCGGGCCCCAATTAAAAGAACCAAAAGGAAAGGAGCGGAGAGAAAGAGTGAAAGAAACAACATTTCCTGCCTGAGGAGATTAACTCTCCAAATTACATGTGAACAGAGGAGGAGGCGAGAGGGGAAAAGGAAACCCAGCTTCCACCCCAATAAAAGCCAGTTCATTTAATAAAGGAGGAGCGAGGAGGGGGAAGGTGGCTGAAAGAAAATGAGGCTGGGGGGTGTGGAATTAGCCTTGTCAAACAAGGGGCTTTGCTGTCCCAGAACTGCTTCTTTATTGTTCCAATTTTTCATGCTTACTTAGCTCTCAATGCTGCACAAGACAACAGCTCATTATTGGGGGAGGACGGGATGGCCGCGGCTGCGGCAGCGCTGGGAAGGGGAATAAAATTTTAGAAAAAGGAGCCCTGTCCCCCCCGCCTGGAGCCACAGACGCAGTGGCTGGGAGGAGCGGGACGTGGCCAGAGGTACGGGGGGCTTTCTGCAGCCTTTGGCACCAGTGGAAGGACAAAAGCAGCTGACCCTGAAATTCCTCCCAATGGCTGGGGATGGCACGAGGGGTGCTGCGGGCGGCACGGGGTGCCCTCTGCCCCTGCTGCACGTCCCTGCGGAGCTGCTGGCCACAGCACAGCTGCCACATCCTCCTTGATTGCTGACTCTGGGAAGATCCCTCCATCCCCTCTCAGCACTCTGTGTGTTTTTGTCCCCAGGATTTTTCTGATCACATCAGCCTGGCTTACAAAGCGAAGCTCACACCAGGAAGGATTCCAGGATGTTTGTGGGGAGGAAGGCGATGTTCACTGCTAGTGATGCTGCCTTATAAAATCCTGTTAGCTGAGGCTCAGAGCTTCCTGAAAAGATGCTCCCTTTTAGGATCAGAGAGCAAGGATGGCTCTGGGAGCCGAGCAGGGAAAGAGGGATGGGGAACACCAGCTGAGGCCAGCAGCAGCCAAAATGGGGAGTTTCCTGTGGTCCTTGGTAGAGAGCAAGGCAATGAGCACAGAGTGACCTTCCAAGTAACTCCAGTAATGAGGAGATTTCAGCCACTGACCCAGGGAAAGGGAGGAGAAACAGAAATGCTCCTGAACTGAAGCGAAGTCCCCAGAATTTGCCTGACATTGGCAGTGGTCAGAGCGATCTCTCTGTATTTCCACATGCTCATCTGCTTACCAGCCACACGTAGCTCTATCCAACATAAGCTGACCAAGAGCTCCCTCACTAAAGCTGGTCAGATCACAGAGCCTCTGTTTGTCCCCTGTTTGCCCCAGTCTGCTCAAGGTCTTATACTTGGGTGCAGTCCCCACTGGGAAGCTGCAAGAGCAGTGAGGTCTGTCTTGGAAACAGGAGTGAGCTTCAGCAGCTTTCCCTTTTACCAGGCACAGGTGCTGCACAGAACAGAAAAGCCTCAGTAGTGTGGCGGAAATTTTGGGGCCTAGGAGCGAAACATGGCACCTTTGTAGCCCATGAAGCTCCTGATGGATGTGACTCCAAACCTGCCCCTGCTATGGCAGGGTGTGCATCGAGCCTTCGGGCACTGCCAGGTCCCTTCATTCTGTGACACGGTCTGACCCTGGCTGCCTGCTCATGTAACACTGAGACATTTATCCTGGAAACTCCTCAACTATTCAGAAAGAGCCTCTTTTCTCCAAAAATTTGATTCATGCCTCACTTGGAGAGCTGCACACTGTCCCTCGCATCATGGTATAACAGCGTGTGGCAACCTTGCAGGGCAGTCAATGCCACAGGAGCCTCAGCAGCACACCTGAGTCACTCCTCACTTGGGTCCCAGTGGCAGCAAGCAGGAGCACGGTGGCTCTGGGCAGGCTGGCAGATCAGGACCCCGCTTTGGCTGAAGCTGGAGCTCACCTAGGGAACACAGGCTGGGCTGCAGGCACCTGCAGCAGCAACGGGGCGGGATGCAGAGCTTGTCTGAAGCCTTCCCCCTAAAACCAGGGCAGGTGCCTCACTCCAAGCCAACATTCCCAGTCCTCTTCCTGCATGGAGCAGGCAGCTGCCGTGCTCGCCCACCACAAGTCCAGAACTGGGAATGCACAGTGTGGCAGGTGCTTGGTGCATGATGGATGCTGGGTCTGAGGATGGAGATGTGCTTAGCATGGACAGACAGACAGATACACCGCATCAAAAGCCTAAATCTGGGCTAAGATATTCCATCACTGCTCAGAATCTTGCAGAACAACTACAGCAGTGGAAAGCTGTTCCTCTGCAGTGCCCCTGTCCCTGCTCAGGTGTGCTGTGTTGGCCAGGCTCGGGAAAATGGCCTCACCTTCACCTGGGGTGGGAGCTCAAGAGCACAGCCTGGGGTCATACCCATCCGCCCTGGGCTGGCACCTCCCCTTGCTCCCCATCTCTCCTCTACACACCCTCCTCCCTCAGCTTTGCCTTCAAACAGTAAGGAACAAATTCCAGGGATTTTGCCTGGGGGCCCACAGAGTGGGGATTCGAGCTGGTCTCCATCTGACTGCGACCGAGTCTCTCCCCCTCACTGGAAATTGAAAGCAGAAGCTGTGGAGTGGTGACAAAAATCTGCATTACGTTATGGCAACTGGATTTTTTTTTTTTTTTTTGAAGATTTTATAATGCATCGTTTTGAAACTCTGCCAGTGATCATCATCAAAGTCAGAGGAGCGTCTTGGAGAGAACAATGGCGGTGGAGGGTGGGGGTGAGCAGGGTGGCTGGTATTGATGTGTAATCCTTTTTAAAGCCAGTTCTAGAGGCAGCATGGGCTTTTTTTTCCTGAAGCGCAGATACAATTCAGTCTGGCAGCAGCAGCCAGCAGTACCCGTGCTGCAGAGAGGCACTGGCTTGCATTAGGGCTGCTCTGCAGTTAACCCACCCCTCCCTGCCCACATGCCCCTGCAGCTCCCCCCCTGGGAGGGCAGGGCTCAGGGCTGGGGAGGAATGGGAAATGCAGAAGTGTCCAAAACAGAAGCTCAGGAGAGACCAGATGGAGAGGAGCGGGAGGGAAGAGTGACACGAGTTGTTCCAGGCAGGGCCAGGGCTTGGGATCCTGCTGGGAATCAAAACCCAGAGACATCATCACCTCAAAGGGCAGAGGCTCAGCTCTGGCAGGGCATTCTCCCGGCTCCACAGTGCTGCAGCCTCCTCAGCCTCACTGCCTTACAGCCTGCTGCAGCACGGGTGGTTCCTGCAGCTGGCATTCCCGCGTTGCAGCCCCACACCACAGCCCCGTACAGCCTGAGCAGCCCTGTCCCAGTATCCCACACTTGAGTGACGTAAAACATTGGATCTCCCTTTCATCCCAAAGTCAGAGGGATCACAGCACACATCCCAGTGGCAGTGAATGCTGTGAAGACCCCATCACTGGGGTGCTGGGGAGTTCCTCTGACCTGCAGTTCTCTTGGCTCGACAGGAAGGAATAAACACAAATCACTCATCAGCTGCAATTTTGTCACAGTGACGATGTCAGAAGCACCCATGGCTCTGCGCAGACTTGTAAGGACAAAGCTCGTGGTCTTGGCATCTTCACAGCACCAAATACCCATACATGAGGCTGGAAAGTGATGCCACATCCCATAAGATGCATTTCTGGCCAAGCTGGGAGAGACTTTGCTGCTGAGATGTCATTATGCATCTCCTTCTCTGGAGTTCAGTGACCCAGCCACTGCTGTCCCACCCATGCTGAACCTGGAGAGCTCATCCTGGCTGGCAGGGTTTCCTCCTACCCTGCTCCAGCTGAATCTGGCTGCTTGTTGCTACTATGCAACATCCACATGCTCTACCAGCAGTGTCCAACCCTAGGCCACCTCCTTCAGGCTTCTGCTCGTGTTCTCCATCACTGAAGCACAGCTTCACAGCCAAATGTTTCCTTCTGTGAAAGCACATCCAGCACTTTGTGCTATCATGTTTTCTTCGTCTAAGGGACTCATGCAAAGTCCCGTTCCCAGCTCAGTTATCAGCGTGCTTGGAGCTGCTGGACACTCTTGAGCAAACCCATCTGACACTTGTGTACTGTGCCTGGCTCCCTCCTCCTCGCTGCCTGCACTGTGGCATCCCCAGTGCCACAAGCAGGCACCAGCCCTTTGCTCCTTGCCAGATGTTCATAGTGTTACATAGCAGCAATTGCTCAATTCCCTCATGCTGCAGAGAATTGCACTGACCATCAGGAACCACAAATCTTCTGGGCAAGCTGCAGCCCACCTTGTCAGCAGTGGCTGTGGCACCGGCTCAGAGCTTCCCGGCTTAGGGCATTCCTTGCTAGCTAACGATGTGCTGATAATTGAGTCCAGTCCTCTCCAAGGAACACTTCCCCTGCCAGCTAATCCCAACAACAAACACTGCAGATTGACTTTGCCCTGCCCTGACACCTCTGTCCCATGAGCTCTCTGCTCCCAGCACTGAGGGGTCCCTCCGCACTGCAGGCTGTCTGCTGGGGACCAGGTGCAAAATGCCTCGGGGAGACGTGAGCTCTGTTGGGGTTCTGGCCACCCCATGGGTCATAGGACTTAGAGTGCAGCACTGTGGGCATGGGGCTGGAGCTCACTTCTCCTGTCCTTGCTCCCTGCCCTGCCCACATGTGAGTGGCTTCAGCAATTGGGACAATACCTTGATGGAGTGCTGTGTGCAGTTCTGGGCCCCTCACTACAAGACAAGACACCGAGTGAGGTTCTGGAGTGCATCCAGAGAGGGGCAACGGAGCTGTGAGAGGTCTGGAGCACAAATCTGATGGGGAAAAGTTGAGGGAATGGGTTCATTCTGGAGAAGAGGAGGGTCAGGAGAGACCACATGGCTCTCTACTACTCCCTGAAGAGTGCTGGTGGTGAGGTGTGGGTCAGCCTCGTCTGACAGCAGCGATAGAATCAGATGTAATGAATTTAGTTTGTGTCAGGCGAAGTTCAGGTTGGCTATTAAGAATTTTTTTTCTGCAAAGGATTGGTGATGCATTGACACGGGCTGCTCAGAAAGGTGCTGGAGCCCCTGGAGGTGTTCAAGAAATGTGGAGATGTGGCACTGAGGGCCACGGGTCAGTGGCCATGGTGGGGATGGGTTGGTGGTTGGACTTGGTGATCTTAGAGGTTTTCCTCAACTTTAATGATTCTGTGATTCCGTGATTCATGGCAAGGCACATGGGGAGCTCCAACTTGCAGCATGGCAGAGCCCAGACCACATCCACCTGCCTGCAGTGACTATGTCAGTGCAAGGCATTGCTCTGGCACGGACTAGGAAGGGCCCCAGCAGTGGAAGCAGGTCTGTAGGGATGATCCAAAACCATGGCAGGAATCCCTTTGCCTTTCATTTCAAACCCCCATCCTGACCCTCTATGCCCCTCCTTCTACCTCTTGTGTGCATGCAGACATGATGTTGGATGCATGTCCTGCTTCAGCCCCACCACCTTCCTGGTGGACTCACAGAGCCCCCTCCGCCAGCCCCCACCTCCTCCTCCCTACTCTGGACAAAGGATCGCCTCCTGCTCTCCCACTGCAGGGATGAGATAGGGCTGCCTCTGCTTGGACCTCCAGGTCCCCCAGTCTGCAGGCAGGAGGAGAGAGGATCTCCTGCATCGGTGGATTTGGCTCATTTCCCCCATGGCAGCTGGGAAAGGGTCCAGGGTGGTGTGGAACTGTCCCCTGCTGCCCTCTGTCTTTGGCCCCACTGTGGCACAGGGAAGTCAGGGGGTGCCTAGCCACTGCCTGAGGTGTCCCATAAAGCTGCAAAAAGAGCAGCTACAGCATTCGGGTGCTTGCAGAAAGAAAGAGATTCCTTAGCCCTCCTCCATCAGCCCCCCAGGCAGAGTTCTCCTCCTGCCCTCCAGCCCTCAGTGCACTGTGAGGGTGCAGGTCTATGCTCCAAGGAGCTCGGTGTGCCCCACCTCCCTGTGCTCTGTCCCGCATCCCCACCACAACAGTCACACCACGGAGGCACCGTGCACACCTCGGGATAGAGCAGGCTCCCTTTAATGAAAAGCAACAGATGGGTGTAGCTGGCAAGTGCCGGCTCTCGGGGTGGGGGTGCCGGGGGCGTTTAATGATGTCTTTAAACATTGTGAGCATGTCTGTCTCTCACTCGTGTCCCTTCTGCTGTGCCGTGAGGATGCCTGTCCCCAGGCCGGAGTCTTGGGAAGCGCCCTCGCTGTGCGGGGCAGGTCAGGGAGATGAAAGCATGCTTGCGAGAGCCGGCTCCCACCTCCTAGGAGACGGACATCGCCGCCCGGAGCAGAGGACAATGGCGGGGTCCCGTCCCTCCGCGTCGTCTCTAGGTGATGTCACATCTATCAGAGCGGCCGCACCGAGGGGAGAGCAGCCAACACGCACGCACACAAAGGGCTCCGCTTTGAAGTCCCGCACGGGAGCGTGCCTGCTGCCCACAGCCTGCGTGTCCCCGCGGCCAACAGACGGGAGGGCTGCAGCCCCTGCGCCTCACGGGGTGCAGAAGGATGGGGATGCTGCTTCCCGATGCCCTTGGCATCTCGGCTCGTCCAGGCTCAGAACACAAGTAGGGCAGTGTCTGAGGGGCTGTGGATTCCCTCTGTGCCGGGGATGCTCAGAGGTCGCAGCCCGCAGCGCTGCTTGGCTGCTGGTCCATCACAGAGAGGACATGTTAAACACATTTGGGTCCCTCCCATTTCTGGGTCAGGTGGGAAACCTGGGAGATGACCAAATAAAAATGAAACTCCTGCAACATTGCACGACTCCGGGAGCTGGGAGGGGGTGGGACAGCGCCACCATGGAGCTCTGTGCACGGATAACAGTACTGAGAACAGCATGGTTCATGAGAGCCCATCTCTTTCCTTGCAGAGCAGGAAAGAAATGGGCCTTTCAGTATCTAAAGGGAGACTGCAAGAAAGAAGGGTACAGACTCTTTATCAGGGACTGTTGTGGCAGAACAAGGGGAAATGGTTTCAGACTAAGAGAGGGAAGATTTAGGATGGGCATAAGGAAGAAGTTCTTTACAATAAAGTGGTGAAGCACTGACACAGGTTGCCCAGAGAGGTCAGGTTGGGTGGGTTCTGAGCACTGATGGAGCTGTAGGTGCCCCTGTTCATTGCAGTGGGTTAGACCTGATGGTCTTTGAGAGTCCCTTCCAACTCAAACAATTCTGTGTTTCTACACTTCCACGATTCTATCATTCTATCTATATATGTAACTAAACAATAGCCACAAAACTAAAACCATAGCTCCGCACATCTGTACTTTTACCTATACCTATACTGATACTTATACCAAATCTAACTAAAAATACATGTTGCATTACAATCCCATACTTCCGTATCACAGAATCACAGAATCACAGAATTATCAAGGTTGGAAAAGACCTAAAAGATCATCCAGTCCAACCATCACCAATACTCCCCAGCTAAATCCTATCCCTCAACACAACATCCAAACGTCTCTTGAACACCTCCATGTTCGGTGACTCCACCACCTCCCTGGGCAGTGCATTCCAATGCCTGACCACCCTTTCCGAGAAGTAATATTTCCTAATGTCCAGCCTGAATCTCCCCTGGCGCAGTTTGAAACCATTGCCTCTAGTTCTATCACTGTCTACACGAGAGAAAAGGCCGACCCCTAGCTCACCACAACCTCCCTTCAGGAAGTTATAGAGTGCTATAAGGTCTCCCCTGTATCTGTATCTGTACATAGAATGCTCCCACAGGTACACTATACACCAGGCCACAATTTTTTTCCTGTGGAGCACACAGGCTCCGATCCAGCACCGAGAGGCACACAGTGCCTGTTGCCCCGCACCATGCATGTCCCGCTTTCTGTGCAGCTGGGACTGCATCAGTAAGGCAGCTGGGCCCTTCCAGCTGCTGGAACCCAACACCCACAAACCCCATGGGAAAAGTCTGCGGACACGGCCCCAGCCCAGCCATGGGACAGGAGCTCTTCCCGCTGACCTCGCGGCTCGTGCCAGAGCCGCTGGGAGTGTAGCGGCTGCACTGGAGCAATTTACACCCATCTCACACACCCACTGAATGCCAAATCAGCACCAGTCGCCCTGCTTCCCCACCTCCGCCCTGAGCAGAACTGCTGGCCCCGGTCACATCACAGCTGAGGGAAGCAAAAGAAATGCTGGCTACAGTTTGTAAAAGTGACTAATTGTTTTCAACATCTTCCTTTCAATTAAAAAATTAGGGATAAAACCGAAAACACCCGAGAAGAATTCAGTTTTTAGAAGGAGCGCAGCACTTGTTGTCATCTGGAAAAATCAGACAGCAGGCGGCTAAAAATAGAGCTCTGCAGAAGTCCCGAGAGCTGTGCCCACTCACCCCAAACGCCTTCCGCTGCAGCCGCACGCGGAATCATCACCGCTCTTCCCTCCGCCGCTGTTTGGGCCCTGCTTTGCTTTAGCAACGCAGGGAGCGCCGCATCTGCAGCGCCGGGGGCTGAGGGTGAGCACTGCCTCCACACTGTCCCGCTGCAAAGTTTGTTTACAGCATTAAATGGCCATGAAGGTGGCAGAGATATTTAAAAGCAGTGCTGCGTTTCCGTCGGCTGCACGGCGGCAGTGGGGTAGCAGCAGGGCGATGCCGGCACTGCGCCCGTGCAATGCCTGGAGAAAGCGCGCGCTCCTATAGCAGCCGTGCAGATAGAGGTGCCCACGTGGCATCGGCACATCTGAGAATGGTAGCACATATTTTCCAGGATCTCCTCCAGTAAGAGCCCCCTGGAAGCACAGTGCCAAAACGTCGGTGCAAGTGCAGTGGCCGGCCCTGACTGTGTGCCCGCTGCATTGCACGTGCAGGAGGCAGCTCGCTGAAATGCGAGGAATTGACCCAAGGAAAACCCCAAACAGCAGAACCATTAGGGCAGCTTTATAAAGGGGGAGTTGAAAGGCCTCCACAGACATTCTCCTCCCATTGCAGCCCCTGTGCTCCCAGCAGACCCCTCTCCTCCAACAGCATGGTGCATTATTGGCCCTATGCACTAACAGACACACAAGCCATGGAAAACGGTTGGGCTTTCATTTTCCACCCCAAGGGTACATTTCCTTGGCATCTTGGATGTCAGGCATTCCTGAGGCAACACGGTGCAAACACACTGCTTGCAAACCGGGGATGTTTCAGAGCTGCAGTAAACACCAGTGCTACTCCCTTTCAGGGACTTCTCCTCCCCTCTCCGTAACCCAGACTGCGCCACAAAGGAGCAGATGCTGGCACTGCTGCAATTTATTTTAATTCCAATCCCCCATCTTTTTCTTTTTTTTTTTTTTTTTTTTTTTTTTTTTTGATTTTGCGTGTGTCTGGGTAAATTTAGTTCCCATAAAAGTGAAGGACTGTCAACACCAGCTTTGGAGCCAACCATACTGCCGGCAGCTGTTGTGCATGCTGCACACACAAAGCTCCGGGTGCACCTCAGTCTGTCCCTGGCTCCCACAGCAGGTTCTGCTCCTGTCCCCCCCAGCACTGGTCCCGCTGCCCCTACAGGGACCAAATCCCTCAGTCCCCAACTCCTCACAGCATCCCCACCCCCATAGCCTTACTCCATCCCCCTCACCCGAAGCCTCTCCCTAGGGACTCAACACTGGGCACCTCAGGCTGCAGGGCAGGAGTGGAGGAGCTGTTCCATGTTCTCGCCCAGCAGTGGGTGCAAACTGCTGCCGTTCAGGTGTTGAGGGACCCCAGTGGAGCAGCAGGACAAGGACCCAAGGGCTGTGGGCCTCCAGCCATCCCTTCCAGCACCAGGATCACTTGGGGCTCCCCTTTCCTCCCCACACCAAGACATGAGGCTCAGTACCTGGGGGAGCTCTTGGTGCAACTGTGCTTTAAGTGGAGGCATGTGAACACAGGATTTTGATTTGTATTTCAGCACAGCTTTGTCGGAACCTCCTCTCTCCATCCTGAGAGCAGTATCCTTTCTGCTCAGCGTCCCACTTCACACAGCCACCAGCCATCATCCACCTGCATCATGCTGCACCCATCCTGTCCCTCTGCATCATGACCACGTACATCCCTCTGCTTTCACCTTTGTGCCTTCTCCTTCACCTCACTAGGCTCCTGGGCAGCCCTATCACCTTGCAGCCCTCAGGGCCTGCAGCAGAGCCTGGGCGCTGTCCCTCCTGTCCCCCTGTCCACATGGAAATGTAGGTGAGGGGAGAGTTCCCCTTGGTGACTGCCCTTCTCCAGGGCAAATGCCTCTACCAAGACCCCAAAGCATCTGTGGAACTGCAGGGCTGGGCTCAAGAGGACATGTGCAGGAGCAGGTGATGCTCAACACCAGCAAGTGTAGGAGGCACATCCCTGAGGCCACCATCCACTCCAGCTCCTTGAGCTGCAATCAGGCTGTCCCTGCCCAGGGTGCATCCACCTCCTGATCTTCTAGGAAGCCAACTGCAGACTGAGCTCCTCTGTGCTCCTTCCAGACAATTGAAGCCCACTCTGGCAGCATCTCCTTCCACTCATACTGGCCTCCTCCATCACCATCCCTGGGGAGCTGGGCAGCTCTGTGCTGCAGAGCCAGGAGCGCTCGACAAGGTGGGACATTTGCCAGGGCTGGCGCAGCTACACCTTATGTGGAGGAAGCGGCTGGGAAGCGGTTAACACTTTGGTTCTGGATTGATTTCTCCTGGAAGGAAGGAAGTGTCTTCACGCAGAAAAAATGCAGAAATAACAGGGTTGGGGATTTTTTTTTTTTTTAAATAGCTATTCTCTTTTTCCAGCCATCTGTGCCATTTGCAGCTGATGGGAGGGGGGACGGTGCTGGATGGGGGGAATCATTTGGGTTTGGGACTGATGTTGCATTTACAGTGTACAAAACAAGAGAGGACATCTGTCCCCAGAGGAGCATTACGCACAGATCTAGGATTTTAGCATTGTGCTCACGTCCAGTGTATCATTACAGATGCATGGAGCAGAGATGGCCATACACGGCTCTGCACTCCTTCCCCTTGCTGTCCTCATCCACCATGGCTCCCCATGACCATGGCAGCTCCAGGCCCTTGAGCGCTTCCCAAAGGTGGCATTTGCAAGCAAACCTGCTGCTTTGTCTTTCTCCGTCCCTTTTCCTGTGCACTGATGGTTCTGGAAGCATCCTGCCCAAGGCTTGGTGCTTCACACCCATGTGAAGCCAATCAGGGAGGAGAGCTGGGGTGACACATAGAGTGTGAAGCCATTCTGCAGCTGCCTTTGAGCGGCCCAGCAGGCAGCATCATCCCATCCGCTGCTTGTGCAGCACTGCAGCTAACATGCTATTGCTGCAGGGTGGCGCTGAGCAGCATCTTCTTCTCTTCCTTTTCCAATTCAATCATCCCTGCCCTTGATCCACAGCCCAGGCTGCCCTAACCCCTCCTTAACAGTCCTGCTTGCTGGCTGTTCTCTCTTCTAGCAGCAATCAGGCACACCTACCAGCACAGGGCCAGGCGCTAGATCACAGCACTGGCAGTGACTTTGTTGTGTGATAGGAGCAGCACTGGCACCCATGGAGCCCTGCCCAGGAAGCGTGGGGAAGGATGGTTCAGGTGGGAGTGTGGCGATGCTGGCCCGTGTTGGCACACGGCTGAATTTGCCGGGACAGACTTTGGCTGTGGGCAGCACATCCCCGCTGAATGCTCTTCAACAAAACCTTCATCCTCACATTGGCTTTCTTCCTCTCCTGGATATTTCCCATGGTGCGATCACTCACATGGGGTTCTCCGACACACCAGAAGCACTGAAATTGTTCATGAAAATAGAAATGAATCAAGGCACTGCTCTGCTGACTTGAGCCAGCTGGGACCTGGCTGTGTGCAGAACAGTCTGGGCAGTGTGAGAGCTGACAGGGAGAAGGGCCATGGGATGCGACTGCTGGAGTGTACCTGCCCTGCTGCACCTGCCCTCGGCCACATAGGGCAGGGAGGGACAGAGAAGGGTCAGATGCAAGCAGGGTGGTGGGAAGGAGGGCAGCACTGGCACTGGGTCAGGCAGCTCCGGGAGGGTTGGGAATCCAGCAGGATGGAAGCACGCACCCTGTGACCGCTGCCACCCTCCAGGGAAATGAGTTCAGTCACCCTGAGGCTCTGGGGGAGAGGTGCAGCAGACTGGTGGCTAAGTCCCACGATTTACAGCACATCTGATAGACCTAGTCCATTAATAAAACATGCAGTTGGCCACGAAAGGCACATCTGCCTATTTTAAAGTCTATAGTAATGGTGAAAGCTCTGACACATGGATTTCTGTAAGAAAACTAGCACTGTAAATAGCATTCCAAAATGATGTATTCCATCAAATTCAATGGGACAGTTATTGTATGGTAATTAAATACTACTGAACTATTCAGCCGTTGGATGGCGAATAGAGCCCCGATTGTGGAATGCTGCACGCGCCCGCGGAACACCCACAGACCATGGCCCCAAGCCTGTGTGCAGCCGTGGTGATGAGGATGAGACAGGAGGGCTCCTGGTCCAGGAGACGACGGGATCACAAACGAAGGCTTTGTGCTCTGCTGCAGCTCCTGGGATGGGGAGCTCTATGCCCTCACTGGTGCCCTTCCTGAAAACTCCTGGCTGCGCTGCTTTCAGTGACATTCCTCACTTGGGCAGCCCCACAGCGCACGTTGGGTCAGCTGAGCACATCTCCAAATAGCCAGTAGCCAATGGCTGCGAAGAGCCTGAAGGAAAAGGGCTGCTGCAAGGGCAACAGAGTGCTGGTGGTGGGAGGGAAGGGCAATGTGGGGCAGCCTGCACCCAGCTCTGAGCTGCACTTTGGGGACACAGGAGGGTAGGGCACAAGCTGAGGCTTCCTCGAAGCCCTCTTTGTGAGCAGCCAGGCCCAAGAATAACGAAGTGGAGACAGACAGACACAGAGAGCTTTCCAACTCCTTGCTGGTGCCTGACATTAAAACCCAGCCTGTGGGATCCCGTTCCACCCCGCGCCTTGTCCAGGAGCTTTTGCACGCTCCAGCCCTGGGCTGCCAAGCTCTCTGCACAAAGGCAGCGCGCTGATAAAGCCTGCGGACACTTTCATGTCTGCTAAAAAGATGTTTCGAGGTGACAGATCTTAAGCAACACACAGAGCTGAGCGCTGCTCTGCTCTCCACACCCTTCCCCTCTGCCAGGGGAAAGCAGTCACTATCAGTGATAGCTGGATCCAATTTATTAGGCGCTTCGAGGAGACATTCATCAGGCGAGGAGATAAATAATCTTCAGATGGAACAATTAAATTTAATTGCCTAAAGATTATTTGTCTCCTTCCCTGATGATTGTCTCTGCTGAGCGCCTTATAAATTGGATCCAGCTATCAGCAATATTAACTGTGCTTCCCCTCAACGTTGGCTCAGCTGCCCGGACCAAAACACTGGGCTCAGAGGAAACTTTCACTGCTGTGTGCTGAAGCTGAGGTCACCGCAGTGCTCTCGGGTGCTTTTGTCTCACATCGTGTCCAGGTGGCCCACAGCTTGGGCTTCTTTTCTGGGCACATCCTAAGGTTGGTGGTGCTGTGCAGGACTGCTGATGCCGGGTGTAGGCTGGTGTGAATCTGAGACCCTTCCTGGCACTGCTCCATGACTGCAGGATCCTGCTGGGAAAGGGCTCGAGGAGGTGAGGGGTGTCCCTTCTGGGCTGCGGTGAGCCGGTTCTCACCATGGCTGGAGGGGAAGAGAAGCCAGGAGGGTCCAGAGTGTGGTACAGAGCAGTGCCAGGGCACACAGGGATGTCCTCGAGCGGGCTGTGAGGGAAACGACAGCCAGTGCACAGCGTGGGTAGCCACCATCGTGCTAAGCCAGGCCAGGACCAAAGCTGGAACCTCTTCAACAACCCAAGAGTCATCAACTCCCTCCTCTGAAAGTGTCTGAAGTCTGGAAAATATCTTAAATATGGGAGAGGAAAGGGAGGGGTTTGATCCTCAGCTGGTGTAAATCAACGGAGCTCCATTGACGTTGTTGGACGATTACTGAGACTCATGTCCTCTGACCCCAAAAATTTCTAGAGAGGGAGGTAATGACTTCAGAGCATTCCAGTGTTGCAAGAGATTGTCCTCCAGCCCGGCGGAGGGGAGGCCGCAGTGCCGAGCTGGGAGGCACGAGGCCCTCATGGGCAGAAAATCCCCATGGATCCCAGCCCTGGGTGGAAGTGGGCTGCACAGCAGGGCTGGGCTGCAGGGCCACTGAGATCTGCTGCTCCTGCACCTTGCTGAGTGAGGAGGATGGAGGACTTGAGGTGTGAGCACAGGTTGCAGCTGTGGTGCTTGCCTCAGCCACCCCAGGCCATGATGGAGTGCCCAAATGGGACCAAGCCTACCCCAGCGGTGCTCCTCACACACCACGTGCCACAGGAGCTATCAGCTCACTTTGCCACCTGCTCTGCTTGCCCTGGGGCATGCGGGCTGTTGGGATTTGCCAGGAGCCATGGGCACCTTTGGCTCTAACACGGCAGATCCCGTTGTGCCCTGACGTCCCCAGCTCAGCAGCACACACAGGTGTGGGCCGGGTGCCAGCGCTCGGCTCCTCCCTGCGCGCTGCAGAAGAGCCCCTGGAATCAACATGTTTACTGACGGGCTCCCGCTCTGCTGGCCTGCTTTTCTAAGGAAATGAAGCTTGTGCAATCACATTGTCTGGGGGTGTCTGTTCCTAATAACTTCTGAGTCCACAAGCCAATTCCAACCCGATCTGACAGGGGGGAGAGGTCTCGAAGCGCAGTGTCCTACCACGGCTGGCGGTGCTGCAGGTACCTCTGTGAGGCAGGGAACTGGAGCATCTTCCAATCCAGGCAAGATCACAGAGCCAGGAAGCGGGGCCACGTTTGGCTGCCACGAGGTGACCCATCGTCCGTCTGCAGGAGCACATCCGCCAGCCACGGCCAGAGCTGGATGCTCTGTGCGCTCGGAGAAGCAGTGTGTCCGGAAGGGTGCACGCTCCAGCTGAGCGGGGCCTGGCGCTGCCTGGGATTTGCACACGTCTGGGTAGGGAGGACAGCATCTGCAGCGAGCCATGGCTGCCAGAACGCGCAGAGCTGAGCGCTGATACGCCTCCAGCTCCTCAATGTGCTGGGGCTGTGGTCTCCTCTGCATCCTGGCCGTGGAGATGCGCATTGCCAGGAGCAACTCCACAGCCCCAAGGCGCATCTCATCCAGCCTTGGCCAGGATGGGACCGGGACAGCAGCGCCTTGTTCCTCCTCACGTGGATGCTGGTTTAATTTGCTGAAGGCTTTCAGTGGTGCACATGGTGTCTCTGGCTCAGCACTGCCAGGAATATGAGCTTAGCAGAGCTGGAGAGGACTTTTTTAAAAGTGCCTATACAAACATGATTTGTTTTGTAATAACTCTTCTGTTTTGTTTTGAAGGGGATGATGGCTCTGGGATCTGAGGGGCTGGAAGACAGCTCTGAGCAGCTCAAATTCCTCCCCACGTGCTATCAATTAACGTCTTCATTAAACACCCAGATCAAAGCTGCTTCCAGCCAGAGCATGACAGCGCAACAGAGCTCGGCTTTGTGAAGTTGCCTGCAATTGGTGACAAATCGAGAAAGGGCTTGGCTTGTCCTCTACCAGCTACACATGGAATGGGAGAAGGCTGCGAAAGGAGAGAGCAAGTGTCCATCCATTACAGTCCAGGCCAAGAAACAGGACCCAAGCCATGGCAGACAATGAGGGACGTGCAGCACATGTGCTTGCTGAAGGTCCCTGGGGGCCACCTCAGGTCCTGCAGGTGCCCAGAGCATCTCCCCATTGTGTTGCTGAGGCATGACCTGGAGTTAATCTAGCAAAGCATGAAGGCTGGAAAAGTCATCTGGAAGGAAACGAGGCCACAACGTTGTCCAGATGGATATTTCCTAGAGGCTCTCCAACGCATCTTCTGCCTCTACTTTATTTCATCCACGGGCTTCCAGGAGCCCTGCCCTGCTGGTGTCCCGGCTGTTGTCTGCACCAACAAATGGAAATGGGACCACAGTTTTTCCTGATACTCATAGAGCAGCAGGGACAGTAGTGTAGGGCCAGGAATGTCGTGGCATTTGGGGAAATAACTTCTCTCCACACATTCTCCCACCGTAATGCCTAGCTGCCAACCACAGCAGCACATGATCGGGGTTTGGTCTCCACCATATCCAAAAAGTCATGGCTGTCAGGTGAGGACCCCAGTGACTGGAAAGAGGGAAACATCACTCTCATTTGTAGGAAAGGTAGAAAGGAAGACCTGGAGAACTACAAGTTGGTGAACCTCATCTCTGTGCCTGGGAAGATAGTGGAACAGATCTTCCTGGAAGAGATGTCAAGGCACATGCAAGACGCAGAGGTGATCCAAGACAGCCAGCATGGCTTCACAAAAGGCGGATCATGCCTGAACCATCTGGTGGCCTTCTTTGATGGGGTGATAGGTGGACAAAGGAAGGACAACTAATGTCATCTGCCTGGACTTGTGCAGGGCCTTTGATACGTTCCCACATCACATCCCTGTCTCTAAACTGGAGAGAGATGGATTTGAAGGGTGTAGTATTTGGTGGATAGGGAATTGGTTGGATGGTCACAGCCAGAGCGTTGTGGTCAATGGCTCCGTGTCCAGGTGGAGGTTGGTCAGGAAGGGTGCCCCCCAGGGGGTCCATCCTGGGACTGATGCTCTTCAACATCTTTATCAGTGACACAGACGGTGGGACTGAGTGTACCCTCAGCAGTTTGCTGATGGCACAACAAAAGGGAGGGACGGCATCCAGAGGGACCTGGACAGGCTTGAGAAGCAGGCGCACGAGAACATGATGAGGTCCAGCAAGGCCCAGTGCAGGGTGTTGTACTTGGGTCGGGACAATCCCAGGTGGATCTCTCACTGGGGAGACCTCATCGTGGCCTTCCAGTGCTTGAAATGAGCTTATAAACAGGAGGGAAGGGGGAGCGGCTTTTCATGCAGTCTGATAGAGATAGAACAAAGGGGAATGGCTTTAAACTAAGAGAGGGGAGATTTAGGTGAGATGTGAGGAGGAAATCCTTCACCCAGAGGGCGGTGAAGTGCTGGCATTGCTGCCCAGAGCTCTGGGTGCCTCGGGGCGGCCAGCCCACAACAGGGATGGGACTAAATCCATTTAAGGTCCCTTCCAATACAAACCATTCTATGATTCTATGATTAATCTGGGGCTTCAGGGAAAATCATAGCAAAAAAAAGTTGTTCCAACACATCATTTGTGGGATCTTTCTTTTTTCTTCCCAGTAGAACCACCATTTTAGCCATTGTATAAATGTTCAAAAAGGATTGTTGGTTTCAACAAATGGTATTCTGCAAAGTTCATGAGCTAGAACCAGCTTTTTAATATTCACACTGTCCTGTTCCTGTGCTTGGTGTATTTTTGGTTTTTCTTTTTTTTTTTTTATATGAAAATAGGTCTGTTTAATGTCTGTTTAGTTGTTGTTGTTGTTTAAAAGCAGAAAATAATAGGAGAAAGCAAAAGAAAACAAAATGAAATAGAAAATAGAAAAAGCAATGGTTTCCTCTCCAGTTTTTACTTTTGTGTCGGCCCCTGTTTGTACGATGTTTTAGTTTCCAGGTCGCTTTGGGAACAGACCACTTCCCTGCATCCCAGGAGCCTTCCTGGGCTGGAAAGCCCCAATTCTGCCCAGCCCTCGGGCAGCATTGGGGAACCTCAGGCCAGGAATCCCAGACACATTGAAGCAGCCGGGGCTTCCCACCACAGGACTCCCTTCTCCACCCTCCCAAGCGTCTCTGTGGTTGGGAAATTGCAATCTCGGTGTAAAACTGGCGTTGTCCAGCCCAGCTGCCCATGGGAAGTGGCTTTGCCCACAGTGTACAGTGCTCAGCGGTGTGGCTTCCCTTAGAAACCCAGCCTGTCCAGGAACGCCAGGCTCTGTCCTTGTGGGCATCTGTGCCAGGGTGGAGAGTGTGGACACTGAGCAACCCTCGGCTCCCCGGCACCCATCCGAGCACCCCACAGTTCCATGACATAGCAGTACTATTTATTACCTGGGTAACCAGTGGCTGCAACAGGAATTGCACAGAGTTCCTGCAGCTGATAGAGCAGTAATTAAGTTCGTCATTGCGCAGTGCCAGAATAGCCCTGGATCTGCCCCCCTCTTTCAGGTGCTGGTGTGGCTCTTGCTTGTTTTCTCGCCTCCTGTTTGAGGCAATTGGAAGGAAGGCTTCCTCTGCTGCAGCATTTCTTGGGGGTGGGCTGTGAGCATTGCAGCTGCCTTAATGGAAAGGGAAACTCCTCAGCCTTCCCCAGAAACCAGAACCAAGGCAAGAAATTCCTCAGTGGGAACACAAGAGAGAAGTGTCCCGGGGAAAAGAAACCCAAAGCAAACAACAACAAAAACCCCACGTCTCAGCCTCAGAGAGCCAAACCTTGGGAAACATAAAGCTGGATTTGTTTGAGCAACTCCTCTTGGATGGGAGAAAAGAAACGCAGATGCCTCAGAACTGGTGCCAACAAGCTCCTGATTCTGGGGGGGAAATGCAGACTGTCACATTTCAGGTTTACTTCTATGAATCTGTGCAATGCAAGCAAGGCACCGTGGAGTGATGTCTCTCCTGGCACTCTGAATTAATACAGACCCTTATTTGCCTTTGTGGAAAGGTGCCAGTTTTCTCCTGCTGAGCTCCTGGACCTGGTTCTACCTCAAATCAGACGAGAAAGCCTGGCTGGCAACCTGGCCAAACCTCTCCCTGCACTGATCTGCTTGCAACTGCTGCTGATGACAGGAAGAGATAGGGATGCAGGCACCCTCACCAAGCACAAAGCGTTCTGCAGCATCACCTTTTGGTGCTCGGGGTGTCCAGGATGGGAGCACCCAGCTGCTCTTAGGGAAACCCCAGAGCACACAGTGTGCTGGCTGAACAGCAGCAGCCAAGCCGTGCTGCCAGCAGAACACTTCTCCTGGGTCCAGGTTGGTGCTCGGCCAGCTGCTGGTGACCCCCAGCACTTTGCTGCCCTTCTCACCCCTGGGGAGTATTGCTCACATCTGCCCTCACGTGGAGGAGATGCTTGAGGGTATTTAAGATGTTTAAGGCCTCCAGTCGGATGCAGGGCTGGGTGAGGTCTGTGTACATGTGCATGATGACAGAGGGGATGGCAGCCGATGGCCACAGTGCATGGAGAAATCCTGGGCTTGGGGCACGTAGGTGAGTGCTGGCCCTGCTGGGTGAAGTACTTGGTCTGGGATACATGCAGACCGTGGTGGGCATGCTGGAGACAAAGGCACTGTTGGGACAGGGACATCTGCAGCTCACGACACTGGTATGCAACAGGCCCCTGGGTCCTTCCTGCAATTCAGCATCCTTCTTTTGTTGAAATACCAGAAAAAAGGGATTGCTATGAACAAAAAACAAAACAAAACAACAACAAAAAAAAGAGATGCTTCTCCCAGCTCCAGCACTTCCCAGTAGCAGGAGGAAGCAGAGCTGAGGACTGGTGCTCTGGGACCTGCTTCCGTGGCACACATGAAAGCACAAATATGGAACTGGAACCCACTGGAAAGTGACTTGCTGAGTTGGTGTCACATGTGCCATTAGCACTGAGCAGGGGGACCTTTTGTCTAGATCAAGTGAAGGCAGAACACCTGTCCCATCTGCCCCCATGTGGCTCTGAGTGCCAGGAGCCACCATACCCTGGTGCTGTGTTCCAGCCACAAGACCCCGCTGTGTGTGTAACAGCCCCAAAAGGTGTAACGCCAACGTTCCACACGCAGAGCCTGGCTCCAGGCCGGTCCTGGCTCCTACAGCACCCACAGCTCTGAGCACTGCGAGTTTTACTGCGGAACCTGCCCCACATAGGGCGAACCCAGTGTTTGCCCCTGCAAGGGCTGGAGGGCACCAAAGGGCTTCAGGATCCATTGGGAAGATAATAGAGTGATGTGCCCATCAGGACATTCAGGAAGAGCAAAACATGAGAAGATGCAAAGCCCTGCTCAGCCCAGGGCTGTCAGGAGCTGGGCACAAGCTGTGCCATCTCAGTGCTGTCCAGATCTGGGGTGTCCCCTGGGGTGCACGTGGCCATGCTCTGCTCTGTGTGCTCACCCTGTGGAGGCTGCAGGACCGTACACACGCATTCAGCAACACGTCTGCAGGGCTTGGGACTGCAGCCATTGGGCTTCCAACACCAGACTGGGACAGAATACCTCCAACGCTGCTCCCACGGTACACTGCACGTAGAGTGACACAAACTTTTGCTGGGGTGGGAGCGTCCCATTAAACACTGCTGGGAAGAACTAGCCCAGCCACTGAAAGTGGGGGTAATATGGAGGTAATACGGGGTTAAGGAGCAGGCGCTGCCCATCAGGCCACAAGGAGAGAGCGATACACGGTCAGCAGCAGTCACCTTTACTATGGATCACAGGAGATCAGAAAAATAACCTTGGGAACAGGAGACCTAGGTGCTAAGTGTCATGCTGTAGGACATACAAGAGGCCACTCACAATCACCAGGACAGAACGGCAACCGAGGAGGAAAGGCAGTCCCGCGGCGGTGCTGGGCGTGCTGCAGCCATGCCCCACAGCAAACCCGGCGGGGTGGTGTGGGCACAGCTCCACACGCTTGTGTGGGGCTGTAGGCCTGCCTTCCTTCGGCCTCTACAACAATAAAAGTGTCCACACCTCCTACACAACTCCGGTGTCTCTAGCACAGGGTTTTTTTTTTGTTTCGGGAAGAAAAAAAAGAAAAAAAAACATTTTGTTCTGAGAAGGGTGTGCGAGAGCCGTTCTCTGGGTGCAGTGCAGTGAGGATGGGTAGGAGATAAACTCCCATCCCAGTGCCGTTCCTGTGCACCAACACCACAGCCTCCACCAGCAGCGCCCTGCAGCTCTTCCTTCTGCCAACCCTGGACAAAGATATCCAGAAAAAAAGAAAAAAAAAGAAGAAAAAGAAGAGGAAAAATAATAAAAAAAAGAGTATTGCTGCTTCTTCTCATAATATTTTGTCCTCTCTTTTTCCACCCCCCTCCCAGCCTTCCCCTTAAAAATGTTTGCTTTCAAAAATTCCATTCCTGCAAAGATTCCTCCCAAGCTCTGAGGTCTTCGTGCTCCACCCTCGCCTTCTGCAGTCAGAACAACTGAGTCTCGATGTCTCTTTGGTTAAAAAAAAAAAAAAGAAAGAAAGAAAGGAAGAAAGGAAAAAAGGAAGAAACACCAACAAGAAACACACAGCCCAGTATGATCCCATTCCACCCCGCGGATGCCTGGCGGGAGGGTGTCTGTGGAAGAAGCATCAGAGCCGCGCCGTCTGCCGTGGGCTGTGCTCATACGGTGGTTGCCGGCCCGAACTGCAGCACCAGCGGCGACGTCTCCTTAATGCGGACGTAGAAGCGTCCCTCGGGCCGGGCAGCCTGCAGGGCCAGCGGCCGCGCTTCGTCGGGCAGCCACCGCTCGCCCTCCTCGGAGGCAAACACCAGTCCGAAGTGCTCCAGCTGTTCCTCGCCGTAGCAGAAGGCGGCCAAGCCACCCAGCGCGCCGTGGGAGACGTCGTTCATCTGCAGCACCACCAGCTTCACCACCTCGCTGGCTGACGTCTGGCTGGTGACATGTAGCTGCAGAGAGACAGAGGTGGGAGATGGGCGGTGAGGGGGGCATGGGGCCGACCGCCGGGGAGAGGCGGATCCCTCGGTACCTCCCTGACAGCTGCAGAGCTGTGCCCGGCCGGGTGGTCCCGGCCCTCAGCCCACATGAACCCTGTGGCTCCGAGCGCTCATCGAGGGGCTCTGCTGATTTATGCCAGCCAGGAGCCTCTCCTTTGAACTCAGTTCTTCGAGGAGAACATCTTAAAACGCTGTCAAGCAGGCGTGTCCTGAGCTCTGCAACTTCAAATGCCACGTGGGCAGCCTGCCAGGAACCCAGGGTTGTGCTTCAGTTGCATAGAAATCTATGGGACTTTCTTAAATGGAAAATAAATCCTGCGAGTCAGCTTTCCCTCTGCTTCTACCATCCCCAATGGGTGAAGAGAACCCGGCTAACAGAGCTCCCATCCGCCCCTCTGCCTGCAGGGAACCGAGCGGGGCAGAGCCCTGCACTGGGACACAGCTCTTCCTGCACCTCCGAGGGCACACGCACACGGATGGAGGAGAGGAGCAGAGGCCGCGGAGCCCCGCGTGGCACCACCTCGCCGCCTTCTCCCCTCACATCCCTTACAGCCCAGCCCAGGCTCTCAGTAGCATGGGCTGCGGGACCCCCACCCTGCAGCAGGGGTGAACAGGAGCCGGATCAGCAGCCGGGGTACCCCCTGCACGGCAGAGGATGCGGAGGGCAGAGCAAGGCAAGGGCCACACATGCCCATGGTGCCATCCTCCCCCATCCTGCCTGGGCACGGCACAGCCACACCGCTGCCCTCAGCGGGCTCCGGTACCTTGACACTGGTCTCTTTGGAGAGTCCGGTTTCGTACTGGGGGCAGACCCGCAAGGTGACAGAGCCCGGCTTCTTCCCAGCGGGTTGCTCTGGCGGTTCCTGGAAGCTCGGAGTCCACTCGGCCGAGCGTGTGCGGCTGTGCTCGGGGCTGTGCGTGGAGCCAGTCCCTGGCCTGCCCTGACCGCCGTGCCCGCCGGTCCTGCTCTCCGTCGGGGAGCTGTCGACGGAACCTGGACATGACTTCCTGGCCACCGGGCAGAGCGGCTTGGGGAAGTCCAAGCTGTTGGTCCGCACGCAGTAGGCCTGCCGCTTCTCCGTGACGCGCAGCAGCTCGATCTGCCGACTGGGCAGCACGAAGTCGCTGTCATAGAGCTCTGGGGGCGGCCGGGGCTCCGGCGGGGCCAGTGGTGCGGGCTGCAGCTCGTGGCTTTGCAGGACATCAGGGGCACTGTCCCGCAGGCTGCGTGCCGCCCGCCGCCCGCAGCACTCGGGCCCCAAGGACACCAGGTCGAGCTCCTTGGGGCTCTGCGCCCTGCTGGAGTCGTAGTCGCTGTCAGTGGCCAGGAACACCTCGGAGGAGCCCTCCTCGTCCGAGAGCCCATGCAGGTCTGTGGGGGAAGCACAGAGGGGCTGTTGGCCGCTGGGTGTCTGCAGCGTGCTGGAGCTGTGCGGTGCCAGGTCCTTACCGGAGCTGAGCTTACGGCTGCTGTCTGGTGAGGGTGCTGGGGAGGGAAGGAAGTCGAGGTGGGATGAGGAGGAGTGGGTTTTCTCCTTCATGGCTCCGCTGGAGGTGCTGAGGAAGCCGTTGAGGGACAGGCCGCAGGAGGGCTGCTTGTAGCGGGCATGCTGCAGGGCATCCATCATCCAGCGCATCTCACGCCAGATCTCCTCCATTTGCTGCCAGAGCAGGAAAGAAAGGATCCCTTTCATGGAACAAACCACCACCACAAAAAAAACTGAGCTGAACCCCCTGCTATCTCCACACGCTTTTCCTGAGAGGCCCAGAGGAAGCATCCAGCTCTCCAACCAGGACTTTAACACAACTACTGTAGGAAGAACTCACCAGACTAAGTCCTGACGCCGCAGTGTCCTTGGGGCAAAGCAGCACGCAGTCCCTAGGAACAATCCTGCAGCCCTCCCAGCACATCCCTGTCCCAGCCACATCCCGCACCCAGCCCGGCTCACTGCTCTGGTACCTGGATGTACTCCTGAACCTGCTGGTGCCGCTGCTTGGCGGTGGAAAGCTCGCTGTCGGAGAAAGCTTCCCTGAGGCTCTGCTGCGAGAGGAGGGATTCCAGCTCCAGGAGGGCAGACACCTGGCAGTACTGCGTGATGAACTCCCGGTCATATGTGAAGAAGTGCACTGAGGAGTGAAAGAGAGGAAGGGAATGGAAAATATCACGTCCCTATGGGTTCCTCCCCACCTGCTCAATGCAGAAGGAGGCAATGCTCTCCTCTAGCTGGCCTGGAGCAGCGAGGAGCCCCCAGCATCCCCCCTTCTGTCCTGGGGGAAGACAGACAGCCCATCCCAAGAGGAGAGCACCATGGGCAGTGCAGGTCACCCCTCTTCTCACCCAGCTCGAATATCTGTAGTGGCAGCGTGAGGAAGCCAGACTGTGGGGTGTAGGGGTTGTTTTGGCCTGGTGCTGTGCAGACGTCGTCTGAGGGAGGCAGCAGTAGCAAGAAGGAGACCTGACCCCCAAAATCTAGCACCTCTTGGCTGTACAGACGGAAATCTTTTGCCTGCAAGAGTCCGTCCAAGAGACACAGCAAGTAATGGCTGCAAATGTCACCTCCCACATCCCTGATCCTTGGCTCCCACCCGCACCTCTTGCAAAGGGATGTTGACCAGGGCCATCAGCTCCTTGATGGCCACCTGGAGCTCCTGAAACAAGTGGTTTGGTGATGTCTCATTCTCAGACTGCACAGAAACGGGTTCCTCCATGCTGGCCATCTTCTGCAGCCATTCCCACTCCTCCCTGAAAAACAGCAGGCAGACACATGCTGGATGGAGCAACTCAGGTGGCTCAAACAAGAAATCCCAATGAGAGCCGTGCTGGCTAATCTGCTCCACCCTGCATGGCACTCCCCTCCAAGGTACATGGGTAGTGCAATGGCAGCAGGAGACCTTGGTTTGTTCCGTGCCCACATGGCAGGGATGGAGCTGAGAGGTGACGCTGCTGCTTCCCAGAGCCCATGAACAGGAGGCAGAAGCGAAAGATGCTCTAAGGTTGGATGAGGCAGTGAGGCCTGGCTGCTCCCAAAGCCCCACCTGGAGATGTTGGGGTTGGAGCGGATCTTCACATGGCACAGGATGTTGGGGAGCTGCTCTGGCACGAGCACCCGGATCTGATCCACAGCACTGCAGAGCTTCAGGTAGCCCAAGTAGAGCCCCGGCGGGAGGGCATGGCTGCTCCGCTGGTGGTAAGCCAGCTTGTCCTGGGGAGACAGGCACCGCTGGAGAGAGCCAGCCTTTGTGGCAGGGTGCTCTCCAGCCCTTGTGTCCCATGGGACAGGCCAGGACAGCCTCAGTGAGCTGGTCAGGACCAGCAGCCGTGCCCCCAGCCTGCTCTCTCGTTGTGGAGCAGCACCTGCACAGAGATGAGCAGTGTGTCCAGGGCAGTGGGCTCCTCCGGGGAGGACACAGACTTGCGGCTTGTCTGCAGCTTGCAGATGGGCACCCAGCGCACGCTCTCAAAGGTCTGGTTGGTTTTTACCTCCTTCAGGGTGACAATGAGGATGTTGCCCTGCTTGTCTTTGATGGGCTCAAAGAAGACTTGCCCCAGGTCCTGAATGCCCAGCAGCCCCTGCACACAACAGTGAAGGACAGGAGAAAGCAACAGGTCAGGGAACAGTGCTCTGCTGCTGGAAACCAGTCCCAGAACAGTCCTCAGTCCCTCCCTACACCATGGAGCTGGCACACCATTGTCCCTGTGAGGGGACCTACTGGTGATGACAAGGTGATGGCATCACCTGCTCCTGCTGACCCAGCTGCAACCTGGTTGCACTGGGGACTTGCCCACATGCTGCTCCAAAGGAGCCAGCTACCAGCACCCCCAGAAAGCACCCTGCAAGGCAGCAGGGTCAGAGTGCTGCACTCGCTCCCACCCCCCTACCCTCACCTGCATTTGTGAGATGGCCAGCAGCATCTTGAAGCGTGTCTGTAGGATGCAGGAGCAGGACGACTGGGAGACAGTGACGCACTGCCGCAGCCACAGGATCTCATCCCACATGCACGACACCTGCAGCACAGGCAGCAGCCATCACTGCCAGCCAACCCAGCTGAGCCACCTCCCACAAAAGTGCTTTGAGGAAAGCCACCTCCTTGCTATTCATGCTGGGATGGAAAGGTGCTCGTGCATGGATCACTTTCAGCAGCAGGGGTGCATTTTCTTACACCGAAGGCACCCCTCCTAAAGAGGTTTCTGCCAAGAGGGTGTGCTCCCTCTTTTTCTCTTGGTAGATTAGGACCCTCCAGCAAGAGATTTTGGGCTTGAGCAGCCCACCTGCCTTTTTAGTGAGAGCTGAGGCTCAGGCAGCAACAACCTGCTCTGCATGGGAGAGGCAGAACCAAGGAAGAAGCTTCAAGGAAGGCATCCTGCAGTTCAAGACACCCATGGAGAGCACAGCATCCAGTGTGGTGGCAGCCACCATCCAAACGGTGGCTGGGTTGGCAGCCTTTGAGGGAGGAGACATAGGCTGCAAGCACAGCTGCCACATCACAGCGCAGAGCACGGGACCATGGGGCCACCTACCTTGGTGAACCACAGAAAGTCCTGCATGAGCAGGCAGGAGTAGGTGTCATCAATCTCCACCACCGGTATCTGGTCTTCGTGGGTCACCAGGATGTTGTCATCCTTGTAGAAGATGGCTGTTAAGTAGAGGCCCCTGCATGGGAAGACAGACAGGCTGTGGGGTCACCAATGGCACTGCTTTCCAAAGGATCTCCCCGGAGGGCAGAGGAGGTGTCCATGGGTCTGAGCTCCTCTCCAGCAGCCCATAGGCAGTGCACCAGAAGAGGCACTCGTGAGAGAGTGGCAGCAGGACCAGGAACTTGCATGGGCAGCAAGGTCAGCCCATACACAGCCCTAACACCATGTCTGGCACAAGCAAGGGAGGTGTGGACAAGCTTGAAGCAAGAAGGTGGGAGGGCAGCAGGGTCTGGATGATGGTGAGGTGTTGGGCAATGGAGACGTTATAGGGATTTGGGTACAGCCATAGCTTGGACAGTCCAAGTGGAAACATTTGATTTCCAACAGATGGGATAAGTCCCCTTGATGGCATGAGACCCACCCCAAGCCCATGTTCCCATGGGGTGAAGGGCTGTGACATCCCTGCACATGAGCCTCTCACCGCTTCAGTGTCTTGAGGAATTTGCTGCCAGGGTGGAAGAGGTGCTTGAGGCTCCTGGAGACTGAATGCTTCCTGCTCTGGGGCTGGTTCTTGCAGGGCTCTGCGAGGCAGAAAGCAGAGGCATGAGAGCAAGAGCAGCTCTGGAAGGCCAGGTGAAGGATTTGTGGGCTCTTCTTGCGCCTCCCCTGCCTGAGCTGCTCCGCCACTGCACCCACCCCATTCCTATGTGCCATCCCAAGCCTTTGTGCCATATTGACTGACACCCTGCAGGACCACGATGTGCTGCAGGCTCACCGTGGCAAATGCAGTGCTGGTGGACGGTCTTCACCTGGCCCAGCAGATGGTCCAGAGCTTCAGCCTGGCCTCTCCGTCGTGGAGCCCGGCCATCATACTCCCGCCAGTCTGCAGGGACAGGGTCAGCATTACCCTCATGCAGCCCTTGCTATGGGGCTGTCCCTTCCCCCATACCACAACAGGGCAGGGAGTCCCCTCTGTTATATTCTCTGAACCCCCACCTGCAGTACTGCATCCAGCTCTTGCCCCAGCACAGGGATGTGGGGCTGTTGGAGGAGGGGATGGAGGAGGACGTGGGGATGTCAGAGGATGCAGCACCTCTGCTACAGGGACAGGAGAGGGATGGGGGGCCTGGGGAAGGGGAGGCTCTGGGAAGTCTTTACAGTGTCCTTCCAGTGCCTAAAGGAGGTTACAGGAAAGCTGGGAGGGACTCTTTTGTCAGGGATGTGGTGACAGGACAAGGCACTGCTGGCACTGCTGCCCAGAGCCATGGGTGCCCACCCCTGGAGGTGCCAATGGCCATGGATGAGCCCTGATCAGTTTGCTCTATGGGAGCCCACAGGGTTGGAACCAGATGGGTAAGGTCCCCCCCAGCCCAACCCATGCCATGATGTTGAGATCTACTGTCCTCCCCCAGGCAGCAGGACCAGGACATGCAGCACATCTGGGGACCAAGAGCCACCCTGGGGGCAGTGCTGCCACAAATGGGGCAGAGGGAGTTAAACCAGCAGCACCCCAGGGCCACAAGCTGCCCTGCAGTGGGGAGATGGCAGAGGTCAGGGACAAGGTCCTGTCTGTTGCTGCCACTCTTCACAGGGCTTAAAACATCAAACTCTTTTGAGTGCTTTTCTTCAGGTTTTCCCTGGAGCTGCAGCTGAGCATGGGGTTCCCAGGTAACACGGCTGAACTCCATGGGACCAGGACAGGCCAATGGCCCTTGTGCACTAACTGCTTTGCACACCCCCTATCCTGCCTGCTGCTGTTTTCCATGGAAAATTCAGCTCTGTTAACTTCAGTTGAGGTTGGCCACTATTTTTAGGAGCTTTAAAAACACCCAGGGAGGTGCCTGACTATATTCTGCTGGCCTGGGGAGGGATCCTTAGTGAGGGGAGAAATATTAATGGAGATAAAAGCAAGAAAAATCAGTTATGTCTGATTCATTTTAGCTGCACTCTGTATCTGTACCGTGCAGATCTGACCTGTGCTGGACAGCAAAGGGATTGCAAGGGAGCAAACATCAGCAATACCTGCTGCCAGGGCAGGGCACAGCCAGCCTGCTGTAGAGCTGGGCAACCTATTTATGCATCAATATGTGTGTGCAAATGTAGAAGAGATGCCACAGACTGGAGGCAGCACCCCCCAAAGGGCAGTGCTGATGGCTCTATGGCTGAGCCCCATGGCCACTCTGTCCACTCCAGGGCCAATCAGCAAACTCCAGATGTTGAATCCAGCTCTGAATCTACCCCTGTTCCATGAGACCTAACACCTCATCCCCAAAGCTCCCCCTCCTGCCCCATCCCACAGCCAGGTGTTGTACTTACTGGAAGGGATGGCAAATGGGGGCACTGAGGCTTGTGGGGGTCCCCAGCCCTTCATGTTGTAGGCAGACACCTGGACATAGTAGGCTGTGCCCTGTGGGGGGAAACAGTTCTCAGGACGGTGGTACTCAGCATATGGGGCAGGTAGGTGGGGTGGAACCTCAGAACATGCAAGGAGCACAGAACTGGACCTCATAGCCATGTACCCAGTCCAACCACCCCCAGCATCACTGCACATGTGATGGATGTGCTGGGGCATGCTCCCTGCCCAGGGCTCTGCCCTGTGCTGTCCTTCAGTGGAAAAGGACAGCGGCTCCCAGACTGCAGCACTGCTGGCTTGTCCCAGTACCCCATTCCTCATAGAAGGCTTCATCCCACTCTTTGAACCCACCAGTGCCTCCCTACCCCAGAGCAGGGTGTGCTGAACCCCACTTCCCACTCTTCCCCTCATCTCCACTTCTCCCATACCCACCCCAAGCCCCCACTTTGCCACCGTCCCCCTGCCCACCAAGCTGCCATCATGTCCACCTGCCCTGCATGCAGAGCCCAGCCCCAAGGCTGTCTGCTCTCTGCTCCCCCCACAGCCTGGCCCCCAACTCACCGAGGTCAGCCCACGGATAGTGTAGTGCAGGCTCTTCAGCTTGTCCACCACGGCCTCCCCAGCCAGCGGTGAGAAGGAGGGGGAGCAGCTCCACTCCACTGCAATGAGAGACCCCGAGGTGCTGCATCCACGGAGCACCAGCGGTGAGAGGGGACAGGGAGGTGACCAGCCAAAGCGAGGGGACGCAGCCAGGATGAGTGAGCAGTGGGCCGCAGGCTGGCGGTGCTGATGGGAGGGATTTTCCCAGAAGCCAAAGTATCTGTTTAAATGGGTGACGGGCACAGGAGCAGATGCAAACCCCACCTGGGCACTGCTCTGGCAGGACCCAGTCTAATAGTGATAGGACAAGGGGGAACAGTTTTAAACGAAAAGAGGGGAGATGTAGTTTGGATGTAAGGAGGAATTTATTTACCCAGAGGGTAGTGAGACATTGGCACTGCTGCCCAGAGCTGTGGGTGCCCCATCCCTGGAGGTGCCAATGGCCACAGGTGGACCCTGGGCATCCTGGGGAGGGAGGGGGGCATCCAGTGCATGGCAGGGGTGGGGTTGGGGGGCTGCAAGGCTCCTTCCAAGCCAACAGTGCTGTGATACTGTGGTTTTATGGCTCAGAAGAGCACAAGCATGGCAAAGCCACATGCCCACAGGATGAAAGGGTAGAAAACAAGCAGCACCTTGAAGTTTGCTTTGGTTCAGGTGGGTGGTTTGATCCAGCTTGGGCTGTTTGGCTGGAGGACATGCCATGCCATGCCACAGAGTGCCAGGGCTGTGCCACAGCTCAGTGGGGGCTCAGCAGCTCCCTGCAGGGCAGCGTGGTGTGTGCAGAGTGAGCCCCCACCACATCCCATTTGCACACCCGTGATGTTAGCTGTCGCCATGTGCTCAGCAATGACACGGGGACCAGGTCCTTACCCTTGTACTTGGTGACAACAGCCGAGTTGACACTGAGGGGCTCACAGAAGGTCACCTGCACCGAGGAGCTGCTGGCCACCGAAAGGTGGACATTAGCAGGAGGCTCTGGCACTCCTGGGAAAAGAGAATGCAGGGGATCACTACACTGAGAGAGGCCACTTCATACCCCACAGCATCCCACTGGGGTCCCCCATCCACCCAGGAGCACCTGCAAAGCAAACTGGTGCAGCCCCACACCTCCTCTCCAGCCCCCATACAGCCCCACTCCCTCCTCAGCCCTCCTGCAGGACTCACGGGCGTGCTCAAACCCTGCCTTCATGCGCTTGTACAGCCGGAACCGCCACTCCCAGGCCTTCAGCTGCTTCTCCTTCTCCGAGCAGTCGGTGTTGGGAGCCTCATTCACCACCTGAGCCGTCAGCTCATTGACGCGCTGCTCTGCTTCCCGCACCAGCGTGGAGAGGTGCAACGAGCGGCTCTCCAGGCTGACGACTGCATGGCCGAGGGGAGGGCAGGACGGATGGGAAGAAGGTGAGGGGAGGGTGATGAGGAGCAGCACCTCTGGAAGCAGCACCTCTGTGCTGGCACCAAAGCCCAGCCCTGAGGCAGCATCTCGCTCCTGGGTGATGCTGCTCTCCAGGACCTTCCCCGGCATGCACTTGATCTCCTTGTCCCCACAGCACCATCACCACTTGGTTCCCCGCTCTGAAATGTGGGGCCAGCACCATTCCCAGCTGCTCCATGGCATGCACAGCATGAAAAATGGGCTCTGCTGCCCAAGCTGGAGCACTGGGGTGCAGCACAGCCTGCTCCCACTCACCACACACACACCCCCCCAGGAATGGGAGGAAGCCCCGAGGCCACCCAAAGCTTCACACTGCCCCACTGCCTCTGCTTGTCCCCAGACAACTCACAGTGCGGGCTCTCCTTCGCTCCTGCCTGTAGCAGAGCCCTGGCGATGGGCGCATTGTTGGTCATGATGGCGATGTCCAGGGGCAGCAGCCCCTCGCTGTTGGGGGTGTTGAGATCCAGCTCCTCAGGGCTGTACTGCTTCAGCAGCTCCTGCACCCTCTCCAGGTCCTGAAGCTCCACGGCCTCAAAGAGAGCAGCATTGCTCTGAAACTGGATGGAGGGAGATGCGTGGGTCGGTGGCTGGGCACGGAGCAGCCTCCCGCACCCCAACACCCCTAATCCCAACGGGAGGCCTTTGGAGACACAGCTGACAATGCTGAGTGATCGTACCACTCCTCGACAGCTCCACTCCATGCACCCACGGGTTTCATGGCCCTCGTAGTGCTCCCATCCCCTTCTCCCCTCCTCTGAGGGACAGTGACACTTACCAGGTAGGACTTGCGGGGCTTCTCCTTCTCGCCCCGTCCTGCCAGGCTGCCCTCATCGAAGGATGTGTAGTTGACACGGAATTTCCCCGAGAGGTTCCGGTACAGCCTTTTGGCTGCATTTGGTGAGGATGGGCCCGGCGGCTTCCTGGCCTGTGCCAGCTGCAGGTCCCGCATCTGCTGCGTCATTTTAGGGGACGATGACCTGGGGCCAGGGGACAGATGGCAGTGAGCACCCAGCCAGCAGGACATGGCTGCAGGCACCAGGACCTGCACCAGGCGTGATCCAGGAGAGCCGGAGCCCCAACCTGTCTCCAGCGCTCAACAGCCATTCCTCAGCTTCTGAACCTAACTTCACTTTGATTTGAAACACCGAGCAAGGAACAAGCACAACAAAAGCCCTGCAGCAGTCTGGCAGGTCGTGGCACAGTGGTACTGCTGAGCTGCACTTGAGGCGATAGTGTTTAAAAAGCCATCACCGAGGAGGCAGGATATCAGCACTGACATTGCTACATGCCCTCTGCCATCCTATTTCCTCAGTAGGCTGCCAAAGTCCTCTCATTTCACCTTTTATGACCGTGGCGTCTAAAAGTGGTGTGATGGGGAGGTTGGCTCCTGCCCACCTCTCATCTCATCGGCTTCAGCCCACAGACTGAGGTCTCCACGGATGGAGCGGGCAGCCGTGCCCGCAGAGCCACGGCTTAAAGTGAATGGCACTTGAGAGCAAAAGCACATTCCTCTGCCAACTAAAACAGAAGACAAACGACCCAGTGCAGGCAGAATGCACAGTTTGGAGGCAATTATCTCAGAGACACTAGAAACAGAGGAGATACAGGGAAATTTCTCACTGTTTTCCTTCATCTGATTTGCTTCTAATGAGAAGTAAAGAGACGGAAATGATTCTGAGCTCCGGAGTGAACTTCTGTCTATATTAAACTGACTGCGGCGCAGATAAAAGGGTTCCGTGCCCTGTGGCTGTGAGTCATCAGGACTCAGTGAAAGGGCCTTGATTTATCTAGAGCTAAACTCTGCGGTGGAGCAACTGATAGCTGCAAACAACGCCCACGAGCTACAACCGGCCGCAGCAGCGTGCCCAGCAGCCGGGCTGCGTGCTGTGGGCATGCAGCACCAGGTCAGGGCCGCAGCAATGAGCTCCTTGCAGCAGCTCAGCTGCATTTATCCCCGCTGCAATCAGGTCTTGCTGCTCAGCTGAGGGCTGCCCCAGGGTCGGCAGGTCGCGGGTGCGGTGACAATGGTTTTCAAAGCGTGTGAGGATGGATGTGCTCAGGATGGCTTCATTTTTATCAGTCTCTTCCACTGGGTGGTTTACACTGCTGTAGTTTATGCATATTCTGGGTTTTCATGTTTTCAGTGCTGCAGCTCTCAGTCCAGTAAGCAGTGTTAATAATTACTGCAATTATACAATTTTAAGTACACTTTGTTGAAGGGTGTGGGCTGCCCCGGCTCCAGCAGAGAACCAGTCCGTGTGGGATGGGCCTGCTCCATCCTGAGAAGGAGCTCAAAACACAGAGGTGGGGAGGTGTTAACTCTTTGAAGGGATGCTGTGGCTTGGGGTGGCAAGGAGACAGGGGCTGGGGCCCTGCAGGGCTTCTTGTGGTCGCGTGGCATGGGGAAGGTTTTGGTGCAGAGGGCACTGTGGGATGTCTACACTGGGTGCCAGGGTTGCTTTCCTGAACCACAGTCAAACCCAGCTCGAGGTTACCCAGCAAAGGAGCAAGCAAAGGGGGGGAGAAGACTGATGAGCAGCTGTCAGGGAATAGCCAACCCTATGCGGCCAACCTCACCCCAAACTGGGAGAGTGGAACCAAAGGATCAGCCAGCATCCAAACTGGGAGCTGGCACCGAAGTATCAGCCAGAATCCTGCCCAAGGGCAGGCATGCAGGCCTCTGCCAAAGTGCTCAGAGAGCGCCTGCATTTTCCACTATCATTGCCTGAGCACAAGCAATTTTTCAGGACTAGAGAAAGAGAGACTGGATGGAAACTGGAGCATGAGTGCCCTTCCAAAAGAGTGGGATTTCATAACCCACCCACAGGCAGCCTCAAACCTAGGACACAGCTCTGTGCTTGGCATCCCTGCTTGGCGGCACCGCCACCTGCACATGGAGGATTTCACAACCAGGCACCTGGAGCGCCGCTGGGCTCCAGCCTAGAGCCAACATGCTGCTCTGCTGCTGGCCAGGCGAGTCGCAAGCACCGCCATTGCTGCCCAACCCCGTGGAAGTACAGAGGTTGCTCGCCACATCAGAGCCCTTTTTCCCACGCGCAGGCACCCCAAAGGTATTTAAGTATTGCGCAGACGTGGGGTGGTGACCAGGCCTGCAAAGATGGAGAACCCCCAACGGCCAGGCTGCCTCTGCCTGCACTGCTGGGCCAAACACGGCTGTGTGCCATGGAAACATCCGCCTGCCTGGAAAATGCACTTGCTTATGGAAACCTGGGTGCAGGGAAAGGCAGCAAACAAGCAATAGGGCTTTGCTTGTTTGTTTCCTACAGATTTTCTCTTTTTCCCACTTGGCAAACACACCGGGTTTTGTTTTGAATGGAGCCGAAACGAGCATGCCTCTTTTGTTTAGCAATAACAACCAACTTATACAGATCCCACTCCCACCGGGACATTTTTGCTTGGGCTCCAAAAGCCCAATGCTGTCAGCCCAGCGCCGGGAGGAGCAGGGTGTCCCCGCACAGCCACAGAGCCAGGCACAAGGACGCGCCCTGGGAGCTCCTGTGTTCCGTCAGGCAGAGCACGGTGCGCAGCGAGGATGCTGGGACCTCCCATGGCACGCGCTCTGAGTCTGGGAGAGATGGAGCCTGCAGGTCAGCGAAAACGCCGGGACTCTGAGAAGGGTCCGGAGCCAACCAAGTAGATCACTTGCTGGCAGCCACAGGAGGCCTCCCATAAAACACACCGCTCCCGCCAGCCGAGCAGTAAATTTGGGGCAGGAAGGCAGCTGAGACACTCAAGCAAATTCTGTTGCAACACAATCGCGCTGCCGATGTTTCTTTAGGGGTTTTATTATTTTCTTTTTTTCCTGCATTGTTTATTTATTTATTTGTTTTAATTAAGCATTCTGATCAGGGTTTTTAAACAAGCCCAGAAGGAGCCTGTGGCTTAACTCCCAGTAATGGATGACTGCAATTAGACTTCCAGCTCCTCGCTCACCCAAGAGAGCCTTCCACTGCAGCCGTGAGGGCAGTGGGTGCTGCTGCTCTGTGTGCCCACGCACGGCCCCCCCGCGCTGGGCACCACAGGGCAGGGTCTGCTCCCTTCTCTTCCAGGAACCCGCGCCTGGAAATGCTGCATTTCTGCTTTGGCACGTCCAAGGTCCCGAGGTGCGGGTGCTGCGGATCGCCCTGAGGGGCTGTGGGGGGCAGCTCGGCCCCATCCTGCCTCCGCTGAGGGCAAACACTCTGTGCTTCTGCAGTGCAGCCCTTAATTGCTGCTTGACATGAAGTATCTGAACGAGGAAGTCTTGGGTAAATGTTCTTGCTATGGGAACACACAGTGCTGAGTCTCTTTAATTACATTGTTTTTGTTTGGCTTTTTTTATTAGTTGCTCTGCGGCTTCCCCTCCCCGACGGGCCGAGCAGCTCACGCTAAATATGGCCGGGCTTAGCGGCCGCGCTGAAACCCGAAGCGCGGCACCAGCCTGGCTGGATGCGGCCGGACAGGGGGACGGGGGGGACGCATTCCAGCGGCCGTGGCCGGCTCCGACCCGCGCCGCTCCGGGCACCTCTACCGCCCTGTAATGCATCCCGTGCCCTTCCATCCTTCACACCCACGTTCTGCACCCGCAGCCCTCCTGTCCCTCCGCAGCATCCCCCCGAACCCGTGCCCACCGCTGCCGGCACCGCTGTCACACACCTGCTACCCTCACGCTGCCCACCCGGCACGGCGCTTTCATCTCCCCCTGGCCCCTCCCCCCCTTGTTATTTTAAAGGCATTCCGGAGGATGCTGTCAGGCTTCGATGTGGTTTGGTTGGGTTGTTTGTTTTCGTACTGGAGGTTTTATGATCACATTGGGAACGAGCCCTAATTGAGCTGCAATTCGAATTGCAGTCCGTGGGTATTTGTTTCATTTTTGGAAGGGCTTAAGCTGCAGCACAGCTTAGGCTGGAGAACGCATTTGGTTTTAACTGGAACCTGATGGGGATGGGGCTGAGCGGGACAGGGCTCCGCGGGCCATGGCCGACTCATGTTGGGAAACCCCACTGGGGCCAGCAGCCCCGCAGCCACCCGAACCCACAGCACTGCCCAGACACGCATGGGGCAGCTCACAGCCGCCCCGCACACCCCACAGTGCTCCCAGCTGCTCCGGGAGCCGCAGCAGAGCCGGGCTGCTCACAGGCAGCAGGCGGGACCTAAAGGTCAGCACCCAAACTGCCCTTCATGGGATCGGCATCGGTGTCAACTTCTGCTGACTGCCCAGCGCCGACTGCCAGGCCCCAGCACTCCGTGTACACAGAGCTTCTGGCACAGGTAGGGACGGGAAACAGAGGGATTCCCACGGTGCAGGGGTCCATCTGAACACCGGTCTCGCACTGCAATGTGCTCCCTGTGCTCCCATGGGTGCTGGGATGCTGGGGTGGGTGGCGGTGCCTGGGGGACGCCCCGACCCGCTGGCACCATCCCGGCTCAGTCCGACTTCCGCATATCAAAAGCGGATGAGGAGCGGGGACTTAGTGCCTGTTTCAGGAAGAAACCCAATCCCCGCACGGCCTGCCAGGAACAGGCAGCGCTCTGTGCCACAGATGCATGTGTGCAAACTCTTCTCGGGGGTATCAAATGCAGGAGCTGAGTCATACGACGCCTGGGCTCAAAGATCACTGAAGGCAAAAGGAGGGGAAAAACTCTCTCTGCGGGGTCACCGGACCCCCGCTGGGCCCCCCCAGGGGAAGAGCTGGGATGCTGAGCTGAGAACACATGGCCGCTGTGCTGGGAGAGGTGAGAAGGGTGCTAAGCCATGTGCACCCACAGCTAATGCCATCCCATGCTCAGCTCCCAGTGGGGCCAGAGAAGCTGTGGGGCCAGCGGCTCCATTACAACACTGTATCATTGGGATATAGGGCCATGGGGCCAGGCGGCAGGCAGGCACCCCAGCTCTTCCCGGGCCAACTTGCAGGCTGGGCTGAGACCTGCAGAATTGTCACAGCAGTGCCAGGCACCCATTTGAACCCGGGCCTGTGGGATGCACAGCAAATCCTTTAACCTCCTGCGCCACCTGGTGCCACCAGGACGAATACGCGGATGAGCGCTGCCTCCCATTGGAAACCACCTCTTCTCCCAAATCATGAAACTACAGAAAACTGGCCCGAGGAGGATGTGGGGATGCCCTCTGCTCCAGGTGTGGACCACAAGCCCAACCCAGCCCACCAAACCTGCACCACACCACAGGCCCCCACATGACCTCCCCAGTCCTCCCTGTGGTTTCCCTGCTGGTGGAAGGCCACCTCCAGTCCCTCGCCCTACCCAAGTCATGCAGCGAGATGGGGACCGAGCTGCTTGCTCATGCCAAAGCTGCACGATGAAAACCAGCACTGGATGAAGACTTCCAGAGCTGCACCCAAAGGGGTTATAAAAAGGCAGGCCACAGACATTGATCTCGGTGGGGAGGAGGAGACGACGGCCAAGGCACAATGGAAGAACAGACAAGCGCACACACCCGGCTCCAGAGCTGCTGCCCAGCTGGTAAATGTTACTGCAGTCAGAAAACCCCTTTCTTGCTGGAAAGCAACCAGCAAGGCGCAGCCGGCACCACCGGGCACACTGGCCTTGACCCACATGGCAGTCCTGGCACTGTGACCAGCCACCATCCATCTCTTGCGGACGTCCCTGGCCTGCAGGATACCTCCCTGCCCTGCACACACAGGGGTCTGAAGCCAAGCTGGCCTGGCCAGGAGTTGCTCCATTACAGCACAAGTGTTCCCAGTGCTCCCATGTGCCCTGCAGTGAAGCTTGAGGCTCTCCTCTAGCCTCCCTCCATCCTTCCCATCGTTGGGTGAGGAGCACAAGGACAGTAGAGTGTATGGAGGAATTTTCGAAGCCCTCAGCAAAGGTCTGCCTTCCACTTTAATATTAAAGAAGAATGCCAAAAGCCTCAGCAACCACCAGGTTGCACCTCCAGGTGATGGGACACGTTCACCTGCCCATGTGTTGCAATGGATGTGGCTAGCACTGCAAAGCACACCCATTGGAGACACGGGCAAATGCCCTTCTCCAAGGATTTGCAGAATGCAAGAGATGCATATGGAGATGTTCTCCTCCCATCACGCATCACCTCTGCTTCTCCCAGCTGCCGGAGCCCTGGGCACAGCACCCCAGGGGGCTCACTGAGCTTCTCCAGGCTTCACAAGAAGGCCCAGAAGGCAGCTCCTGCCAGCAGCCAGGGTCTCAACCCATGGCCACAGGGACCAAGCCAATGTCATCATTTGTGGAGTGCTTTGCAGCTTCCCAGCGACCCTGCTGGTGTCCACGTAATCACAGCTCCTGACTCGGACCCACATGGCCTGGAGGTGGCTCAGTGCTTGGTATTGTGGCCAGGAGCCTCCCTGCCTCCACTGGGGACTCTGAGGAGCAATCCTGGCATGCACGGCCATGCTTCCCAGAGGCTAACAATTTGACCAAATCTGGGTTGATTTCCATCAGGAATGTCCCAGCCCTGCCAAATTTCAAGTCTCTTTTCCAAAGCATGGAGGCACCAGAAGTCCTTAAACAAAGAGACGGAAAAAAAAAAATAGCATTGGCAAAGCTACCGTTTTTCCCCAACCTTCTGCTGAAACTTGAAAGAAAAAAAAAAAAGGAAGAGAGAAAGTTCAGCCCGAGGCAGAGTGAGCATGGAAAAATTCAGCCCCAACAGTTAAGGTCTGGCAAAGGTATAAGCAAACAAACTTCCACTGGAAAGCATTGTATAGCCTCAACAACAGCGTCTGCTGGCTCCGGACGCAATCAGCGCGGCGCACAGCGTGCCCCCCGCGCCCCTTCCCCTGCACTGCGGGGCACGCGAGGACGGCGCTGCTGCGGCGCAGACACTGCAGGCACGGAGCTGATCCCCAGACTGGGGTGTTGTGGTTGTGGCTGCACGGTCCCCCCCGTGCTGCCCGGGGATGGCCCTGCCTGGCTGCGGGTGTTCCTCCTCCTGGTGAGGAGCTGCTGCTTGGCTGGCACATCCCCACCCCCCAGTACGGCAGGAGCGCAAGGTGAGCGCAGCAACATCGGGAGCATCCTCCTGCATTGTGGGTATGGGAAACGGCCTCAGATCAGCCCCAGACCTCACACGAGTTCATGTGAGGTTCACACCAGTGGAGCTCTGCTGCACAAGCAGTGTTGCTCGTCTGCTTCTCATGAGACTCTGGGATAGTGCGATAGGGGCAGAGCAGAGCCATGGCAAGAGACAGGAGCTCCTGGCAGCATCTGCCTCCTCCTGCTCAGAACCTGGGGCTCCAAGTGTATGCACATGGCTGAAGCTCTCTCATACAGCCCAGACGGAGCTGCACGACTTTGGGGAGAGCAGAAGCATCGGCTGAGTGCCACGGCAGCTTAGCAGCACCCAGAGTCATCCTCCTTGCTTCCTGGGATCCGGCAGGAGCCATCCCCCAGTGCAGGGACATCCAAAACTGTGCCAGGAAATAACTGAAGGCTATACCTGCCCGGATCTCCTTTGACCTGGGAAGAGCCATCCACCCACCTCCGCTCTGTCACTGCCTCTGACCAGAATAACTGCCTCCTCCTCTCCACAAAGACACTGATGAGTGAGAACACCACTCAGGAGAAAAATAAGCCTTGCTTTTTATAGCACCTGCTGCTCGGTCATCACAGGCTTCTGCTATGCGGACCCAGTGCACAAACCCTGACCTTGGTGCTCTTAGCAGGAGGGGAACGCACACTGACAGTGCAGCCAAGGCATGAGCAGGGGCTGCCCCCGCCTCCACTGGGAGAAGCCATGTCCTTACACCCCAGACCAGCAATTCAGCCCCGGGCTCCAGCCTGGGCCTCACTCCTTAGTGATGGGTGAAGTTCAGAAACCTCCATGAGTCAGTTTGTGTTGGGATCTTCTCATCAATGAAACTGCAGCTTCTGTCAGATCTGCACTACTCTGCGTTGCCCACATGGCAAAACCTCCTCCACACTGCCAAGCAGCTCTTTGTGGCCAAAGACCTTCATCCCTGCCTGACCCTCCCCACTGACACCGGGAATAAAGGAACACACGAAAGTGGGATCATAGGATCATAGAACAGCTCAGGTTGGAAGGGACTTCAAGATCATCCAGTTCCAAGCCCTGCCAGCCACTGTGTCAGGGATGAGAAGGGAAAGGCTCCAGTGAGCAACCGCAGGGCACACCAGGGTAAATGGACATGAACTTCTGTGCCGGGGAGGACGGAGATGCCAAAAAGGAAGAAAAGGGAACTTGGAAGTGAGCAGCAGATGGGAATGAAACTGCTTCTTCCTGACATCCCCCAGGCACAATGCTCAGCAGGATGGGTTCCCCAAAGTGGGCAGGATTGGGTCCCCAAAGTGGTGGAAGAAAGTTGGGTAAAGGAAGTGCACGAGAAGCAAAACAGTGCAGGAAAGTGAGCACACAGCCAGGGGAGAGCATGGGGCAGAGGTGAGGGAGATCCCAGCACACCCGGGGCACTGCTCGGCCATCTCACAGCAGCCAAGCCGGGAGGTCCAGCACTGAGCTGGCGCCTGGACATGCTGTCCAGGAAGGCAAACAGGAGGTTCCTGGAACCCTGGCGGGCAGTAGTGCTTCAGCCAGGAGGAAACTATCAAAAAGCAGAGAAAACCACGCAACACGGACTGCTGCTGTTTGTAGGATGAGGGAGGACTACAGGCACTCACTGCCCTGAAGCAGCTGGGAGATGGGGCTGGGGAGGTGGTGCGGGTGAGGAGTGCTGCTTCCACACCTCGATGTCCCTGGCAGATCAGCAGTGATGTGGGACCCTGTCTGCCCTAGACATCAGCCTGGTCCCCTCTGCCTGCCTCACAGAGTGCTGGGGAAGTCATGCTCAGAGCCCACGGCTCCAGAGCCCTGTTGTCAGGAAGCCAGGACTTCTATTGATATTCCCACTGCAGAATTGCATTGAGATCTATCTTGTGCGCAGGCTGAGAGCTGGGAGAGCTGAGACCCCCCCCTCAAAGTGCAGTACACAGACACTAGCCAGCACCTAGTGCAGAGGATACTGCAAAGCACATGGGAAGGCCTTGGCTCACAGTAAGACCCAGACATCCACGAGGTTTTTCTTCATTCCAATGACTGTGGTACCTCGGCACCTTCCTCCAGCACAGCCATGGGGATTGGGTGCTGCTATACAAACTCAGCAGCAGGCACCTTCCAGGCATGGGCACACCCATGGAGAAGGAGCACTGGAGATACTGCGCAATGGAGAGCATCTACGCTCCTGGCATCCAGGGACCTAAGGCATCCATCCTGCTGTACAGAGCCAGGCCATGGGGGATGAGAAAGAAATGAGAAGGCAAATGGCCTGGAGTCAATGTGTACTGAGGATAATGGATATGCTGCACTGAGAAATAAACTGATCGGGCTTTGATGCACTAACTACTGGCAGAAGGAAGTGCCCAGAACCACACGCCGGTGCCATAGTTCAAATTAGTCTTTTCAGTAAATGCCATCTGCTCCCTGAGCTCTCAGCGAGGCAGGGTCCGGCCCAAGGGCTCCAAATATGCACTGACCATTTTTCTGTGTTCCTTTCCTAGAGGGCTGCCTCTTTCCCACCAAAGCCACACGAGAAACAAGTGCCAGCTTCCTTCTCCTGTCCTCACAGACCCTGGGACCAGCTGCCCCCTCTGTGGCTCCCTGCTGGTGATGCTTCCTTTCAAATGCTTTCCTAAGGGCAACCCAAACATTCAGGGAGATACAGGCAGGGATCAGAACGACACTGACTTTAAGATCCCTTCCTACCCAAGCCATTCTGTGAATCTCGGACTTTGAGGGTGCACTTGTCCCCACCAGCGAGTCCCCCAGCCATCAGCTCTGGCACTGCTGTCCCACATCCTGGGGGGAACCCTGCTGCCACCCCCAGGTGTAGGGATGGGGCTGTGGGGCCGTGCCATCATGAGCGGAGCGCTGTGCTGAAGTCCGGTTCCACACAGCTAATTCAGTAAGTCCCAGATACCATTACTTCATACGGCAGAGAGGCTCCACAGCTATTAGGGGAATTGGGAACGGGGGGAGGAGGAGCTGAAATGGAGAAGGGAGAGAGACGGGGAGGGTGGAGAGGGGGAAGCTAAGACAAGCAGCAGAACAAAACATCCCATAAATCATGAGGAGCTGCTGAAATACCAGAACAAATGACCCCATAGCTTGGCCATTGTTCCTGAGTGATGGCTCAAAGCTCTCCCAGCAGAGACAAAACACCGCTCCTTCGTCCCAGTGCCGTGCTGCCCGGCCAGGAGCAGCACTGAGCTGGGAGTCAGGAGCCACGATGGGTGCAAGTAACCCAGCATAGCAACGTGCCTCACGGCAGCAGTGGGACCCATATCTCCCTGCCTGCCATGAGCATCCCTGAGCTCCTCGCGTTCCCATGGCCCTACAGAACCCAGCAAAGCTTTCACTGGATGCGTCAGGGTCTGATTCTCCCTCTGGTTGCTTCTTGACCAGACCAAGAGGCATCGGGTTTGGGAGAAGTGGATCTTCTATTGGGCACGTAATGTAAGGTGTAGGACTGCTCAGGTATGGCCACGCAACCCAGAGGAGCACGGGGCCCTCCGTGGTGCTGCTGCTCCCTGGCTCCCAAAAAGTCACTGCTAACTGCCTCAGCAAAAACACAGTCACCAAGCAAAGAGCCTTGCAAACCATCCACAGAGATGGTCCACCAGACCCAAGGCAGCTCAGCACCTGCAGGGCACTGGGAGCTGGAAGTGAGACACCTCCCATGCATGGCTACTGTGCCCCCATACCAGCAGCAGCACGGAGAGAGTCTCCATTCTGCTTAAACCTAAAGGGGGAATGTTATTGCATTAGGAAATGTTCAACCCTGCTCCTGGCCAGCAGGGCTCCTGCCACCACTGCTTGTGGTGGGCAGCCAAGGAGAGGGGATAGGGGATGGGGACAGGAGGAATGCACTGTGCTTTTCCTCAGCTATCACGGGAGTGCACCGCTCTGACCACAGACACAGAAGGGCTGAAAATGTGGGGAGCCCACATGGAACCAGAGAGTGCTGAGCAGCCCCAAACCCCTAACCCTAACCCTGAAATAGGAGGAAAGCGGGGGAAAATGAGAGAGCAGAGGGCAAACAGAAGAAGGAAAACTGGAATGAGAGGTGGGTAGGGAAAGGAGGGCACAACCTGATGCCAGGAAGACACAAATCAGTGGCAGAAGAGCACAACCCGATGCCAGGAGCGCACACTGCTGCTGGGCACAGGGGCGACACAGGGCACAGAGCATCCCAGGCCCTGCACAGAGCCAACGGGAGAGGAAGGGTGACGCACAGGGAGAGGAGGATCCCACTCACCTCAGCTCACCCCAAGGGGAAAGAGGGATGCTCACATTTCCCAGAGGGGCTCTGCACACACCAGGATGTCCCCGCGGGGGCCGTCAAGGTTCTGATTCGGAACTAAGACAGCGGAAGGTGTTGAGCTGCAAACGCTTTTGTCTCTCAGCCTTCACCTGACTGAGGGTTCAGAGTTACATGGGTATCATGGAGCAGCAGAAACCCCCCAGGGCTGTGGCCACGAGCACTCCAGCCCCCCAGCCCCCCCCAGCTCGTGCTGCACCGCCCAGTGTGCTCTCAGGGCCCCAACAGTGGGGACTTTGTGGTGCTGCCTTTAAAAAAAATACCCTAAAAAAAAAAAATCCTAATAATGAAGCATTTATTTGGGTAAACAACATATGAATGAAAGAAGTGTTTTCTCAAGACTTCACTTTTTCCCTGCCACCTCTCCCTCCACTCCCAGTAATAAGCAGAACTAACAGGGCTCTGCTCGGTCACTGCTGAGCTCGGGATCAGACCCTGCTCAATCAGTGCAGCACCACAACAGAGCAAGGTGAGCTGAACGCCAGCCTGTCCTCCCCCAGAGCTGTGTGCAGGCTGCCCTACAGTCCCACAGAGCAGCACATTTCCCGCTGTCCCGGTGCCACAGCTGTGCAAGATGCTGTGCAAACTGCTGCAAAGAGATGGGCTCCCATCTTGTAGCCCAGGGGGCGGACAGAGGCAGTAGAGGGAGAAGAGACCCACTGACTTCTCTCATGTATGCATGATGAGAAAAGAGAAGAACTACGAGCTGGTGGGTTTTAAGGAGCACTTTGCTTGTTTTCCTGTTTGCCACGTTACAAATTCTTGTGTTTGGAAGACTGAGAGTAATTGAGGTACAGCTTTCTGATGACATCGGTTCAGCAAAAAAGAAGGCTGTGTAATGGAGAGGAAAATGATCTGATCCCACAGAGCTGACATTCCTTGCCCGGCCTCCTTGGTACCTGCATGGCTTTGGTGCCCAACAAGCTCACAGACGGAGCAGCCTGGAGAAGGACCCACCGCCTCACACAGAAGTGTGAGAACATACAACGAATGCCAGACAGTTCTCCAAAGAAAGCAGGGAAAGCAAAAACCAAACTTGACATTCTTAAAATTTCTGAGCATTTCTTTTTCTCTTTCTTCTTCTTTTCGCTTTTTTTTTTTTTTTTTAAGCTTTACCCTCCTTTCTCCATCTAAGGAAGCAGAGAAGCAGGGAGCAATGCAATTTCCAGTTCTCTAAAATATCCTTAGCAGGTCACCTCCAGCGCAGGGAGGGCCGGCTGTGATCTGCTTCCAAGGCTGCTGAATTGCTCAGCAAGCTGGGGTGGAGCTGGGCTGAGCGTGGGGAAGGGGCAGCCCCACACCCCCGGGGCTGGGACCCAACACAGCGGGCTCACAGCTGCCCAGCCCCGACGGATGCCCATCTCGCTGCTCTCCTTTCACCCCACACAGCAGGAGCCCATCTGGGGCTGCCCATCACTCCCGCAGTGGGGTTTGAAGGGTGTTATCCCATGGGGCAGTGCACATACAGAGTGGGGACAGGGGGCAGGAGGGGGCTGGGAGGCTGCTTGCCCCCAGCCCCCTCCTGCAGCTCTTACCATTCAATGCTCAGAGACCTGGGCCGGAAGGCAGACAGCTCGGCCGAGCCATACTCAGCTTTCCTTCTCTTCTCCTGCTTCTGCTTCACCGACAAGCGGTGGGCAAACCTAGAGAGGCTGCTTTCCGACCTGAGGAAGGGGAGAGGAAAGGAGTTAATGTCACTGAAGCTACCTGTGCTGGGGGCTGCAAGGGGCAGGGGGCTCCAAGGGGCACCAGAGCGGGCAGCACCGCAGCACCGCAGCACAGCAGCGGAGGCAGAGCAGTGCTTTGGTTCCAGTGTCAGCCCCACAGGGCTGCAGCAGTGGCACAAAGCTGAGCCCCTGCCCGGCACCGGCACTGCCACACTGTGCCAGAGCCAATGCTGCTGTTCTCTGGGGTCCTGAGTTGTCTCGCTGACCAAGTACCTCTTAAAACACAGTAACATAAAGAGAAGGGACTTCTCAGAAATAAGAGCTCTCGCTCTTCCCTTACGATAATTAAATAAACCACGAGCAGCTAACAGTTTTTTTCCTGATACATTTTAAACACAGACATCTTCAATTCATTAACTCTGGTTATTGATTTATTTTTCAGCTTATGAATTGCTGTTGCTTGGGATGGGGTGGAGACAGCTTTCTGGAGCAGGCGCTCGTCTCCGCCATCACCGCCGGGAAAGAGCTGGTCAGCCCTTCCAGGGTCATTCCTCACATTCTTGGGAAGAAACACTACTTTGATGTAAAGGATGAGGTTTGCCTTTAAAGAAACCAAGCAGAAATGCAAACCCCAGCGTTCCCCTTCAGAGCGCTGCAGGGAAAGCACGGGGTGAGGAGCGCCCATGGGAGCACTGGGAGCAGAGCTGCTGCAGATGCAGCCTCTCTGGGACCATGTCACAGCTGGGAGAAGCAATGCTCTGTGCCCATCGCTGCTCTTGAGGGGTCTGGGAGCTGTGGGACCTGCCTGGAATACACTGCCACTGGCTCTGTGCAGCCGGTACTTCGGCCTGCATCCTCTCCCAGACTCGGTGCAGCTGAGGGGTGTGGGTGGGCATAGGGAGAACAGGGAGAGGTGCCCAGAGGGCTCTGAGCAGAGGCACGGGGCAGCCTGGGAGCAGGAGACCAGGGGCACTGCAGGAAGCAAGATGTGGGCATGCAGGGTTACTGCTGGCACTGGGGGCACAGTGCCCACGGGGGGCGAGAGGGGCCATGCTGGAGCTGGGTGACCACGCATGCTGAGGCCACCAGACCCAACAGCTCCAGCAGAGACTTCATTTCCTTTTCTATTTAGAAATCCAGGAGCACATTACAGTATCATCTGGCTATTTATACAGCACTGCTTTACATAAACGGTGCTGCAGAAGAGAGAATGAATCATACCTGCTCTGCCCTGGCTGCATGCACACCATGCCCAAACCCATACCATGCCCCCTCCCCTCGCTCACAGGCTCCATGCTGGGTGCACCCTCAGTCCCCTGAGCTCTGGTTCTGGGACACTGCTGGGTCTGTGCCCAGCTCTGGGAGGACAGCGGCACAGCAGGGATGCTGCTGTCACACACATCCACTTCCCAGGTGCTTCCCAAAAACAGCCGCCCCTTGTCCCTTAATTCATCTTACGATAATGACAAGGAAATCGAGGCACAGAGGTAATGCAGTGATGCCAGTTCACCATTGGCTGTCAGCCTCATCCCCTTACAGGCTGCACCGGCCAGCAAGGTGTGTGTGTCTCCTGCCAGCAGCACTGGTACCATCCTGGCCCCAGCTCCTGCCAAACCTGCCATCAGGCAGGGATGTGCAGGGAGAGCCATCAATTGAAACATCAACCGCAGCGATGGGGAGAGCCGTCTCCTGACAACCAGAGGAGGTTGTTCAGCTACTGTGCTGTATCATAAATCACACCTCTCTGACTTGCCATCTGTCAGCCAGATTACACATGTTCAGAGTCCCATGTCAGCGTTTAAGTCCGAACACAGCATCTTTTTCCCAGAAATAATTATCAGCCCTGGAGATTCCTGCAGCAGCAGCACCGAGCTGTGGCTTGTCCCTTCCCTTAGAATGCTGCAGTGGAGCAGGGTGGCAGTGAAGGCAATGGGACGGGGGGGGGGGGGGGGGGGGGGGGAGGGGGGGGCCCCCCCCCCCGGGGGGGGGGGGGGGGGGGAAGGGGAAATACAGCTACCCCCCTCCCCATGAAATCACAGCTTGGTGCATGTGAGGGCTGTGCACGGTCAGCACCTCTCTGCAGCAGCTCCTGTGCCTGCTCTGTCCCCAGCCTGCAGGGCCTTTGCAGAAAGGCAACAAAGCACCCAGGGCATCTGAGCCCACTAGGAGCAGCCAACTCAGGTGGCACCAGCAGCACCCCCTGCCCACAGCCCAGCCCCTCACCAGCACCTTGCATGAGGGCTCGAGGCAGCCATGCAGCAGCGAGGGAGACATTTTAGCCATGGCAGGAGCAGCTCCCACCTGTTGCACTCGCTGGTCCGAGACACAGCACGTGCTTGGACGTGGCGGCGAACTGACCCCGCTCCTGCAAGGCAGCCAGCATCCCCCGAGCGGGCACGGGAGAGCCAACACCAGGGTGGGGCGGGAGGCGGCTGTAGGCACTCCGCAGCACCCGACAAGCAGCGCTTTTCGCTATGCCTCCCCCTGGAACGGTCCCTGCACAACCAGCTTCGGAGCCGCGCTCATCCCCCGAGCTGGGGAAGGGACCGAGGGCAGGAGCCGTCACAGCTCCCGCACCCCTCTCAGCAGAGCAGTTGGGCTCCTTTATTTGCACGGGTGCAGTCAGAATAAAAAAGGAGAAAAAGAACCACCTCCCGAGCAGGCAGAAGTTTTCAGAGAGGCAGCACGCACAGACCCACGGCTGCACGCACGCAGCCCCCGGCGAGCGTCAAACACGAGCACAGAACCAACAGACCCCATCCCGCCCTCAGCCCCGCGCTCCCTGGGCACGACCGAGCGCGTCCCCAAAGCAGCAGCCACGGAGAGGAGCGGTGGGCCGCGCACGGTGCCGCGCCGGGAGGGATGCGATGCCCGCGGGATGCGCACTCACCTGCACCGCTCCTCCGCCTTCCCCTCGCGCTCTGCCAGCAGCCAGCAGCGCTCACCCGCTCACAGCTCCCCGGCAGCATCCCCGTCCCCATCCCCATCCCCATCCCCAGCTCCATCCCCAGCCCCAGCCCCTCTCCGCACACAGCCGCACGCACGCTCCCATCCCGGCCGGGAGCGCAGCCCCGCTGCCCCTCTCCCAGCTGCCACCTCCGCCTCCCTCACCCATCACCTCAGGATCCTGCTGGGTCTGCGCTCCGCTCTTTTTTTTTTTTTTTTTTT
>JAPSGF010000194.1:126181-163753 GCA_035772895.1 Perdix hodgsoniae
TTTTTTTTTTTTTTTTTTTCCTCCTTTTCTTTTCTCTCTTTCTTTCTTTTTTCTTTTTTTTTTTTCCTTTTCTTTTTCTTTTTTTTTCTTTCTTTTTTTTTTTTTTTTTTTTCTTCCTCTCAATCTTGTTTCTATAGAAACGAGATTAGCAGAGGGGGAAATAAAACAGCCCCATGTGACTCAGATTCCGACACTGAAGAATCTCCTGGTCGCGCCTGTCGGTGCTTTACATAACAGGGAGCCTGCGCGGCTGGGCATGAGGACTGGGCATGGGGAGGGGGCCCAGGGCTAACCACACACACTCCAATGCCATGACGTGCCCTGAGCCCGCTCGTGCCCCCAGAGGCCCTGTTCCCTGCATGCCCTGCTTTGCCACCCTCTTCCATCAGCAGCAGAAGGGGCAGCGGCACTGAAAGCGGCCCCAGCTCTCACCAAACCCCACACACAGTTTGGGGCAGGTGACCCAAGAGCCCCTTCACACTGCTGGGCTGTTCTGGTGGCTCAGGGAATGGCTTTGGTCAGCAGTCCCCGATGGTGATGGCATCACAGGTGACAGGTGCCCACTGGACCTCCTGAGCCCCCAGTGCTGCACACACACGCTGCAGGCGGGCAGTTGGGTGGGATGCTGAGAGCCTCGGGGATAGATGCTCACTGCTCATGGCTCCTTCCAGCCCCACATCCCCCCTGGTCCCTCCATGCCCCCCTGGCGGTGCTGATTCAGCCATGATTAACATGATTAGTGTGATTAATGCGATTAGTAGGAGGCCTAATGGCACTGCAGCCCCGGGGCCGCCTGTGGGCAGCTCACCCCCAGGCACATGGGGAGGGGCAGCCGGACCATGGATGGATGAGGCCCCGTGTGAGAGATCCTCTGTTTGAAGGATGATAATGGGGCTGCAAAAAGTTCCTCCAGCAGCACAGCTTTGATACTTGCAGCTAAGCATAGCTGGCATTATTGGGATGTATGGCAAGTAGTGAGTTGGGGGATGCTGTCTATTTCTGACCCACAACACCAGGCAGGGAGGCGGCCCCAAGGGTGAGAGGAGAAGGGAAAGCGTGGGGAGAAGGACGGAGATACCTTCTGTGCGTGGTCAAATGAGCAGAGCAGCTGTTTCCGAGCGCGGGTTTGAGATGTGAGGTGTTGATAGTGAAGGCTGGGAAGCGGCTGGACACGTCCCACAGTGCAGCCCCCCGTTGTCTGCTCATTCCCCACACGGTGTTATGGTCCTTTGGGTGCACCCCGAGGTCCCCTGACCCAGCTGTCCCCCAGGCTGACTGTGCTGGGGCCTCGTTAAAGCCAAGAAACCCAATGCCCATCCTTTGCCTTTTACAACACCCATCCCTGTTGGCCTCTATGGCATCCAGTACCAAGCCAGTTGCTGCACAAAAGAAGTGACAGTCCTTGGAACAGGATGGTATTTTTAGAACTTTTTCTTGTTTTCTTTGAGTTTTGTTAAACTTGCAGCTTTTGCTGCAAAGGATTTGATGCAAATCCAAGCAGAAGGGACCGCCTCATGAGTCCTAAATTAAAATGTTCCTTTGTTTTGGCTTTCAAACACTGTATTTTAATGCCCATCCACACTCGGAATGGAAGGTAAATTTGCATGTCGTTCCCCTACAAATCCTTTGCCAAAGCAGTGATTTTGTTCATTTGCATTCCCTGGCAACAGCAGCTCTGCCCTCGGAGCAGCAGCTGTCTGCCCGCAGAGCAGCAGAGATGGGGATGGTGAGTACAGTGAGCCCCAAGCCCAACTCGGTGAGGTAGGGCTGTCTTCAGCTGGCCTTGCACTGCCTGGGTCTTCCTAACAGACCTGAAAAGAGCGGCTCCAAGCAGTGCTGTTGGCTTGGGCTGGGGTCTCCCAGTCCTACTGAGACCCTTCTTTGCACTGTGAAGCAGCTAAAAGAAAATGGGAGCAGAGATCTGATCCTGCCATGTAACAGACCACTGGCATGCATCAGTGTGCTTCACCCTCAAAATCAGCCACATCAAAACAAAGCTCCAGTCAACTGCAGGGAACATAAGACAGGTAGAAACTGCCTTCCTCGGGTCAAATCCTTGCCATTTGGCTTGTTTTTAAAGATTCTGTCATCTCCCTCTATGGGAAGAAATGCTGTGCTGTGCAGGGCAGCAGGACAGGAGCTGGGCTGTCCCACTGTGGCTGCATGAGCTTCAAGTGTCCTCATGCCACACAGAGCCACGTGCGTGCATCCCTTCCTGCTGGGGGACAGGAGCCTGGCACACACAGCTCCGGCACTGGGTCTTCAGAATGTTCCTTATAGCAATTCAAGCTTTTATCACAGCTAACAGGATAACTAACATAACTAACTGAGAGCCTGGGAAAATCGGGAATGAATTGCAAAGCAAACCCTGAGAGCTCCCTTGTCCCATCAGTCTGTCAGAACCAGGATGAGTTCCCCAGGGCTCGGCGTTCCCTCCCCACAGAACCTCTGTGGCAGCAGCCAAAGGCATCTCGGGGTGCGGGGCTCCCCTGCACATCTGGGGAGCTGAGAAGCCCTGCAGGATGCGGGCGCTCAGTGTCAGCCCCCCACTGCTGCATGGCCCCTCTTTGCCCAGCAGCCCACCGCCCGCTGTGGGGCACGGGCAGCCCATGGACCTGCTGTTGTTTAGTCTGACGGCGGCGCTCGCGCCGGAGCCAACCCTTGTTTTCGATGGCCCCGCGTCCAATGCTGCGCGCAGGAATGGAAAGACTTGTTATTCTGGGCTGCCCAGCCGGCCGGGTTTTCCAAGTGCAGGAGAGGAGTGATGTGGTTAACGCGAGCCGGCCGCAGAGCCTCCATGGTTTTCCTTTTTGGACGGGCATCAACCTGCAGAGGACCACACCGGCTGACGCCATCGGGCAGCTCCCAGAGGGCAGGCAGGTGCCAGCAGCCATGCATACACGTGGATGTGTTGGTGCACATGGCACGCTGGTGAAAGCGGACATGCTGGTGCACACAGGTGTGCAATACATGTGGGAATGCTGTGCACACAGCCGTGCTGCTGCAGGGTGCCGTGGGGCAAGGCAAGAGGCACAGCATGGCCTGGGGTGTGCCCTCCCTTCAGCACCTACCCAGCCACAAAAGTCATCCAGCCCGCCAGCCCAGCCCAGCCCCACAGAGCCCAGCCCCAGGTTGTGGGTAGCAGGAAGCTGGGGAGCCGTGGGGTCCTACATGGGGCTCACACACAGCCTGGTCTATGGGCAGATCCACAGTGACACTGGCAGAATGCAGCAAACACCAGATCCACTCGGTCACAGCCACAGCATCTCCAAGCTAAAGGAAAATTTCCCTCTCCAGTTTTTTAGCAGCTCTCGTGAGTTTGTCACTATTGGAAACGCAACCTGCCAGGCTCCCTGCTGCTGACACATCCCCCACAGCACTGTGCCTTGCTCGTTCCTCCCAGGGACGTGCAAAGGTTCCCCTTGGAGAAGGGACCAAGGGGAAAAAGGCACCAGAGAAAAGCCCCGGGCAGCCCCCGCTCCTCCCCACAGCATGGAACCGCCACCGAGGTTTGAGGGACTTGAAGAGCTTTGCGATGCAATAAAAACATTCCTGCCTACAAAGCATGAAACCCCAAAAGTTTATGGGAAACCACTGTCTTCGGATGTCTGCATATCTTCAGGCATCCTGGGAGCCGTAGTTCAAAGAAACCAAGAACAAGAAAGCGGCCGATAATGATAGTTTCTGGACGGAGGCTGTGTGACTATTGGCTCCCGGATGAAAGCCGCATTTCTGGGATGCTGAGCGCATTTCTGCAGCCAAGCAGAGCAGCTCTGCGGCGGCGGGGAGGGACCTGGAGCCAAAGGAACCAACCGGGGCCACGAGAGCTGTGAGGACACGGAGCAGCGGCCTTCCCTGGGTCCTGCAGAAGTGAAGGGCGCAGTCCAGGCTGTGTAAGCCAGGCCCTTGTGAGCCAGCAGCTTGGTGCCTCAGTTTCCCTATTAGTTTGTACTGCCCAGGGCTGCACAGACTGGCATCACAAACTCAGTGCCCTTGGAGATGAGCTCCTGGCCACCAGCTGTGTGCATCACATTATGCCCACCATCCTTAAATCCCCAGCAGGCTCATTTCTTCAGACCCCAAGAAGAACAGTCATGCCAGACAGGCTGCTGAAAGGCACTTCATTCGGACACAGAAGCCCCTTTGTGAAAGGCAGTCACATCCCAAAGGGTGAAGAATTGGAATGCAGCATGCCCTCACTGCCCGACCCCACATGTGGGGGGGACCCACAGGGACACGGGGCAGCACCTGCCCACCCCACACAGCAGAGCACAGACACACGCCGTGTGACATGGTGCTGCTGGCAGGGCTGCTGCAGGGAGCCTGAGCAGGTTGCTTCAGACACTCCGAAAGCAAACAGCCAGCAATGACAGATAAACCACAGGAGGGTTCTGCCGTGAAGAAAATCTGGTGCCCTGAGGAATCAAGAAGAGCTGCATTATTTGCGCTGGCAACTGCATCACAAACGCTTTTCACCACGCTCCATCCTCCAGCACAGAACACACTGCAGGTCACTGCCAAAACCACATTTCAGCACATGATACACGCAGGTGGGACATGATGGGAAGCAGCCCCCCTCCCCACATACAGCACCCTCACGCTGCCCGGCAGCTTCCTCAGGGCTATCATGGAGCACGCAGCCCCCCAGGGTCTCAGCAGCAGATCCATGCGATGCTGCAGCTGTGAGCTGCCAGAGGGTCTGCAAAAAGCCTGTGTTGGCAGCGCTGGGTTTGGATGCTGAAACAGCACTTTGAGATGTGTCTGTGCTGGCTGTGTTTCCACAGACAGTAGGAAAGGTAACTTGGAGGTGCTGAGAATTGAGGAAGGAATGGATAGGATGCAGTCAGCATCTCACGGGTGTCCAGTGCTTTCTTACCCATGGCTGCCAAAGGCACACAGCCATCCCAACCACCTCTGGAGCCAAACCCCAGGTGTTACCAAAAGCTGTGGCACATAGGCTGCGCCCTCTTGCCCTGCTTTGAGGTGACTTGGCCCCAGAGCAAGGTCTGAGCACAGCCCCAGTACTGGGCACCCCAAGCCCCAGCCCGGTGTTTTCGACTGATAAAGCCCTACAGGGTGCCACTGCACAGCCCTATAGGATGCTCCAGCACAGCCCCAGCTCAGAGCAACCCACACTGCCAGGGCTTGGGGCAGACTGCCTCAGTGCTCCCCGGACATAGAACAAGCCTTCCGCAGTCTGAAACACAGTTGTTGAACCGCGCCTCTCTTTGAATTAACGCCGCTTTAAAGACCAGGTTGGAATTGCTGACGTCCATCTATTATATCCGGAGCCATTCCCAAAGCTACTGTCTCTTTTTCAAAACGAGCCGAAGCAGCAATGGGTTATTAACCAAGGGGAAAACGAGGACAGGGAAGGAACGTGCTGTTCTTTGATCAGAACTGTGCTAATGAACATCATAAAGATCAGAAGACCTCAATGACAACTTCAACCCTAGAACTGCTGCAGTCAGACCTCCAGCGAACTGAATGAGAGAAGAGAGGAAAGGTGTGCTGGATCCCAGGTGCTCAGCATCCCGTGGGGACCACGTTCCCATGGCCTCGTGAAGGGCTCTCAGCTGGGATCAGCTGCTGGAGGGACCAAACCCAAAGCATGTGGCTATCTGCCAGGGTGAGAGCAGCCCAACAGAGCAGTGCTTCATGAAGTGCACCCCCCAGCCTGGGAGCCAACACCTGAGTGGGACCTCCTGGTGCTGCCTCTCCCCTGGACAAGCAGCGAGCCCGCATCGTGTCAACCTTTATTTTAGGTGTTCAAAAATAAGCAAACTCGTCCATCTCTGCAAAACAACGAAAAAAAAATAAGGAAAAAAACCGAGCACAAACTGTGCCTTCACACATCCCCCGCCGAGCACAAGCCTGGGACCAGAGAAAGGAGGCTGAGCGTGAGGGCGGCCAGGTTTGTGAGCGGTGACAGGGAGAGGCGCTGCGGGAGCTCCCAGCGCTGCGCGGCTCTGCGGGAGTCAGGTCGGACCCCGGCGGAACGGATGCGCTAAATTAGGAACGAAAACATTCCCCCTTCAGCAGAAGGGGAGGCTCAAAGTAAGCCCTTGTCCTGGACAGACAGCGGCCGAAGCCGGGCGACGACGACAGCTTGATGGAGTCCAAAACACACTCGAGGCTTGTTTTGAATTACTCTTTGCGCAGCTTTTAAATGCTTAAAAATTTCCATCTGACTCGGCTGTGGAGCTGCGGGGGGACCCTGCGCTGTGGGTCACATTCGGTTTTGTTTCCACGCAGCTGGAAAGAGAGAAACCTCAGGGAGGGCAGCGCTGAGTGGGACGGTGCCCACGGCCACCCAATGCGCTGCGGCTGTGTCCACTGCCACTGTCCCCACAGCATGGGGTGGCTGTGGTGGCCCTGCACAGTGCTCTGGTGGGGCCATGCAAGGCGGCGTGGCGCCCAGTGCTCCTGCCCATGGGATTGACACAGCGATGCTGTACAGAAACCTGGAGGAGGGAGAGGGAAAGGAAGAATCCCTCAAGGGATACGGCACTGGAGGAGCTAAAAATAAGCACTGACAACAAAGCGATGTAGGAAGAGCAAACCAGGATCCCCAAGAATAGAGGACTGCCAGTCAGTGGAGGGGCTACGTGGCACCCTGCGCACTGGTGCTGCTGGGCATCAGGGCTGTGCCAGAGGGGACAGCAGGACTCGAGCAGAGCACACACACGTGGCAGAGACAGAGCCCATTGCCCACATGGTAGCAATGGCCAGCAGCACACTTCTGTGAAGAGCACAGGTCTCCGTGCCTTTTCATCCGTGTGGTTTCCAGGTGCCTCTCAAGCTGGACCAGCTGATTCCTTGGAACCAGGATTCCAAACTCCCTGATTCCCCCTAGGCTCCCTTCCCAGCTCCAGAGTCAAAGCCTAACCTGACCTGTCCAGTGCTGGCCACTGTCTTTCCCACACAGAATCACAGCATAGTTGAGATGGGAGAGCCTTCACAGCCCCCAGCTCCTGCCCTACCGTGGGCTGTGCCCCCCAGCTCAGCTGCCCAGGACCCATCTGTGGCCATGGGCACCTCCAGGAATGGGCACCCACAGCTCTGGGCAGCAGTGCCAGCACCTCACCGCCTCTGGGTAAATAATTTCCCCCTAACATCCAACTCCTTTTTTAGTCTGAAGCCATTCCTTCTTGTTCTATCAGACAGTATTAGAAAATTTAGTGTCCCCCTGTTCATAAGCTCCCTTCAAGCACTGGAAGATCACAATGAAATTTCATTGCAGCCTTCTCCTGTCCATGCTGCACACCCCCGGCTCCTCAGCCCGTCTCCATAGCAGAGGTGCTCCAACCTCCGAGCATCTTCGTTGCCCCCCGGCCCCGCTCCAGCAGCTCCCACCCTTCCTGTGCTGGGCCCCAGGCCTGGACGCAGCACCGCAGCTGGGGGCTCCGAGGGCAGAGCAGAGGGGGACAATCCCCTCCCTGCCCGCCGCCCCCCTCTGCCGATGCAGCCCAGGATGCGGCGGCCTTTGGGGCTGTGAGCCCCACTGCTGTGCTCCCAGTCCGTACGCACACCTGGGATCACCCCGACTCGAGTACAGCTCCCTGCACTGGGACCTTGCTGGACCTCGGTATGTTCTCACGTGCCCACTTCTTGAACCTGTCCAAGTCCCTCTGCAGGCCCATTGGGTGCACACAGGAATCCAGGCACCCACCCTGGTGCAAGGGCAGGATCCCGCTGTCACCTCAACCCACCATGCCGCAGCCCAACGGGCCCCAACACCCCTCACCACGCACAACCTTTACACGCCACGCAGCCCGCAGCCGCGACCAGAGGGACGCAGCAAGGACATCCCATGGGAGCGAGGCACCGAGCTGGGGGAGGTAACTCGATGACTTTCACCCCCCCGCCCCAGCGCCAGGCTCGGGTGACTAATGCTGCAGGAAGGGGACGCCGGGCTCCTGACACGTTACCCGCTGCTAATCCGATGGGTTTATCTGTCGCTTCCGCGCGCTGGGAGCAGCACCTGGCACTGCTGAGCTCCCCCTGCTTGTTACGGAGGCACAGGGATGTGCCCAGGGCCACCGGCACCGCGCTGTGCCGAGAACCTGCAGCCGGTAACAGCCGACGCCGTGCAACGCCGGGACGTGCAGCTCGGCGCTAAGCCAGCTCTCCTGCTCAGGAATGTCCAAATAAATACCAAGATGTATAAAAAGGACATAAATAAGGTTGCCTGAGATGGCTGTTTGTCTCCCGCCTGGCCGGGACCCCCCTCTGCCCTGGCACTGTTTGGCTTGGCAGATGACAGCTGGGTAATTTGTTTCCATTGCAATGAAGTCCTAATTAACTGGAATAAACTTTTTACACTAAGTGTGTTTGTTTAACAAACTGGCTCTTTCAGAGCCTCACCGAGACCTGATTGATGCATGCGAGGGGAGTGGAAACACGCTGGGTGCCCAGGCATTAAAGCTGCAGTGTCTGAGCAGGCCAACCTGAAAGGGCTCTCTCTGTGTTGGGAAATCTTAGCTGACACCCTCAGTGTCTGGGGTGCAAATTTCAGTGTGGCCTTTGCATGCTCAGGGCTCCACGTCCCTTTGGGGATCCCTGTGGGTTGCTGCAGAAATTTTGCTGGATGCAGTGAGGCACAGGGACACAGCCGTGCCTTGTGGTGACAGCAGCACTCGTGGCACTGAGTGGGGACAACCTCATCAGCAGGGCTCTCCCAGTGCAGGGCTGGTGAGTTCGATCTGCAGATGTTGGATGCCTGGAAGGGGGTGAAACACCCGCAATGGCAGCACAGGAGCTGCATTTCCTGCAGGAAGGCAGCTAAGGGAGCAGGGAGCCTGGGGACGAGCAGTGCCAAACCCACGCACTGATGGCCTCAGCCTCTGCACTGAACCTGCTGTCACAAGAAGGAGAGGAACTAAGCAGGAGGTGACACCAGGACCACGGCCAGGTGGTGCAGCCTGGCTGTGGGCAAAGCCCATCCAAACCTGGGCCTCAGCAAGCCCTGAGCTGCACTTCATCAGTCTAATGAGACAGCAGCCCAAATAATTGCCCTTCTGGCAAACAAAGCATCCCTGACACGAGGGAAGAATGAACGCAGCTGAGCCTTGCTTCCCTGGATGCTTTATCTTTATCTCCCACTGCAAAGGAAAACCCACAAACGGCCCCTGCACAATTACTGCCATGTCCAGTGGTTCTTTTGAGGGATTTGAGCTTCTTGAAGGCTTGCCTTTCCTATTTTCAAATGTGGAACAGTACACTACCCTGGGGGGGGGGGGGGGGGGGGGGGGGAGGCCCTCTGGTTCCTTTGCCCCTCTCTCCATGTCACTCCCCTGAGCACAACACAGGCGCTCTATGGGTCCGTGCATTGGTGTGAAGCCAGAAGTGGAGCCAAGGGCAGTGAGACCAGAGCACAATGTGGTGCCCAGCCCAGACAAAGGGGTCCCAGGGGGTTCTGTGTCCCCTTCCCACATCCTCTGCTGCACGACAACCCTGGGCTGGAACACCTTCAGTTTGGGAGGGACTGAATTTGGAGTGCTGGGGCTCCTGCATACCCACAGTGAAATGGCCCTTTTTTGTGAGCACTGCACCTGTCACTCACTCCTCAGATTCAATCTGCCAGTTCTGGCCACAGCTTGACTCCATCAGGTCTTCAGTTAGGTCAAAATATCACCGCCCAGTGACCCTTCAGTGATTGTAACAGACTCATCCTCTCTCCAGGAGCCCTTTCTGGATGTGCCAGAGATACATCCCGGGCCAGCAGCCAGGCTCCATGTGCAGCCTGGGCAGAGATGGTGCACTCATAGGGTGGGATCCATATCCCCAAGAGCCTCTCAGCAATGCTGGAGGTGCTGCAGCCTTACACAGTGTCCCAAACCTGCAGGGACAGTCAAGCAGTTGTGCCTTCCCCTCTCTGCCCCACATCCCAGGCAGTCAGCATGCTGCTCTGACTTCTGCCTTTGCTAATGGCCAAAACCTGAGGGCAAGCTTAGAGTGTCAGATCTCCCCTTTGCTGCTGTTAGTGTGCAACAAAACCGATGTTCTTTTCTCCTTTCATGTCCTCAGCCTCACCGGTCCCAGAGCAAATCAGCACTATCTCCACATCTGTGTGGCACAGCCAGGTAAATTGCCCATTTCACATGATGGTCCCTCATTTTCCCACAGCAAATGGCTCCACCAGAAGCACTGCACAAGGACAGAAACCCGGAGGCTCACTGCTTTCAAGGCCAATGCTGTCATTTCCACCAGCAAGGGCAGCTTCTGCCTTTGCAGCAGCAAACTGCTGTGCTGCAGCACATGGCCCTGTGAGGCGGCGAGGCTGAGGAAGGAGTGTGAGGCACTGGAAATCTTCACTCATGGGCTGAGATTTCACGCAGTTGGCATCACTGAAACCTGCTGCAGTGATTCCCATGGTCAGGAGATTGAAGCCTCTGCACAACAGGGGTGAGTAGCACTACAGCATATGCATCTCCATGCACTCCTGGGGCCAACTCCTCGTCATTCAAGGCTGGAGTCAGGCACACACAAGGCTGCTTGCAATCCTTGCAGACCAACAAGGGGTGGTGGCATCCAGCTGGGCATGCCTGAGGCTGCAGAATGGCTGTTCTTATGCCTGGGAGATGGGATAAACCCACTGCAAGGAAAGGCTTCGAAAAAGTCAGGGGGAAAATACAGTATTTCATATGGGGAGTTTGTTGGATGTCTGCAAAGTCCAGTTTCATAGGTAGGGAAATGAGCAACTGGCTTAAAGCCCTGTTTGCCAAGTGAGGGCTCAGTGTGGAAATGGAATATGCAACAAAGAGAGGACAGTCAAAATAAGGAGTTAAAATGTGTAGAAACTTGATTAGGAAAATGCACAGCTGGGACAGGAAGAACAGCACAGCTATCATTGGGTTCCACCGTGCCTTGGGCAGGGCTCAGGCTGTGGGGCAGGGGGCAGACAGCCCCACTGTGCTGTGCAGAGCCTGGGGGAGGGGGACCCAGTCAGCTGCAGAGTGGCCAGGGCTGAGATCCAGAGCCTGGGCTCATCTGGAGTGAAATTAAGAAATGATTAAAGGTTGCAGGCTGTAATTAGAACCCGCCAGCAGGTCTTCATGGGAAAGAGATCTTGTCGAATGAACCTGATTTTGCTCTTTAGTGAATGCAGGCTGAGTTGTAAAAGCACTGCGTGCACACGCAGCCCGTGCAATCGGAGCGCCCGGTGCTTCGTGACACTGTTTTAAAAGCTAGTACTACACGGAGCCAATAAAGCACATTGAACAGGCTGGGAGCTGGCTGGCAGATCCCAAACAGAGCAGGCAAGTGCAGAGATGTGTTCTCAGCGAGACCCGGGGCAGCATGCCTGGTGGTGATTGGGGAGAAAACAGAATCCTCGCTCAGAAAACGAGTAGATGACAGAAAGATGGATGCAACAGTAAATACTGAGGGGCAAAGAGAGAAATGTGCTGAGCTGCGCATGCTGAGGCTGCCCAGCACTGTGGAATGGATCCCTGCCATGTTCAGGGGCAGAGACTTGTCCCAGCGAGGGAGGGACCGTGGGGGTCACCACGGGTGAACAGCCCAGCACAAGGCCCTAATGTGGGGCTGTGGCAAAAAGGGCTGATGTGGTTCTTGTGGGAGAGGGGAGGTACCTTCGTACGCTGCTGAGGGCGGCAGGGGAGCACTCCTGCCATCAAGATGCTGTGCTTAAAGTGGGACACTGAAACCAGAGGGGCTGCAGGGGGATGGGCCACAAAATGGATCCAAGGGCTGGGAAAATGTCCTGCTTCTAAAAGCTTGAATCACAGAATCACAGAATTATCAAGGTTGGAAAAGACCTAGAAGATCATCCAGTCCAACCATTACCAATACTCCCCAGCTAAATCCTATCCCTCCACACAACATCCAAACGTCTCTTGAACACTCCCATGGTCGGTGACTCCACCACCTCCCTGGGCAGTGCATTCCAGTGCCTGACCACCCTTTCCGAGAAGTAATATTTCCTAATGTCCAGCCTGAATCTCCCCTGGGCTGCATTCAGTTTATTAACAGAGATCCTGCTTCTGTTACCCCAGACCAGAGCATGGTCAAGAAGAAAGCAGCACATGCCCCACTCCGTGGAGAGGGGCAGAGCCAGCGGGCTGGCACAGGGACGGGTCCTCACTAGGTCTCTAGGAGCAGCTTCGAGGCAGGGATGCTGCTCAGAGAGCATCCACAGCCCGCACGGTACCCCATTCCACCAAACCCACAAACCCAACCCCCCCTGCGCCTGCTTCCTCAGCCACGATTAATGGCAGGCATGGTGGATGTGGGAGGGCTGCAGTGGGTGCAGTGGGCTCCCAGCTGGTCCCAGCGTGACCCAGTGAGCCCTGCTGCTGCCCTCAGGGCATGGGTCCCCATGCACGGCCTCGGGCACAGCGTGGGACCCCCAACACATTGCAGTCCCCATGGGTTGGGACCCAGGGCTGCCAAGGTGTGCCACCCCTTGGTGAGGACAAAAGGAGACACAGCGCAAATGACACCAACTCCTGGTGTGGCAGGGGCCGAGCAGGTTTAATTGCATTGGAAGTGAAATTATGAAGGAAAAAAAATGGCTTTGGTTTAAAGAAAGGGGCTGGGGGGATAGGAGAAAAAAGCCCTTCAAGTTTCTATGACAACCGGCACAGCAAGAGCCTGCATCGAAAGCTCGCTTAACACATTGAAAGCTGTACAGAAATAACTAAACCCCAAACTTTGTTCTGCCAGAGCTGGCAGCAGCACTGAGCCGGCCGGAGCACTGCTCCTCCTGTCCTGTGGGCTGGAGCTGAGCAGCTCCTTGTCCCCTAGGCTGGGACTTTTGGGAGCGGGTCCTCATCCCTGGTCCCAGGCTGGGTACCACTGATGCTGGTGCCACCCACAGTGAGAGAAGGGGCCTCTGCCCTTGGCCCCTGCCATGGCCCTCCCATCCCACAGCTCCAGGCTGTGTCCCATCCTCTCCCCTGCAGTACCATCTTTGCTCTCTGCAGACATCCAAGGCAATCCCCGCAATCCCCATCTCTTGCCATTCACACCCACCCCTGCTAGTCTTCCTCTTCCACCAGCTTCAGTCTTGCTCTGCTCTCCATCCCCAGAAGGACATTTGTTGAACCACAACATTTCTCAGAAGCACCTTGGAAGGATTCCCTTCCTTTCCAGCACTTGGGGAGGCTCAAAGCTCTCCACCTGCCCATAACATAGCCTCTGTATCCACAACCCACAGGGAAAATATATTTTTAAAGTTCCAGTGGCTCAGCCCCTGCCGCTGCAATACCCTGCCCAGCAGTGGAATCTGCTTTGCTTTATTACACTGCATGTGGAGGAGCTAACTCCCTGACTCCAAAGCCAGGGTTAGGGCTCTGCTGCCTCTCAGCTGCCACCCATGCCTTCAGAGCCCTTCCTAAGGCTGGGCAATGCATCCTCCAGCTCAGTGAAGGCCATCTGGAGGAATTTCTTGCAGTGTTGAGATCCCTGTGGCTTCACAGGTGGGCTGGGCATTGCCTCCCCTACCCTCTTGCAGCATTGGCACCATCCCTCACCCCTCCCTTCCCCCTGGCTTCCTCCTCTCCCTGCCTGGCACTTGGCAGCACGGCTGCTCCTTGCAGCATCCCAGCTGAGCGGCTCTCTGGCTCTCGGGCACTGCAAAGAAGTCAAACCCAGCACACAGGTACACAGCTATTACTGTTGTAATGACAGTGCCTGAGTTAAGGAGGCAGTGAAATGAACACCTTGCTTTGGAACACATCTTGATTATTGTGATGGCTTTTAATGCTTCCAAGGTGTAAATACGGGTTTCTAGATCCTTAAAGATGCCAAGGAGTTACGAGGGGGTGACTCAGCGATGAAACATTCACTTTCATCCCTGTGCTGGCACAGAGAGGTCTCAGTGTAAGACATCCACCTTAAGAGCAGGGTGATAACAAATTAGCCGCAGACACTCTTGGCTTAATGAATACTGCAAGACAAAACAAACAGGAGATGCTGCAGTTACATAAGGAGGTTTCAGAGGTTGGTGCTGTGTTTACACCTCTGAGGCTTCACACTGAAGGTGGGTGGCAGCCTGGAATGTGGAACGGGGACAGAGCCCCGAGGAGTGCCCACAGGAGGGCTGCAGGGTCTCCGGGGGCACAGAGGGCTGAGCACGGCCCCTCTGCGCGCGGGGATGAGGGCAGTGTCAGTGCTGACACCTCAAGTGCCTGCAAACACGAGCTGCTCCCAGCGAGGCGGCTCCCGACGGCTGAGCATCGCTCTCAGCAGAGGAGGGCAGCGAGCGCAAGCAGCTCCTGCAGCAAATCAGCAGCGCTTTAATTAAATCCAGGTATTTCGGTCTGCACTCACATGGGGCTTTATGATCGTTATTACAACCAACATTTCTCTCTTGGTTCAAAGAAACCAGTCCACGCCTGACGCTGAAGTGCAAACGCCCCCAGGAAGCAGCAGCCTCCCCCGGCCCCAGCGGGGCTCCCACAGCCACCCCAGCGCTCACCCGCAGAGCTCCGCACACTGACTGTTCTGCTCCACAGCACGCACAGAGGGCCTCCACCAGAAACACGGAAGGGGCTCTGGATGTCCCAGCACACAGCCAACACCGCAGCCTGCTAAGCAGCTCCCCGTGCCAAGGGATGCAGTGGCACCAGGCTTTGGGGCTGCGGGCAGAGCGGGTGGGAGCTGCTCCCCAAACAGGATCTGATGGGATTTGCTCAGGTTGTGTCCTGCACGTCTTGACAGCCCCTTGGGAAGGAAGAGCAGCATGAAGGTGTCAGTGCTGATCTCAGCGTGAGGCTGGCACAGCCAACACGGGTGGTAAAACTCATGCAAGTGCTGGCTCAGTGCTGGGCTCATGGCCACAGCTCCTCTCCTGGGCATGTCAGCTCCGGCAGCTGTCTACGTGCTGCTCTCTCCGAGGAGTTCTCTACCTCCATCAGTTCTCAGGTGATGTAATGATTTAAGGTTAAGCCTTCCCAATCCAAACAGCATTCCTGCACATAATGCAGAACAGGGAACGCTGCGTTCTGAACACAGAAGAAGCCAGGATTCACTGCTCCTGATGTGGGCCAGGAGCTGGAATGGCCATCACCACCCTCAGCAATCCCCGGACACCAGAGCTGCTTTGGGCTCTGTTGAGCATGGTGGTCAAAGCACACAGCAGCACTGCAGTGAGCAGCATGGAAATCTCAGACTGTTGTCAGCAAAGATCACAAACAAATCTCTAAAATCCTTTGCCAAATGTGTGTTGATTTTGTTGTTGCATCCACAATGACCCCCCTGGGACTCCCCTGTGGTCTCTCAGAAGGCTCAGTGGGATCCAGCTGCCAAGGAAATGGCTCTGGCTGGGTTTTCAGCAGGCTTTTGCTGCCACTGGTATTGGGGAACTGATAGCCAGCCTTGCCTTCAGGTGAGTGGAAGCAGCAGCTCTGAATCAGACCTTTCAGGTGGAACCCATGAGACTCATGCTGGGTGTCAAAAGCCTCCTGTGGCATAAGGAGAAAGGAGCCCATAGGTACCACCAGACATGTGCACCAGTGCTGGCAGTCCACATCCTGGCAGCTCTGTAAGGTTTGAGAACACTCTGCCATCCTGGGCACCCAGGGGTGCCTCTGTGATGTTAAGTATAAATGGGACCAGGAAGCAAAGGATGATGACTGCCTTGTGCTCCCTGTGGGCTCAGCACTGCTGGGAGCAGCACTGCAGGAACGCATTGGAAAGCATCAAGGAAAGAAACACACCGAATTATGAAGGACAAAAGGTGTTCTCAACCCAACCCCTTCTGCACCTTCCAAAAAACCCCTCCCAGTGACAACCCTGCATGGCAGAACATTATTCCACAATTTCAAAAACACCAATGGCACCTTTTTCCCAGTACAAAAAAGGTGACAACAGAAGGATGTTCCACTTCTCCCAAACGGTGCAGAGCAGTGCAGGGTCCTGCCAGCAAACACGCTCAGCAGCACAACGCACAGCTGCTTCGTGCTCAGGGCCAGCACTGAAGCTCTCACCATTGGTTTTAATAGAGATTGCCATCATGCTGCCAGACATCTCTCCAGCAAAGAGACCACCTGCCTGCCCGGAGAGGCAGTGCTGTAGTGAGGCTGTGGGAATGCAGGGTGCAGCAACAGCTGTGTGCCGTGCACACTCAGAGCAGAGGGGTGGACAGGTCACTCCCAGCCCCACGGGGTCCCAGCTCCGGCCCCATGCTGTCAGCTCCTCCTGATCTGATTTAACAATCTGAAGTCAAGGTGACTGACAGCCCTTCACTCTCATCCCTGCTCATGTAATTGCTGCAGCTATTCCTGTACACTGAGATGTCTAATCTTAGCAAGCCGGAGCTGCCTGGCGATACGGACAAACGGAATTTCCACGCAGTTACTCACCAACACCACTGGCACTTACTTGGACTGGTAGAAGTCCTTCTTGTCTGCTGACCCCAGGCTCTGCAAGACAGAAGACAAAACAGTTACGCCCCTTTAACCCATGGCCGAGCAGTGCCATTGATGAAGATGTGTGAGAAAGAAGGGCTGTGCCTGGGCTGTGTGTATGGCTGGGCAGGCTGGGGGCACTTTGGGCTGTCAGCTCAGAACCTCCATCCCTTAAAACAGCGCAGGCAGAGCCTGCAGTCACAAGGGCTGTGCTGAGAAAGAGTCATGGCAGCAGCATGAGGATGCACTGGCTCTGAGTCTAGCCCATCCACACCTGCCACTGCTTGCAGTAGTGTGGCACCATGAATCAGGGCATCAGCCTGGAAGCAGGACAGGGTGTGGGGTCAGCAGAGAGACCCACAGGCCTGGGGACAGGCTCATGAAATTCTTCTGTCGGGAAAAACCCCAACAACGTGCGAAGTGAGGACAGCCCAACACTCGTGTCACCATACACCCGCGCCCTCACAAATGCCAACTGCCAGCAGCACGTGCTATTGGAAGCCCAGTGCCATCCCAGCCCTGAGGGATGAGGTGAGCACAGCAAGGCCCCCACCGACAGAGGGATGCACTGGGTGCAGCGTGACGCTCACGGCGAGACAGACAGACAGACAGACAGAAGGATGGATTGATGGGTGGGCAGGCAGACAGATAGGTGTTTGGACAGACAGACAGACAGACAGACAGACAGACAGACCCACCAAGCCAGGGCGGCACACAGCCACCGCACCTCCTCCTGCTCCTGCTCCCTGCCCTCGCAGCCCACCAGCGCGGGGTCCCAGGCAGCGGCACCGGGTGGTCGTGCCACCTCCCTCTCTCTCCCTGTCCCCGTCACCACGGCCGTGTGTCGGCTGGAAGGAGGCACGCCGGGCCCGGCAGCTGTTGTAGTTTTGCTCCGTGGTTGCCAGGCAATCGCGAAGGCGAGCGCCGAAGCAGAAGCGGGGCCGAATGCTAATGGGGACTGGGAGCGCTCCCTGCCCGGCTCCGGGCGCTCAACGCGCAGGGCAGCGCAGTCCCGCGGCGTCCCTGGGCTGTGGCCGCGCTCCGGCACATTTCCCTGGGGCTGAAGGCACCCACCCGCCCCCAGCCCCGAGGCTGTAGCCAAACCTACGGCACCGGGAGCGCGGAGCTGGAGCTGCACTGCCCTCGCTCCGTTCTAAAGACTGGGATGTGGCCAAGCCCTGGCCCGGGCAGAGCTCAGCGGGCACGTTGGAGCCCCGCATGGTGGGATGATGGGATGCGAACGGGGCAGGAACGGCACGGGGCAATGTGATGGGAGCTGTGCTGCAGCCGACAGCTGCACCTCACACCAAGCAGCTCTCCAAGACGAGGTGGCTTTCACTGAGGTCTCTTCTATCCGTTGCAGTGCTCCTCCTCCTCCTCTTCCCTGAGCCTTCCTCCCACCTCCCACAGGCAGAGGCCCCTCTGCAGCCTCTGTGTGCACCGTCCTCATGGTCTTCCTCAGGAAAACATCCTTGGACCATCCCCAACCAACACATCTCATTCTCACTCCATTCATTCAAAGCACACAAACTCATGTACAGCACCCATACATTGGCCACAGCACTCCCACGGGGTATGTCATTGCTTCCTTAGACTTGACACCTAAACCCCAGGGTGCTGGATCCTGAACTGCGGCTACAAAGCAGTTCCCAAGCCATGAAAAATTCAGTTTCATCCACTATCCAGCAAGGATCGTGGAGAATTGGTAGCAGCACCACCACCTGATGCACAAGGAATCCACACCCACAGCCAGAGCCTGGCACCAGCAGAGCTCTGCAGGATGGCTACCACTGTCCCAAAGCAGCTCAGAACCTGGAGTGGCCCAGCACAAAGTTGGCAAAGGCAAAGCTGGCACCAAGAGCCTCACAGCTGGCACTGGGAACCTGAAAAGTGACACTAAGGGCCCCATATCTATCACTGGGTGCTCCACAGCTGACACTGAGAGCCCCACGGATGGCACTGGGACACAGCTGGCAGCAGCAACCCCACAAAGAATGGGTTAATGCAAGCACGTTGAGCAGCTGGTTTTTAAGAGTCATGGAAAACTCAGGGGGTATTAGATAGCTGGAATAGAACAACAAGGCACTAGCTCTGGAGAGAGGAAAAACAAAACAAGAAAGCAGGGAGCTCTGTAATGATGGCTAGCCAAAACATCTCATTTGGAGCCTTATTAAGAGAAAATAGCAGTCGAGGAGGGACAGCAGAATTCCAGCACCATGTCCAAGGAGTCGAGCCTGGAGCAGGGCCAGCAGCCAAGGCTCAGCTTCTGGCTGCCCTGCACCTCACTGGCTGACCCCCACCCGCCCCGTGCCTCCCCACAGCCCCCACACAGCCCTCCCTGCCCTCTTCCCAGAAGAGAGAGGGTCTGTGCACAGCACACAGCCAAAACTCCCTCCACATTTCATTTCTTCCTCCTCGGCATGCACAGGGGGTGAGGATGTGCTCTTGGCATCCCATCTGTGTGGGATGTAATTGGAAGCCCTTCGGTGAGGAGCAGCGTCTCCCAGGGCAGTGACAACATCTCTGATCCTGCTGTACTAACAGCCCCAGCTGCATTTTACCAATGGCCCCAGACCCACTGCACCAACAGCATCAGTACCTCTGCACCGACAGCCCTGGCCCTGCTGCAGAACGTGGGGTGATCTCAGCTGATGGTGACAGGTGGGGAATTGTGGAGAAGTGGCTGATGAAAGCAACACTGAGTGGATGGATCGCCATAATGAAGCAGAGTGGGATGAAGCAGGACGGGAACACAAAGCCTGAATCTTCAGAGAAACATGCTGGCACTCAGCAGAGCTGAAGCCATCTCAGAGAGGGGAGAGGATCACCATTTCTGGGGGCTGTGAGGACACCAATCAGATGGGCCGTGCAGAGCTGCTGCCATGCAGGGTGCTGGGATGAGCTCCACTTCCCCCATCTGTGTTGGGGGACTGAGAGAGGCAGAGAGTTCCCAAGGCAGAGCAGAAGATGGCCAGGCACACTGCTCTGCATTCTGGGTGGAAAGATCAATCTCTCCTGCATTGATATGGCCTATGGAAGTTTTTATCTCTGCAGTTATACAACACAACATTGAATGCTGGCTGTCTCACACGCATCTAGATTGGGATCTGCTGGCTGCCAGGAGAGCCACATGCCAAGGAAGCGGGGGGGGGAGGAGGCTCTGGGAGCTGCAGATCCACAGGCAAAACAAACCCAGAGCCACAGAGGGCTCTGCTGATGCCATAGGGAGAGCCTGGTGTGGGGGGGGGAGGTGTGAGCATCCCTGTGCTCAGTGCATACCCCACACCGCAGCGTGAGTCACGTTCCACGGGGCCGCCGCGCTGCTGCCACTTGCTCATTTCATTGATGACTCAGGGCTTAGGAAGCACGTTTGAAATCCCTTAATGAAATAATGGAGAGAGTCATTTTTATCGGCATGTATTTTTAAAACAAATCCTTGAGTGAGGTTTATGCCTAGCTCTGTCGTTCCGCTCCAGAGATGGAGGTGAACGGCTCTTGGGCAGAGCCCAGTGCACTGGCGGGGCAGGAGCAGCCCCTGCACGGGGCACATCCCAATGGAGGTGGTGGCTGGGAGTGAGGACTCTGCCTGGCTGAGATGGGAGGGCTGAATCCCAGCATGATTGGCTCAGAAGGGCCCTCCCAGATCTGCCATGGGCTGTGCCCCCCAGCTCAGTCTGCCCAAGGCCCATCCGTGGCTGTGGGCATCTCCAAGGTTGGGCACCCACAGCTCTGGGCAGCAGTGCCAGCGCCTCACCGCCCTCTGAGTGAAGGATTTCCCCCTAACATCTCACCTAAATCTCTCCCATTTTTGGTCTGCTGGCCATTGTGACTAAGAAAGTGCTGTCCCAAGCATGGACAAAGCCATTGCCACCAGGACCCTCTTCCTTTCCCTACACCAGCATCGCAGAGTTGAGCCAGTGCTGTTGCTGCTGCCTTTGCTGTGAGAAGAACACTGCTCCATGTGATGCTCAGAGCCTGCCTGAAAGTGCAGTGTCACCAGAAGCACCAAGAGGGAAAGAGGTGCTCAATGGCAGGGCTTTTGCAAGCATCAAACGTGAGACCATTGTAAAGGACAATGCTGGGCTCTGAAGTTGAGCCTCACTGGGAAATAACAGCCACGGGGCTGGGAACCAGGCGGCACGGAGGGGCCAAGGCAGTTCTGCATGATCCATTTATTCCCACCAACACACATCAACCCCGCTGCACTTTTTACTCCCTGAAATGTTGCCAAGCATGATCTGAGCTCATCTTTTTTTTTTTTCTGGGCAGTGTCCCTGGGAGAACCACGTTATGAGCAAGGGCTGAAGAAGCCTCATGCAATTGTTCAGAAATGACACCAAAACGATGCCCAAAGACGAGCAGCTGCTCGCAGGTGGCAGCTTTCTCAGTCATCCCAATAAAATCTGGCTCAGCGCTCCCAGAATAACCAATGCCCACACAAACAAAAGGAGAGACAAAAACCGAGGGAGGTTATTTTTTTTCCATGTTGGAAGAACACTCCGCAAAACAAACCGGTGGGCTAATGCTGATCAAAGCCCACCCCCCAAACCTGCACCCAGCGTGGCACCCAAGCGCTTGGGCCGAGGTGATGGCAGAGCTGGGGTTGTGCTGTGCAGCCTCACACAGCACTGCATGCACCACGGAGCCCAGCGTGCAGGCGCCAGTGGAGCCCATGTTCCTCTCTGCCCCATTGGGGATGGGGGGCGGCTGCCCAGCCCCTGGTGCCCAGCCTGGCACACAAGACACACGGCAGCTCCTCCCTGCTGCTTCCCTCTGCTGGCTGCAGCTGCTGGGACACGATGGCAGCTGGGTCATGGCAAACCATGCTGGGGGATGTAAGGGTGGAGCACAGCCCTGCTGCAAAGGACTGGGGGTGGCAGCTGGGTATGAGCCAGCACTGTGCCCTCATAGCCCTAACTAAAGTCAATGGATCCCCGGTGCAGCAAAGCAGCATGGCCAGCAGGGCAAGGAAGGAGATCTGCCTCTCTGCTCTGAGCTGTGCGACCTCACCTGGAGCACTGCGTCCAGATGTGGAGTTCTCAGTACAGGAGAGACATGGAGCTGTTGGAGCGCATCCAGAGGACGGCCACAATAACGTTCCAAGGGATGGAACACCTCTCCCAGCTGAGAGAGCTGGGGTTGTACAGCACGAAGAAGGCTGTCCCAAACCATCACTGCCACGTGGTAAGCTTGTAAGACTGTGGGAAATCCCCCCAGGTGTCACACGCTTCTCCAGCATCATCCCTCCCCCGGCAGCCCTGCAGAAAAGGACGCACGGTTCCGCATGGGCCTCCCTGTGCCACACTGCTGCTGCCCCACGCACAGCTTCACACCGCACTGCCTGACCATCACTAAGTGCTGAGGCACCAAACCCCATCAAGGAAGCGCGAGACACACTGCAGAATAATTTGAGAGCATTTTAAAAAGCCCAGAGGGGGAAAAAGCTTTTTGGAACGTGTTCTCAATCTCATTAATTGGGAAGACAGCCTTGGAGGGGAAAGAAAAAAAAAAAAGATTATATTCCTCCCCAAATCATTATCCACTCTGAAGAGTGTATCATATGAAAACAGTTATATAAAAGAATAAATTATATTTGGAATGGCAGGAACCCCAGAATAAAGCTAAGAACTCTGGTGTTCCCATATAAAGATAGGAGACAGTTATCTGTTCCAAATTTTCGAGTTTTCTGCTGTGCCAATTCAAATTCACTACATACCAGCATGGCCATATAAAGGGGACTCCACCCATGTAATCTTGGAACGAGCTGTAATCCCCCAAACTATCAATTTAATGTATGGGGATACAAAATGAGACAAGAATGTACTGACAGAGAGCACGATCCATTAGCTCCGTGGCAGAAGGCACCAGAACGTGTGCGCAGGAACAGCTATTTAAAGCCACATTTGCATTTAAAGACCGGATCTGAAATTAAGATTTCTGCACGCAGATAGCGTCGATTTTGCCAGTGAAAAGGCCATCTCTGAATCCAACGTGAGTTTTGTTTTTCCCTTTATTTTCTCCCCTTTGCTCAGCGTCACGTTTCTTGGCCGGCGCTGGGAAGAAAGCGGCTCAGGGTCGGGAGTTTCCCATCTCACCATGCCTGCGTGCAGCCTCCCAGCCCGTTCCACTCGGGCTGCCCCATACCAGCATGGTGGGCATCAGAGCTCCACAGCTGCTGTTCTGGGGTGCTGGGGCTCCGGGTGCCCCTCTGTGACACTGATGCAGCCAGAGGGGGCACACGCAGCTGCAGGGACGCAGCGTGCATGGACAGCTCTGCACTACTCTGCCCCCCGCGCCCTGCACACACTGTGTTACATCCCAGGGGGCCAAAACACCCAATTTTCCTGTATTTCTGCAGGTGCAGTGTGGCTGCAATGAGCCCCGTCCTGCTCTGAGCTCCTCCCACCAGCCCACAGCAGGACCCTGCTTCTTGCTCCAGCACTGCCTGCCTGATGGGGTGCTCCTGCAAGAGCTGTGCTGCAATGCAGGGCATGGCAAGCAGCAGCACAGGATGGCACACAGCCCTCACAGGGAGACTCCCCGGCCCAGAGATGGAGGCATGGACAGGCCGTGTCAGCTAAGTGTTTCCATTCAAGCCAGACAGTGACTAATAACTCCATTAATTTGTTACTCAGTTAAATTTTTCTGCCCCACGAGAGCCAAATGGTTGCTCCAAGCGAAGAACTCCTGCAAGATGCATTCCTTCCTGCTGTCCCAGGAATACCCGGGGATCCATCACTGCAGGACAGAGCTGACAGCTCATCCATCCATCACAAAGAATAACACAGTAACCTTTCCTTTATCCCTTTTCCTCCCCAAATGCCATTTACTGGTGGCTCCAGCTCGCGTCACGCTCCTGCAGCGCAGGGGGAGGCGGGGGCTGAGCGAGCTCCTCGTGCTGCCACTGCTGCACATCAAACAAATGAGAAAACAAACATTTGTTTTATTGGCGTTACGGCTGTCAGCGCAGGGAAGGAAAGAGCGTGGTCTGCAGAGCATCCACCTTCCACCCTTTCTGCATCCAACGTCACTGCATGCACCAGCTACACCCGGCAGTGCTTGGAAGGCCCTCTGAGCTCCCTGGAGGTACGGCACATGGAGCTCAGCTCAGCATTGGGATTGGTGACATTATGGGATTCGTGGCCGTGGCCTTTTTATTTGTGCCTCCAAAAGACGTGTGCCAAGAGCCTGCACCACACACCAGCACATCCCAGCTGCACATGGGGAGCCTGGCTTTCCCCTGCTGGCTGCCCCCAAGCCTTGGGCACAGCAGGGCCCTGCTCAGTGCTCTGCAGGGTGTTGTTCCCCCCATTCCCACTTGCTCAAAATGGACCTGCTGCCCCTGAGACTGCATTGAGATTCAGCTGACAACCAAGCTTCAGGCGGGCCTTGGGAAGCCAAAATAGAACAAAACATACATTTGTGACAAGGTATCAGTCCAGTAAATCCTTGCAAAGAACACAGAGGATAAAAAACAGATCTCATACAAAAGCCCTTTCTCTTGGTTGGTAAACGTACAGCCCTGCAAAGCCCACAGCTCCAGCATTCCCACAGCACCAGGTGCAATGCCACAGGGCACAGAGCAGAGCTGCACACCACCCTGCAGCACACCACTCTTCCCAAGCCCTGCTCCCGCAGCTCTCAGCCTTCAGACCACGCTCAGCACATCGCCAAACAAGCCTACAGAACCTCCTGAGGGCCATGGGGATGTGAGTGCCCAAAGCCTCAGAGCCAAACCTCCAGGACCCCCGCGGGCATCCCCTGGATGGACTCCACACATCTCCGTATGGGGAGACGCCGACTGCAGCACAGCCCCCAGCCCACCTCACTGTGTCCTCGAGCTCGCTCCATCCCATGTCCCACAAGGCACACTGACCCCTCCAAGTGCAGGGCAGCACCCAGAGCCCCCACACCACCTGGCAGCAGCTCCAGCCCAGCCTTTCACCTCGTGCCTTCCCAAGGCCCTTTACCCTCCCGTCCTCCACCGCAGCCAGATGCTTTGGTTCACATTAGGCTTTTCCCAGATGATATCCTGAGGTATCCCAGCTCTGCAAGGTGCACCACTCACCATCTCTGCTATGCTCTGGTCTTCACAGGGGCTCCAGCTTCTTACTCCTCCTCTTCCTCCTCCTCCTTGTCCCCTCCCTGGCTGCACAGCTGCTGCCCGTTCCGGCTCCATTCCACGGTCTCTCCCCACGATTACAGGGCAGCACAACCACCCCAGGTGAGCTGGCAATCACAGACCTCGAGGCAATTTCCATGGAAATGTCCCCTCCCAGCTCAGACGTGGGTTTATCTGCCTGGGAGGAGCATCCCACACCAGCACTCCAGAGTGCCTGACCTGTGCCTTGCCATCCCAAGATGCAGCAATGATCCACAAGCAACAGACCACCCATTCACTCCTTTCTTCCCTCTGTCCCATGGCAGCCCATGAACTCACCTCCTCCCTTGCTGGCCCCGCAGCCCCCAGTCCTGACCAGCAGCACCATCCCCATGGCACTGGGTCGTCACAAGGTCCCCAAGCCCCAGCCCCAAGCCATCGATGGGCAAAGCTGCTTCAAGAGAAAAGCACACACCTGTCTCCGTAAGGGGTTATAAGGGCAAAGACCTGACTTTGCTGGGAGAAAGAGATGTGATGAGCATTTATCAAAGTTGGGATGAAGATGAAGGCAAGCTTGGACCCCGGAGCCCAGCCTTGTGAGCCATCCCAGCCCCACACAACCGCATCCCTGTGGGCTCCAGCACAGCAGCCTCCATGGGGCATCGTGGTAGGATTTGTGGCAAGAGCACAGAAAAACAAATGTGCCAAGGATTAGATGACCTGGCAAGTCACAAGCATGGCCAAGGATGGAAAGCCAGCAATCTGTGTCTCACCATGGCACCATGTAGTATCCCTGCAGACACAGCAGTACCCAGCCCTAGGGGGGCTGTGAGAAGTGCTCATCCAAAGCACCCCAAGAACAACGCACAGAGCTGCAATGGGCTGTGGGTGTCTGTGCTCTGGAAGCAGAGCTTCCAGGGGAAGCACAGCATCTCGTGCCCTGGCCCTGGGGAAGCCCACCCGCATTCAGGCAGCATTTGGGCTGCTGCGAGGGAAGAAATTAAAGAAATAAATCATATTTTGTTCGTGCTCAGTAAACACTCGCTGGAGAGCCGTGATTCAGCCTTGCATCTGCTCCTCCCCGGCAGGAAGCCACGGTGCAGGTTACAGTGGTGGCTGCAGGGCACGGGGAGCCCGAGGCTGGCATGGGGACAGGGATGGGGACAGGGACTGGGGCAAGGGATGGGGATGGGGACAGAGGGGTGGATGGCACAGCTCACGTCTGCAGTGAGAAGGCTTTGGTGGGGATACGGAGAGAGGTGGCAGCTGGGAGGAGAGTGGATCAATGGGGAGAGGATGCACCGGGCGGTCTCTGGGGAGCAGGGGGGAGTAAGGAGAAGCTTGGGAAAGGAGAAACAGGGAAAAGAGATGAAAAAGCCGCCGGGTAAGGGATGCAGGAAGGGAAAAAATAAAAAGGAAGGAAAAAAAAACAACAGTTGAAATCCTTGGGGAGTTGTGGAAGAGAAGAAAGCGCACAGACACGGCAGGCGCGCCAGAGCCAGAGCCAGAGCACAGGAAGCGCCTAACGAGGCTGGAGACAGAGATACTACCGTGCTGCTGACATCATGCCGCGCCGCAGCCCTTTCCAAAACAGCTCCGAGCTGCAGCGCGGGGCACAGGCAGTGTGCTGGGAGATGTGCTGGGAGATGTGCTGGGAGATGTGCTGGGAGCCGCGGCCGGCCAGCACGGCCCTAGGGCTGGCAGGGAGGGGACAGCGGTGGTGTGGGGCTGGGTCCGTGGGAAGGGGCATTGCCAAAGGTTTTCTCCACTTGATACACACACAGTGAGACGTGAAGTCCCCGTTGTGCAAAAAGGTGAATGTTCCCAACAAACAGAGCCGAGGAGTGAGAAACGGCGGATACAGAGGCCCGGAGGGCAGCAGGGCACTGGGGAGGATCTCCGGGCTCGGCAGGCAGCAGTGCCATGCAGCTGCCAGTCCTGCATGGGCTCTGCATCCTCCGGGGGTCTGCATGGGACACCCATGAAGGCACCCAGCAGTTGCTCTCCCAGCATCTTCTGCAGGAGATCTGCCCACCACAGGGCTGGGCAGATGGGAGAAATCCATCGTGGAGCCTCTGTTGGCCCCGGAGCCGCCAGCACCCCACAGCTCCTCGCTCCCAAGCCCTGGGGCTGCCTCCCTGCCTGGGGGGGGCTGACTCACGCGCTGGGAGAAATTAATAAGCATGCACAGGAGAAGGCTCATCCCTCCAGCAGCAGCATGAATCATGGCTCTGCTTGCCTGCCCAACGCATTGTTCAGCACTGAGTCAGTACTGCTGTGCAGGTTAACAAGGGCAGAAATTAAAAGTGATGGCCTATGAAATGCAACAGCACTGAGAAATTATAAGGCAGTGCTACTGTAAGAAAGCTAATAGGACTGCCCACAGAGCCCCAGAAAAGACATGCTCCATGCTCCAGCTTCTCACCAGCTGCTTCTTTGCAGCCAAGCCCCCCCAGTACCCCAGTGCTCCCCAGTGCCCCACAACAAGGGGCAGCACTGTGCATCCACCACCTCTGCACTGGGTGCCTCACACGTGCAGCCCTGGCTGGGGGAGAGCCCTAACTGAGCAACGCGTGTCTCAGGGCTGGGGGCCATCCCCAGAACAAAAGCTCCTACCCAAACCAGCTTCTGCAACACAGTGATGCATCACCAACGCAAGTATCAGTGACGTTTTGAAAGTACATCGTAACCTGAGCACAGAACAATAGGCTCCTGCACCCAGAGTCCCGGATGCTGCAGCGGAATGGCTGCTGTGAAACACCTCGAGTGCTCTTGAGGCCCTCACCCCCAACAGCCCTCATGCTTTGTGAGCTTGTAGGTACTGAGCGAGTGCACCAATATGGGCTGTACTGCACTCAGAGGAACATGGGGGCAGAACCCAACTTTGTGGAGCAGAAAGAGAGGAGACACCCAGTTTGGGAAATGGGGTCAGCTGCTGGGCTGCCCTGGTACATGAGCATGAGCATACCCTGGAAAAGTGCTGTGCTTTAAGTAATCTCTTCTGATCATATCAGCCACCAAAGACTCTCATCCCTCTCCAACACCAGCTGATGGATCAGCTTTGAAGATACTGTGCAGCAGCAAGTTCTGCAGGTTACGTCCTCTGGTACAAGAAAGCACTGCCCTACGGCTGCGCTTCACTCACTTCCTTGCAGCTCTGGCTAATGGACTTTAGCCCAAGAGAAAGACCAAAATGTCTCCAAGGACGCTGTGACTCATGGTGCCATCCCACACCATGCTAGGACCCCAGGGCAGCTCTCACCCACCACCAGCACCTTTCCTTTGTCACTGCAGGGCTGGGGGCAATGAACACAACGTGACGCATGCTGCTCCATCCCACCCAGCAGCCCCAGAGAAAGCTAATCTGAAGGAGCCATCAACTGAAAACAAAACAAAATCTGCTCAGCAAACCAGCGAGCACCAGAGGACCCATTTTCTCCAACAAGGATCCAATTCAGCTCTAAGAGGACAGTTATTATATATTAAATGAATGGCAATCGATTATTAAGAGCACATTCATCGGGACTGGGTAAATGTGTAAGGAGATACCCACCTATTACATAGCTGTGAAACCACACTGAATGCACTCCTAATGACCAACTGGTATTTACTTAACATTCAATATCCATTGCTAGGGAAGGTCTCTCTAGATTTAATAAGCCTCTGTTATTTTATGTTTAATTAAATACCGTCCACTATTAAAAACATATTTAACTGAGGTCAAAACCAGTAAAAACTGTATCTTATAACACAGCTGCTAAACCTCAAATATCTCCTTAATGATTAATTGGGATTTAGCACGATTGCTGTCCGACCAAGAGCGCATGGAAGCCAGAAGCTCCAAGATTCAAGGACAAAAGTGCTTTGCTTCTGCAAACAATTCTGCTGGTTGAATAGTTTGGCTAATAGAAACATAGCAGGGCAGTGGGAGCCTCAGCCCAGTGTAACCCAAGTTTAGAAAATTCAACATAAAGCACATCTACATGAGCAACACCTGTGTAGCCAAGTGGGGAGCCAGGACACAGTGCCCCAAATGCAGAGAATCCCATGGCCTGGGACACTTGCAGGACCCATCCTGCTCAGCCCTGTCCCAGCTCTGCTGGGAACATCTTGATGGGACATGTCCAGTTGGAATTGCCAACGTTTGAGATTGCCAACGGGTTGGATTGCCAATGGTTTGGATGGCCAATGGCTTGGATTGCCATAGTTGTGATGGCCAATGACTTGGGATTGTTAATCGTTGCAATTGCCAATGGCTTGGGATTGCCAACAGGCTGGTTCCGTGGTTTGTCACCCACAGCAGCTCCTCCAGCAGGAGCCAGTGGTGTCGGGAAGGAGCTGGAGCTGGATTTGCTACAATGGCATAAGCTCTGCCCTCTCCATTCCATTCGTCATCGGCGCCACTGGGCACAGGGACAGCTGCAGGGACAGGGGCCTCTCAGCTGGGGGAAAGATGCTTGAACGGGGAGCAGGGAGAAGTTCAAAGCATGTCAGCACTTGGGATAAAGCCATTCCACCTCAATGACCTCTTGCAAGAGGATTTGATTCTTGTTGTTTTCATTCTGAAAGTCCTTCAAAGCAAAATCTGATACTAGCAAAGAATTAAATAGAGCAGCGCATACCCACACAGATTGCACAAGAAAACAAAATTAAAAATAGAAACAGCCAGAACAGAAATGAATGCAAAAGAAAAGTTCGAGAGTGGAAATCCCGAGGGTCCTCTCATTCTGTAGTTCCCTCCTAACCTCAGGTATGCGGTGGCATCAGGGTTAGGCATAAGGCTGCATGCTGTGATCCTGGGATGTGAGTTAAGAGCCCAGAACATCAGCTCAGCACAGGGCAAACCCAACGCAAACATGCTGTGAGCTCACAGCACTGCTAAAGGAATTGGACCATGGTGCAGGGATTTAGTGAGATGTCTCGAGCAAATGTCAGCCCTGGGCAGCTGGATGGGGCTGACAAGCAAAGCTCTGCCCCAAATCATGTCCTAAGAGCAACTCATCATCCTGTCATGAATGTCATTCCAAAGGAATAAGAAGCCATCGCTGGCGTCTGACAAGGCATCATGCTGTGCACCGAGACGAGGCAGGTGCTAATATCCATACTGAGCAGGCACCTCTGGAGGAAAATGTTGAGATAATTAAGTGCTTCTGACACCTGAAGGGATCCTGGGAGTCCCAGCAGCGCACCCCGAGGGATGTGTCACAAAAAGAGCTGGATGCTTGCCTTTGCCTCACGGCTGCCAGGATGGCAGCTGCCTCTCCAGGTGCTTGAGGGACAGGATGGGAATGAGAAGGATCCCGTGGGAGGATGCTGGTGGAACAATCATGTCACCAAAGTCACTCACCTCCCAGATCTCAGCACCTGGAGGAAAGTCCACTTAGCCTCTTTACTTCCTTCTCCAAGTATTGGTTTATATGTATACATAAATGCACAAAGTGCCTATTTGCTCTTCACGACAGCCCTCACATGAACTAGCCATACCACAACAGTAAGCAATCCATGGCAGATACCATCTGTGTTACTTCAAAGCCACACAACACATTAAGCAAATAGCAGAGCTGTCTGTCTGAGGAATATGGTGATGAAGGACGTCTCCATCTCCAGATCAGCCTTGGGGACCTGCTGTGACATGGAGATGCAGGGCAAGGAATGTATAGCACCCAATCTGTCCCGTCTCATTCAGGAAAAGTCAATGGATGGGAAGAATCAGGAACAGCTCCAGAGATGCCTCCCTGGTCCAGCAGAGGAAGGAGACACCTACTGCAGACAGTAGGTGTTCATCCTGCCTCCTTCCCTTATGTGCAGTCAAGGCTCTCTGTTTGTCTTCCAGTGAGTCCATCTCTGTTTGACCGACTCTACATAAGGATCCAAGAGCCCTGCTGAAGTCAACGCTGAATGTTGGTATCTGTGAATGACTCCTACTGGGAATGGGAAACCTCAAGAGCTGCACTTGCACAAGCACAGGGGTTTGCTTGTTTCAGTTCACTTCTTGGTATCCTTGCCACACCAAGATTCCCATGAAAGATGACTGAGGAGTACCTCTTCCACCAACAGAAACAGGGTTGCATGGATGTCTTCAGCTGAGGCTCCAGGCCATGTTCCATAAAGGGCTGCAGGGGTACCATGGATGTGTGGGATGAGGAAGCAGGGCTGAAGCAGCCTCTCTGCTCCCATGGCAGCACGACAGCAACTCGGCCAAGGCTGAGGGCAGGCCAGCCAAGGCCTTGGGGGTCAGACAGAGAGCAGCAGGGGGCTCACGGCAGAACCAAACCCCATCTCCATGCCTCTTTCAGGTTTCTTTCATCCCTCGAGTCGCAAGTTTCACATCTTCCTCCATTAGCTGCCTGCAATGCAGTCATCAGCTCCAGTCATCTCTGCAGCAGTTCCTCTGCTGTTTTACGCAACCTGTGCCACACTGGAGATGCCCATTTTTCTCCATCCCCCATGTAGAAAGCCTGGACACGCAGCCCAGACACCAGTGCACACTGAGAACTCCATCCTGCCCCAACCACAGCAGCATAGCACGGCTTAATTCATTACAGCCTGCAAACCGCCTTGAGATTCTCCCCTGCTCGACAACCCCAGGGCTGCTATTTGCTTAACCCCGCCGAGCAGACGGGGCAGGCACCCAAAGCCGCAGCAGCACTGGCTGCTTCAGCCGGCCCCACGGAGCAGCAGCAGATGCATTGGCTGCTGCGAAACAACAACTTCCTTCTTTCTTTTTGCTCGAGTTAGCTGGGGTTTAGGCTGAGATTTCGGTTACGTTTTGCGGCCCGCCTTTCTGGAGACAACCACCCGCCCGATGCTGGGTGAGAGCGAGATGTCTGAGACCACGAGCAGTTGTGTTTATTTGGGTTCCAATCTTCCAATCATTCAAAACCCTGGGAAAATGAAGCTGTGCTGCTGGGGTGAAGCTTTTATTTTGAAAATCGGCTTCGGTCTGGGGGTGATGCGATGTCCACCAGTCCCTGCCTTCTGCTCCCCGCAGCATGAATCTACAGGGACAGCAGCACCGTGTGGCCCCCGAGACATCCGGGGAGCACGCCCTGAGCCTGCCCTCTGCCAGAACCCGACACCGCGCCGGAATGTAGAAAATTGCAAATGATACTTTAATTCCACAGTCACTCACCGCCAGTAGCTCCGGCCATGGGAAATACTGGGGTAGGCGCATGGCTGGGAGCGCCTGCACGGAGCACAGCCAGCCCCAGCAGAACCCAATGGGCTGGAACTGGGATATGTGGACCAGCACTCTCAGCGTGGGCAAGATGTGCCCACCCAGCGGTCACTGCAAGTGCTTATGCCCAGATCCCGTGTCTCTGCTCAGCCACGGCACCTCCAGACCATGCCCCATCTGTGGGACAGTGTCTGCGCCCTGCATCCGCTGCTCCCCAGGAACCAGGAACTTGCAGCTTCAGGACTTGTCCCCTGTCTTTCCTTGGTGGAGCCTGGTGGAGCTCTGGAGCGATGTAGAGCCAGAACAGAACCAAAATTAAATACAAGACAATGTGGAAAACTCAGAAAGCCCATGTGGTGCCCACCAGGAGCACAAGAACTGCTGTGGTTGGATTTATTGGCAGGGTAATTATCAGATACAGGAGGATGTGAACTCCAAACTCCCTGGGGCAGTTAGGAGTTGGATTTAATACTACACAGAGCTCAGCCAAAAGTGTTACAAGAGGAGAGGGGCAGCACATTGGGATGAGGGCTGCTCTCACGTTTCAGGAACTTCCTGCTCCAGTTTCAGGTCTTCCTTCCTTCCTCTTAGCTGCCCATCTCAAGTCAGTGGTTTTGGAGACCAAGGAATAACACGATTCCCTGCCGTAGCTCTCCAACAGACGGAGCTCAGGGTTCCATGCCACTCAAGGGTCAGGGACAGGTGTGCCCAAGTGGGTGCCACATCCCTCGGCTCAGGACACCATCCCTCAGCCCTGTCTGCACCTTGGGATGGTGCCAAGCATCCTCCTGCCCACCACGGCTGGGAGCAACCAAGCCAGGACCCAGCCCGCACCATCCCGTGTGGCAGGAGGGGCAGCAGCTGGCGAGGTCCCATTCACAGAATCATAGAACCATCAGAGGATGACCTGGTACTTTTCCTGCTGGCACAGCCATCATGGCCTCATCATCGTACCCATACCAGTAAGGTGCTGCAGGTGTGGATTAGGTACTCACAATGGAAAAGCTCAATAGTATGCAGCATTAAAGCCTTTTGTGCCACTGGTCTCTAAACTGAAGCCTCTGTGCCACAAACATGGGAGCCCTGAGGTGCCAGTCCTCAGCCCCCTACTGAGCAGGGGATAGAGGTTGGGGGGGGGGGGGGGAGAGGAACTCACAGCCGGGAGCAGGAAAGCTGTCACCAGGCAGCTGTCACCCTGCTGCCACCCACAGGGACTGCAGGGACCAGCAGGGCCATGCTCTGCACCCGCTGCCTCCTTCCCACACCCCATAGCTCTGCTCTTATGGGGTTCCACCTTCAAGCAGATCCATCAAAGTGTAAATCAGAGCTGAACCAGGGACACTTTTAGAGATGTACAGCCTGAGAGTGAGCGCAGCAGTGCCCTGGTGCCTCCTGTGCCAGACCCGGATCCCAGGAGCCCCGTGTGCCACCTGCAGCACACAGCCCCAGCATGCCCAGGGCAGGATTCCCCCTTCCAACAGTGCTCCAGCAGCACAGCCCAGGGTTTGCTTTGTGCTCTGCATAGAGAGGGGAGCACAGAGGAGAGATGAGAGGAGCGTCACGCCGTGCAATGGAAGAGGGTAACTCGAGCTGTGGTCTACCCTACATTCCTTGTGGCTCCAGCTCCCCAGCCAAAACAAAACCAACATTTTCCTTTTTTTTTTTTTTTTTTTTTCCCCTTTCCTTGAGGCCAAATAGGAGGAGGGGGCACCCCGCAGCACTCAGCCCCTCAGCCCAAGTCCTGCTGGCTGGGACCCAGCTCAGCTCTGCCTGCTCCCAACATTACTCCCAGCAGCAAGCAGACCAGACACGGAGTCCCCCTGCAGTGACACCTCCACACCACAGCTCTGAGGGTACCCCCTCTCCCCTACCACCTCCTAAAATCTTTGGCATGTTTATGGGAAGTCTCTTGCTACCCATAGTGCCCACAGGGAGCCATGGGGCAGGGTGCCAGGAGGAGGGCACCGAGCCCCTGATGTTCCATCCTGCACCATCCCATCCCACCTGCCAGCAGGAGCTTGCTCTCCAAACTGCTGCCCACCCCATCCCCACGCAGCGGATGCACTGGGTCGGCCTTGGCTTGGCCATACAGCAAGACTGGGTGCTAACATCCAGGTGTGAAGCACCAAGAAGTCCCTGTGTGCTTGTGTGTGTGCATTCAGCATCTGACCCCTCCAGGCCGCCCCACTGCATTGGGCTAGAGCTCACATTTGGACACACGCTGCCATTCACCTCCCAGCCCCAGCCACGGACCAAGGGGCCCCAGTGGGCTCATGGCAGCAAGCTGCAGACACGGGAAAGAGTTAACGCTTCCCCCAGCTCAGCTCGTACGCTGTTATTCAATACATTATTGACGTTGAAAAGTCGTCATGTTACAATCCAGCAGTCCACGAGTATTAAGAGGAAAACAGAGGCATGCAGAGCGAGACACACACCGCGAGCAGTGGGCCCCTCCGCGCTGCGGTTACGTTGCTGCACACAAACTCCTTTCCCAGACTTGGTTTCCTCCCCCACCTCTCCCATTTGGTGCAAAACCCACCCGCTCTCTTAATGCCGCTGTGAATCCCCAAATCCTGCTCACAGGAGGGATTACCCGGGGGGGGGGGGGGGAGGGAGGAGAACGGCAGCCGTGGGCTGTTCTCAGGCTCCAGCGGCTCTGATGCTCCGTGGCTGACATCGGTGCTCAGAGCCAAACCCTGCAGGGAGGGCTCCTGTGTGGGACCCCGTGGCCATGCAGGGGGACTGAGGTGGCAGCAGGGCAGGAGGGGAAGGCTACACCTGCCCAACGTAAGGGCTGGGGCTGGGCTGCTGGGGCCGCTGCTCGCCAGCCACCGCACTCCCTGCTTGTATTTTATTTCATCCCCTGATGGGCGAAATGTGTCCTTAATTTGTCCTGAAAGAAAAAGAGGGCGAGCTGAATTCTCACATCCAGAACGAAGACAACACGCAAAGCCCTTTAGAAGCCGGCGCCACAAATACGACGCGCTCCTTTTTCTAATTAGCGATGCTTTTCCCAGCAAGCAGGGTGGGGGGGCTGCACACCAGGCCCCACGCCGCTGCCCCTTGTGCCCCTCTGTGCCCAGCCGGGCCTTCCCCACCGATCTGTCCCCAGAGGGCAGTTCTGGCTCCTCTCACACAGCAGAAACAGGGGTTCATCTGCTTTCAATCCGGCCCCTCGCAGTAGCTGTCACCATGGGTTTGCTGGCAGGGTGAAGGATGCCTTTATGCAGCCCCTTGCCAAAGCGGCAAGCATTCAAACCTGTGGCTGCGGCAGACCTCCAGTGCCCCGCTGGCACACCTTGGACACATGGGGCAGAGCACAGCGGTGCTTGCAGTGAGCAGACACCGAGCAATGTGGCACGGGCAGAGCTTGCCGGGCTCCAGCCAGCACCTGTGGCCGCAGCGCAGCAGCGTGGGCTCTCCTGCTCCCCTTCCCCTCCCCCAGAAAGCCCCAGGAACCGCAGGAACCACAGAAATGCATCCCCGTGCTGCAGAGCCTCCCTGCGAAGGGCACGCTGTGCTGCTGGGGAGCTCTGCCGCCCGCACCGCCTGGCCGCCCGCCAGCCTCTGACAGCAGCTGTCACATAAAAGCAAACACTTAAAACCATTACATTTTACAGCAGTTTATCTTGAACGCCGCCTAAGGTTTTGACGTCGCTCCATGATGACCGAGTTCAGTGGGTTCCCCCTGCAGCCCCCTCCTCCTCCCGGCTCGCGGTGACGCCACGGCACAGCGCTGAGCTCACAGCTCACCCCGTCCCATGCAAGGACCTTCCCATGCAGTGACCGTGAGCTGCGTCACTCCATCCATGGGCACAACACAGCCAGCATCCCCCTGCCAGCAAACAGCCACTGTCCTGCACCAGGGGACACAACCCCTTCTGATGCAGCCCCCGATCCCATTGGTTTTAGAGCTGTAAGGACACACTGCTGGCTCATGTCCAGCTGCCATCCACCAGTACCCCCAGTCCTTCCCAGCAAGGCTGTGCTCCATCCTTACATCCCCCAGCTTGTACTGATAGCAGGGGTTGCCATCACCCAGATGCAAGCCTTGCACTCTGCAGGACCTCACGCAGTTCCCCTGGGCGCGCTGCTCATCCTGTCCAGGTCACTCTGGATGGCATCCCATCCCTCGGCTGTACTGACCGCCCCACACAGCCCACTGCCACCTGCAAACTGCTGAGGGTGCACTCAATCCCAATGTCAGTGTCACTGGTGTTAAAGACGTTGAAGAGCACCAGCACTGCCCCCCGAGGAACACCACTCGTCACTGATCTCCATCAGGACATTGAGCCATTGGCCACCACTCTCTGGGTGTGATCTCATAACCAGTTCCTCATCCATCAAATCTTTTCAGTTTGGTGAGAATGATGTGATGGAGGACTGTTTCAAAGGCCGTACTGATGTGCAGACAGATGACGCCAGTGGCTCTTCCCCTCACTGATGCAGTTACACCATGCAAAGGCACACTTGGTCAGGCAGGACCTGCCTTTGGTGCAGCCATGCTGCTTGTCCTATCACCTTCCTCTCTCCTATATGTCTCAGCAGGAGGTTCTGCTCCATGATCTTCCCTGGCATAGAGGTGAGGCTGACAGGTTGGCATTTCCCAAGTTCATCCTTTCTACCCTTCCTACAAATGGGTGTGACATGGCCTCCTATCCAGCCACCAGGGTCTGCAGCTGACCAAGCATCACCAAGAGCATCTTGGTGACTGCATCAGCCAATTCCCTCAGGACTCTGGGATGCATCTCGTGGGGACTCAGAGACTTATGGATGTTCAGGTTCCTGTCGTTCAGGTGTTCTTCCTCGTGTTCAGGTCTTGGGGCCATGAATTCAGCTAAACACCAAGCACAGCATGGCTGGATGTCACCTGCTGACCCCTGAGCATTCTCCATGCAGTAATGCGCCTCTGGGTGCCCCCGAGTAACTGTGGAGCAGAGCCCCCAGCTCTTGTGCTGGGGGAACAGAAATGCCAAAGCATTCTGCTTTGCTTCCGTCCCATTCAGTGCACGTCTCACGCAGTGCAGATCAGTCATGCGCAATTTCCTCAAAGAGCAACACAGTGCTGGCACAACCCTTACATCACTGGGTGTTTTCCCCACAGCTCCCACTCTGTTTCCTGCACTCCTCCTAATGACGTGACTTCATTTTTGTATATACATATATATATTATTTCTAAGCCTATTTTCTAACCATTTTGCCAACAACTGAAAACACACGGCAAGAAGAGAACAAGAGCCCCAAACTAGTGCCTGATGCCTCCAAAGCAACACATGGCACATTGGGCTGGGAGAGAAGCGAGGTGCTGCCCCAGGAGTGGGACAGCTGGCACAGGCCCTGTCCCACTCTTGGGCTCTGCTGCCAAAGCACTGCCATCACAAATGCACTGTGCAAGGAGGTGATGTCCTTCCTAGGACAGGGCTTCGACTGGCGTCTCCATCACGAGCAGCCTCTCATTCTCCATCCTCCATGCACACATACAGATGTGTATGTATACATATGAGAAACCTTACTTGCAAGGAAAAACAGCAGCAGGAAATTAAAAAGGTTCATGTGACAGCATGAGCATGGCTGTAAGGCACACTGCCTGCTCTCTGTGCGGAGCACACTGCTGTGTTCACACACCTCAGCTTTTCTCTGAGGCATTTCAGCACTGTTACTTCTGCTTCCATCACTGCAGCTTTTGCTTCTTAAGGTTCAGGCGAACAAACAAGAGCATCGCTCAACCCCTGCACACACACGGTCTCAGCAAATATTGTCAAGTTCTACATGTGTCTTGCTAACATCCTACAAGTGACTCTGCTTAGCTCAGGTACCTCATGGGGCTGGGGCTGTCAGAAACCCACTGGAGGCCAAATTACAATCAGAGCAGTGTCACCGACCCCTCTCCATCCTGATCTGCACAGGTCCCACAGGACAGC
>JAPSGF010000194.1:163763-229112 GCA_035772895.1 Perdix hodgsoniae
CAGATCCAGCAGTGTCACACAGCTTCCCCTGCCACTGGATGGGTCCCGGGGATGAGCTCTCTGCCAAGAGCTGAACCTGTGGAAAATGGACAGTGAATCCTTGCAGAGGAGCACAGCACTAATGACAGAGGTCAGTCAGGTAGCCAGAGTTTGGATGCAGCTCCGAACTTCTTGAACTGCCTCCAGAGCAGAGGCACTCCTCACCTCCCGACTGCCTGATCTTTCAGTAAGAGCCCCACAACCAAATCCCCTCCCTTCCAGTGTGGGAGTCTCAGCGCTGAGCCTCCAATGTCCCCCACCCAGCAATGCCAGAACAAAGCAAGCTGAGCTGAGCCAGGACAAAGGTGCAGCCAGTGCCTGCAAGGCCAGGTCCCTAACACTGTGGCTGGGCAGGTCCAGGAGCAGGAGGGCAGCTGCTGCCTGAGGGGCTCAGTGCTCCTGGGGCTGCATGGGGAGGATGGTATGGCCATGGCACAACCCCAGCTGCCTGCAGGCACCAGCAGGGTGAGAAAGGAGCAAAGGCATCTAATCACTGTGGCTCACACCCAGGATCAGAAGAGATTTAGGTGATGCTGGGCTTAACATGCTTTCATTGGCTCACCTGCTGGCCCTGCTAGCAGTGCATTCAGGCAGGGGATTCTGCCACAAGCTCTGCACCAGTACAGGGCTGGGGTGTTTTTCCAGCTCTGCCAGAGCACTGCAGCACCAGGATGAGATGGGTCATAGAGCACTGACCCCTACCAGCACTCGGGCTGCCCACAGGGCGCCAAGTTGAGCTCCTTGTGACACTGTGAGCCACCCCAGCACTGCCAAGGTCTCCCCAGCACGTGCTGATACACAGGTGACAACGCAGATGACACACAAGCTGGGAGCTGCAGCAGGGTTTGCATTTTCTTCTGTATGAACCTGGGGGCTGCCGCCACGTTCTGTTCTGATAGCATCTGCTGTAAAGAGCCCGGCCTCAACGCAGTGGGAATGTGCAGGTTCTGTGCAGGGGAGAGGGATCACACTGGGCAGTGGCACTGCAGCAGGAGCAGTCTGCTGCCTGCACTCCTTGCCAGGCCCTTGTGCAGAGCTGCTTTATGCACTGCTCAGCACTCGGTGGGAAAGTCCCACATGGAACCTCACAGGTGTCCAAGTAACGGGCTGCTCAACAAATTGCTTTGAAACCTACAGAGTTTATTCTCTCTAGGGTCTTTTCTGTGTTTCATCTCCAGCAGCCTGAAATATCCTTTGGCGGGTGCAAATGTATTTACTGAACTCCAAACAAAGACCTATTAGCAATACAGCTGGGATGGGGGTTTTTCTGAACCAAGAGGGAGAGGTTAGTGCATGGGAGCCTCAGCACATGTAGATCCACGGGGAGTGTGGCACTGTGTGGGACGTTATTTCTATGAAATGCAATGGGACTTTGGGAGCAGCCATAGGCTCTGGTGTGCAGGGCAGCACTGCTCCTGCATGGCCACCTGGAAAGCTTCCCGTGGGCAGAGCAGCTCTCCCTTCTGAGCAGGGGAAATCAAACCAAACCACACCACACCAAACCACACCAACAAAAGGAAATGTTGCCATATTCCTTATCACCTTATCATCAGGAGGGGAGCAGTGAGCGCCGTGCCTGACCACAGCTCCACACCATGCCCAGTGCCCTGCGGCCGCCTTGGGTTACACAAGGGAAGCAGCCCAGCCCAGGCTCCCATTTCCAAACACCTCGCCTTCATATGCCAGGGTTGCATCAGCTCCTGTGCCCGTATTTATAACTGGTCCTAAAACCCGATATTCCATTTCCAGTAGCTCATGGGGTGAGCTCAATGTCCGGGGCCCCGGCCAAGCAGCTGCTGCCAGCATGATCCCTCTTCCCTTCACATCCTGCTCAGAAAAGCTTCCCACCAAGCAGCCCAGCGCCTCAGCTTACTGCACGGGCTCCTTAATTAACTGACCGAGGCACGAGGCAGTCTCATTAAAGAGATAGCTGACGAGGGCTCGGCTGAGCGTGGCCTCGGCCGAAACCGTGCAGCTCATTGAACTGCTCCTGCCCTGCCTCCACCACAGCCAGCACAGCCTTCCTCTGGCAGGAGGGTCCCGAAAGCTGGTTTGGGGCTGACAGATGGGTGGGGAGGGCTTGGCCCGGGGGGGCTGGGCCAGGAGCACGGAGGGGCCCATCTCCATCACTGTGCTGGTGCCTCTGGGAGGAGACCTCCAGCTGCTCCAGTTATAAATAAGAAATGATCCGATGAAAAGAGCGAATCTTCCAGGCACAGGGATCAATCACACACCTATTAAACGTACAAAGCCACCTCTCAGATTAACCACGATTTATAAGCCTTGACACCAGGAGCAGGTCTGGGCTTGGCTGGGACCCATCGTGCTGTGCCTCAACACAAAGCAAACATCAGAGCCCCTTAAACGTCTCCATCTCCCAAGGACTTCATGGCTGCCCACAGGGAGCCACATACACAAATCTGTGTATGTGAAACAGAAGCAAAAGGACAGCCCAGAGCTGGGCCATGGAGCCCAGCAGGAAAGTGCCACAGCAAGCACAGGGCCGAGCACCACTGCAGCCACAGAGACCTTCAGAGCATCTCCCAGCTCAGCCCAGGGCAATCCCAGCACTTCTGTAGGACAGGAAACAGGGTTGTTTTCTCCTCTTCAAACATGTCTCCTTCCATTTCTCTGTCCTCTTGAAGCAGAAATCCAGCTGTGATCTTTACTTCAGAAACAAGAAGGTTTCCCAAGAATGTAAGGATGCAACACAGCAATGGGAATGAACAGCAGCCACCAGCAGACAGGAGAGGTCTGATCCCGATGGATCCAATCTTAGGAAGAAAACATTCAAAACATCTCATTCCTTAAACTTAGAATCCAAAAGAGATCAAAATCCACATCTGAAGGGTACAGCACACTGTACCACTGCCCCGCTGTCCACTGGTGCACGCCACCAAGCACAGCCCCTCACTGCACATCAAGTGTTCAGCTGCTGCGGCAGAGGCAGAAATACATTTATTTCCTCCCAGAGAGGTACAACTGCAGCTGCTGCTTTCTTGCACTGGTGCCATGGGAAAGGCGCTGTGGACCCCCATGAGACCCCCATGAGAGCTCTCCCCCCCCCCCAGGGGAGCGGCATCCCCCCACTCCTCATTGCCCCATTCACACAAACGAGAGGGAAAATCAAGTGCTAATTTTCTAGGCACACCTGCAATAAATCCCTCTCCCAAGGAGAATATGGGAAGGAAACTCCCCCAGGGTTATTTTTACAGCTAGCCCAGATATTGGGCTGCCTCTGGGGCTTTGCGTGCAGCATTGGCTCTTTCCAGAAGCGCAGACTGGGGAGGATGGAGCTGCTCCCTCAGCACTGGGCTCCGCTGCCAGGAGGGGACCTGCATGCTTGGTGCTTCTCTGCAGCTCAGCACTCCTGCACAGTTGGTGTGGATTTGCAGCCCAGCCCCTGCTGCAGGGCTCTGGTTCTGCTCAGCAAGAGATGCTGAGGTGCAAAGAGCCACTTGAGAGGAGCTTTTACTGACTACAAGTGGTTGCACACACCCCAGGGCATGGTGTATTTCCAAAGCTGAACAGCTCTACTGAGGGCAGGCTGTGAACTGCCCTGATCTGATGATACTTGATTGCAGATGCTGTGGGTCAACCCCGCAGCCATCGCAATGGGCATGGGCTTTATGCCACAGACCACTGACAGCATGAGGCAGGCAAGTCCAGGCTCAGGAGCAAAAAGACTGGCCTCACAGCACTAAGCAGCAATTACAGCTCTTATCCGAAATTCCCTGATGCCAAAAGAAATCTTTAGGTTGGCTTCCAGCAGCTCCGCTCCCCTCAGGGGCAGGACAAAGCCCACAGGCAGCAGGGCAGCCCGGCTCTGCTGCTCCCCACTGCCCACAAGAGCACATCCACACCCTCACACCCACCATCCATGGGGCACAGCCTCCACCTGAACACACCCCAGCTCCGGTCGATGTGCTCACACACTCCTATTTACTCTACAGCTGAAAGGTGGTCCCTGTGGCTGCCCAGACCCTTCTGGGTGGGCTGTGGGGTTCCGTGGGGTGAGGGCACAGGGAGCCGTGTGCCCAGCCCAGTGCTGAGGGGTGAACCCAGGGCTGCAGCCAGGGCTGGGGAGGCCGAGTCAACGCCTTCTGGTCTTCTGGTGGCGGCTCGTGTACAGTAACATCTAAATATATACTTAATGGAAAGTGTGGAGGGATTTATTTTTGTTATTGTTGGTCTCGAATTATGCTGGCTGAAACGGCCCCGCTGAGTTACAGGGCCTGGCCAGGAGCACACGAAACATTATCAAAGGTGTGTCATAAAGCAAACATCGCTGGGAGCCGCAGCGGGCGCTGCCAGCAGGGCCACCCTGCAGCAGGACACAGCTCTGCAGCACACGGTGCCACGGCCAGCATCCTGCAGCTCAAATGGGTGAGGGCTGTGCCAGGCTCTGGGACAGAACCCTGCTTACCTCTGCAGGCAAACTGCAGACCCTCAGGGTGCAGCATGCAGGAGCTATCGAGCCTTTTGTCATTGAGCAAGCAGATGGATGTTAAAACTCCCAAAGCCCTCGTGTGCTCCAGCCATCAGCCCAGACCAGCAGAGCATCTCTCCGCACCTCTTGCCAGCATTTCTTTGGAGAAGAATGGCACCCTGCACGTGGGGAACTTCCCTTCCCTCCTTTCCCATAAGGACATTTCTCGCTGCCGCTGCTGTCACCATGCTCTCTGGTCCTCCCAGCACCACCATGGAGTGCCCAGGTCTGCACGGGCACTCAGCTCCCAGCACAGAGCCCCGCAGCACCTCTGCCAGTCAAGGCAGTGTCTTGGACAGGTAAACTCCTTGCTGGTTAAAGAACTGGTTGGATGAGCAGGCCGAGAGAGTGGAGGTGAATGGAGTTACACCCAGCTGGCAACTGGTCATGAGTGCTGGTCCCCAGGTGTTGGTACTGGGGCCTGTCCTGTTTGATACCTTTACTGATGATCTGATGAGGGCACTGAGTGCACCCTCAGTAAGTCTGCAGGTGACACCAAGCTGGGGAAGTGTTGATCTGCCCGAGGTAGGAAGGCCCCACAGAATGAATGGCCTCAAGTTGTGCCCGGAGAGACTCAGATTGGACGTTAGGAGACACTGCTTCTTGGGGAGTGGTCAGGTGCTACAATGGGCTGCGCAGGGATGGGGGTGTCACGGTTCCTGGAGGGGTTCAAGGAAAGTTTAGATGCTGTACTGAGGGAGGTGGCTAAGTGAGCAATCTTGGAGGTAGGCGCAAATCAAGAGGGCAGGATCCCTCCCTGCAGATCATCTCTCAAGTTGTTGTTGTTGTTGTTGTTTTTTAAGTTGTCCCTCTTTATTAATCCCAGACAGAAATCTGAAACTCCCCTTTAAAAAAAAAAAAAACAACAAAAAAAACCCAACAAAAACCACCAAAGATATATAATGATTTTCAAAGCCGTGTCACATAATTAATGTCACATTTATCTCTTCAGCTGTAGAGATAAAAAGAAACCAACTACCCAAGTCCTCGTTATTCTTTATTCCTCTTTTAAATCCTTGGGATGGGGATGGGGTGGGGGGGGAGCGCTGACTTTCCCTTTACCCCACACGACGATGCCAACAAGAAGGTCCCCCTTGCCCCATCACAGCCTGAGCATGATGTGAGAGTGCTGCCCTGTGGACAGACAGATGGACAGGCAGACACACGAGCAGGTGTGGGGCCAGACCAGGAGCTCTCAGCAATCCTGGTTCAGAGCTGCCCCGTACTGGTGCCCAGGCTCTGATGCAGGCAGAGGTGAGGGCATCGCTTCCATTTTGCAGCAGCACAAGCAGCAGCACTGAATGGGTGGAGAAGCAGAACTGGCTTGGACATCTTCAGAAGAAGTGTCATCATTTGGCCTCTCTGAACCAGCCCCATACTGCTGTTTCTCAGTGTAGAACTGGATTTCCCTCTGTGTGCTCTGAAACCAGCAGCAGCGATGGGAACAGAGCACCGCACTCATGCCCCTTCATCCTCTGGACCACAAAGCAAACATGACATCTTTGTAGATCTGGGACATGACTGCATCCAAGCCACGGCCCAGGCAATCCAAATCCCTAAACCACAGCCACCATTACATCTCTGCCAACGGGGATGGGGAAAACAGTGAGCCCAACAGAACAGCTCCTCGTGCACCACAGCACACCAGCAGATGTCCTTTCCCCTGCGCAATGCTGTCACCCACACCTCTGCTCTGCCCGAGCCCCCGAGCCAGCCCTGTCCCCAGCACTGGGGACAAATCCCCCATCACCCACCCCCCCGGGTCACCACACACACAGCCCAGACAGGCACTTCGTTTGTTGAATGGGTGCCCTTATACAAGAGGCTTTGCAGACACACGGAGAGCTCGTTTGCAGGGCCGCCCCGCAGCAGCAATCCCTTTATCTGTTTATTTATAGAAAGATATTTCTGTAGGATAACACACCCAGCGAGACGCAGCTTCCCTTGCTCAAACACCGCCTTGTAGCACAGGCAGCTATGTACAAACTTTCGGAGGGAGGATGATGAATTAAAACCAACACAGACTCGCAGAGGGAGCTCCCCGCCGGCAGTGCAGACGGGTGAGTCAAAGCCGGGCTCGCAGCACCTGGAGCCTCAGCGTCTGCCTGTGCTGTCCGTGTGGTCTGGGCAGGACACTGAGCTCACTTCCCCACGAGATGCCAATGCGCATGGAGCCTCCAGGACTGCTTTTGCCATCGGTGTCCCTTGAAGAAATCCCTTTTCTATCCTGCCCCAGCTTTGCATTGCATTAGGGCATCTGTGTGCAGTGTATTCGTGGGGGGAAACCCTAGGCAGTGGGCTGGACCACAGGCTGGCGTGGGGCCTCTGCCTTTCTTTGCTGTGGTCTCATCTCTGTGTTCACTTTTCTGCCCAGAGCGAGGAGGAGCAGAGGGCAGGAGGTGCAGATGGGAAGCAAAAGCACTAAAATATGAGGAACGAGGGCGTTTGGGAATCACAGTCAGGGAGAGTGCTGGGATCCCCCTGCATGCAGGCATGGACACCCTGGTTCAGCCCACAGCCACTGCTGTGCTGTAATCTCACACCTCTGGGAAAGGTGAGCTCTGCACTGCGGTGGCACTGCCCAGAACTGGGGGGATGCGGACAGGAGGAGCCAGACTACAAGCCCTGGTTTGCCATCGGTCCTGGCAATCTATGCTGGCGTGCAGTGACCTGAACTCAGCAGACTCATGGCTTTGTGGAAGAGCTGTGTTGTCTCCCAGTGGGATGGGCTGCAGAGGGGAGGGATGGGCTGGAGGAAGGGAAAGGAGGAAACAGGGAGAAGGAAGGGTGCTTGTTGCATATTCCCCAGACCCGTTCAGTGGCTACAACTTTCCCTTTCCATCACAGCATGCAGGAGCACGGCCATGGACAGGCTGCTGGGGATGCACCCACATTGCACAGGTTGGTCCTGGCATGACAGCACAAGAAGCAGCAGGTACAACGTGTCCAGAGCAACAGCGAGGCCTTGAGCAGCAGCTGGGGCTGCCAAACCTCCCCAGCACAAACCAGTGGGACCCTCACCAGACCCCACAAGCCATCTGCCTGCTCTGCTACCCTCAGTGCCCCACTACTTCTCTCTGCTGCCATCACATTTATCTCCCTGTGAACCAGGCACCTCCCTCCTCCAGCTCTGCCCTCCACTGGAGCACTGGGTAACTTGGGAAAGTAACCCACCATTCCTCCTCCTCCTATTCCTATCCAACGCATTTTAGCGTGTCTGCCGTACAGACAGCAGAAAAGTAACCAGAAACTCTGCTTTTGAGCACTCCTGGGACGGAAACCTCTTTGCAAAAACAAAAGCAAGAGCACAGCACCTCCTGCTGGCACTGCCAGGCTCACAGAGCAGGGCTGTACGGCACAACAGCGGGCACCGGTGTGTGCAGGTGGGGGAGGCAAAGAACCGGGAAGTTTGGGGGTGTGGGTACAGGCATACACTGAGATATATACATCTGTATGTAATGAATCTTATGGTAATTCACTTGGAATAAAACTGCTAAGGAGTGCAGATTGCCACCTTATCACTTTCTGCAGGCGAGCACTGAGAAGTGCTTTGTCAGTTCTGCACCCCGCATGACGAATGTGCAGTGTGACATTGCTGGGTTTGGGGCGCTCGCTGCCTGCCACCGAGCAGAGGGGTTTGTGCTGATGCACGGGATTTACAAATCGGTTCACATGTGGCCACAAGTGACCCAGTTCTCAGTGACCTCAGCTAAAAGCCACCCGCAGCAGGTAACCAGCTCAGAGAAGCCATGGGCCCATTGCAAGGTTGAGCAAATGAAGCACGTCCCACTCGCTGTCTGACAACACCAACGTGTGCCCCACACGCAGCCGCTGCTGCACAATTCGCAGCACCTGTGGGACCTCAGCTTCAGCACAGCCCAATGCATTCCTACCCTACAGCCCCAGGACTGCGGGTCCCCACAGAAGGTGGGACAGATGCCAAGGCGATGCTGTGCCCTGCCGGGAGGAAAACACCTCCTAGGTAGGCAGGGAAGCAGCACCACGTCCCCCACCGCCCTTCAGCATGGGGACATCAGTGAAGAGAGAGGAGCGCACGCGATGCAGGCCGGCACTGCCATCAGCAGTGGGGCTTCAGTGCAGTGACACTGGAAGGGACTGAGACACAACCTCCGCGTGCGGGCACCTGCACTGGGGCTTTCCTTTACCTCTGTCTTCCTGGCAACACAGCAAGGCGCTGCTCCCCTGCCTGCTCCCTGGTTTTGTTTTTCCCTATGACCAAACCCAACCGCTGACCCGGTGTCCAGCACCAAAGCCTTTCTCTTAAAAAAAGAAAAAAAAAACAACACAACTCTTCACGCACCTCTTTGCTGTGCAGCTCTTTGAAGCCCACAGAGATCAGCTCTGCACATCAAAGGCCAGCACAGGGCTTGGACTCGGCCCGCAAAACGCTGCCAGGCACCAGGAGATAGCATCAACACTGGCGGACGCCTCCAAAATCCCACTGGGAAAGGCGAGCGGTGCCGGTGCCAAGCCCACCAGGAAGGGATGGGGAGGGAGCCCTGCTGTGTGTAACTCAGCCCCAGCAGTGTGTGAACGGAGTGCTGGCTGCCCTCAGTCCTCCTCCGAGACACGGCCACGCAGATGGGCTGACCCAGGAGCCGTACCCACTGGAGAACTCACTGCCATTGGGGACCACAGAGGGTCACCTCCAGCACAGCCCCAGCACCGCTGCCCCTCTGCACCACTGAGTTCTGTCTCCTTCCAGGAGCACTGTGCTGTGAGCTTTCCTCTTCCTTCTCTTCCTCTCCACTGGATCCAAGGGAGGAATGCCGTGTCTCCATTGTGCTAGGACCTTGGCTGGGTCCAGACCACACAGTGTGGCCATGTACAGCACCCACTCGCACCCGAGCACTGAGCGCTGAGCAGAGAGGAGCAGCATGCCAACCAACCTTACCCTGGCGCCTGGGCTTCCCTCAGCTATGCACATCCTTACGCAGGAATCTGAGGCAGGAGGAATCCAGAGAGCAAGAGGAGGGCTGGCAAAAAACACTTTTCCCATTTTATCATGTACCAGAGCTTCGCTCAGGTCCGCTTCTCCTTGGCTCGCACGCTCCGCTGGGTCTACCAGCATACTTTGGGTAATGAAATGCACATTTGCTGGTCAGCTCTAATATATCCAGAGGGACCGTTTTCTGCCTGTGTTTGTTTTAAACTTGAGGGTGTTGTGCAGTTGTTCCAAGGGCGCAGAGACAGGAGATAAGACATGGCAGGCAGCGCCTGGCTGCGGGGTGCCTGCGGGATTAGCATTTATCCTCTAACTGAAGGGAGACGTGACAACATGAGAAAAGCAAACCACCGCAATGTTTCCTTACAAGGCACGCACCGAACCCTCGGCAGAGCACACCAGACACTCAGCATCTCATACACTCGTTGCTTATTGCAAAGAGAAACGTCCTCGTAGGCCACGTTCCCCCTCTGCTCTGCCCTCGGAGCCCCCAGCTGCGGTGCTGCGTCCAGGCCTGGGGCCCAGCACAGGAAGGGTGGGAGCTGTTGGAGCGGGTCGGGGGGCAACGAAGATGCTCGGAGGTTGGAGCACCTCTGCTATGGAGACGGGCTGAGGAGCCGGGGGTGTGCAGCATGGACAGGAGAAGGCTGCAGGGAGACCTTGCGGCCTTCCAGGACTTCAAGGGAGCTCACGAACAGGAGGGGGACCAACTCTTTATGCAGTCTGGTAGTGACAGGATGAGGGAGAATGGCTTTAAACCACAAGAGGGGAAATTTAGGTTGGATGCACAGCTGGCAAACGAAAGGATCAAACTGAAATACCCCAAACCAGCAGCAGAATGAATGCAACTGCTCCACCACCTCACGGGACCCGTCCGTGGCAGGCAATATCCGTGTCCAATAAACCTTTTAAAGGTTCGCTGATCACAGCTAGATGTGTCATAAATCTCCCTGAACAGTTTATTATGCTCATAAATCTCTGTAAAAACGACTTTATCTCATCTGGATTGGCAATTAAGCCAACTTTGCTCTGCCTGCAGCTCCTGTGCAGATGAGGTGCGCAATCCTCACCAAGCAAAGTGGGCGCAGAGCCTCCCAGCCCCACAGCACTGCCATCACTGTGCTGTGGGCAATGCTGTGATCCCACACAGGGTGCATTACATCCCACAGTTCTTCCCTCCGGAAGCAGACCTGTTGTCAATATTGCCTCTTCCACTTTATCTTCTAAATGTGCTACCGAAGGAGGGGGAGAAAAAATTAGCTTAGAGGATTACTCGGCGTGCCTTTGCCAAAATGCAGGCCCTGCTTCTAATTCAAGGGATGTTTTTGTTGCTGAGGGCTTAGTGGACGCTTTGTCAACAGTCCTTACTGTGAAATGTTGACGTTTTATGGTTTCGTGTAAATCAGGTGGATGAGTGCACAGCCATCATCTGCTTGGCTCTCAACTACAAGACCCAGTTCTGGGTTGCCCTGCCTCCCCTGTGACTTGTGTCCCCATCCAGTCGCTCGCTTTGTCATCAGGCAAACAGATCGTTTCCCCCATGGGAACTGACATCTTTAGAATCACGCCATCCTGAGAGGAAAGGGATCCATGAGGACCATGGAGCCCAGCCTATGGTTCCACACAGCACCACCCAAAACCCAAAGCTGCGCTGCCATCCCCATCACCACCTCAGAGAGGGACCAGGAGCCAGCAAAGCGCCCAGAGGAGAGGTCCTGAGCATTCCTGGGGCTCTGCAGGGCACCTCTGTCTGGAACTCGTGCGCAGCTGGAGTCACTTTGGGGGTTTCATGATGAGCTGTGGGGTCATTTGCCAAAAGAACCCTACCATAGGGACACAGAGCCCAGCCTGGGGAACACAGGCTGCACCGAGCCAGGCCGGGCTCCCAGCATGGCAGTGTGGATGCACACAGCACCCAGGCGGGGACTGTGGTTTCCATGGTAACTCCCGGATGCCATTGCAGAGGATTAGATGCTGGCAGGATGAGAAGCAGGGCTGGGGAAGGAGGTGAAGCTCTGACAGGGACGCCATGGATGGACAGAGGCCCTCAGCACCAATTTTCACGCCCATCTTCCCTTTTTCAATTCTTTTCCAGCATGAAAGTCCCAATTTAAATGGCAGGCTTTGACACCATCAGAAACTTTCAGAGCGTTTCACACACTGCCCCTTCCTCCCACGTCATCACAGCCATGTCTGCCATGGAAATAAAGGGATCTGCATGACCCAGCCCAAATTTGCCTCACATTGAGACCCTTTGAAAGGGGATGAATGCGAAGTGGGGGCTAAATGATTTCTTTATTTATAAAGACCACATCTCTTGTCATTCTAATCCACTTCAAATCCTTCTGGCACTGCACAGCTGCAGGTTCAGCCATGAATACACAAATAGGCGACAAACAAACAAACAACAGCAAGTTCCCATATGCAAGGTGGGCAGAGGGAGCATTCTGTTGGGCTGGATGCTGCCCGGGTCTGGGCAGCACTTTCATGCACAAACCCCATCCCTGCAGGGCCATGCTGGCTGCTGCCAAGTGCCCCTTTGCACACACCAGCTCTGCTCTCTGCTGCAGTGCCGAATGGGCACGCTGAGGAGCAGGCACGCAGCAGAAATTGAGGCAGAGCAGTGCAAAGCACCAACAGGACCTAGCAGAGCTTCCTAAGGGCTGCCTTGCAGAAGGGATGATTTCACTCGTGCAATGAAAAGAGAGGGAGCTGAGCACAGGGCAGGGTTGGGCATGGGGCTGCTCACAATGCAGCTCCTCATTTCCCAGCCTCACATGATGAGACACGACAGCTTTGCCCACCGAGGGTGTGGGGCCCTGCACCAGCAGCAGGGCACCGTGGGGCCACAACAGCGCCTGGAGAGCGTATGACAAATTCAGCGTCAAAATAAACAGCTCCAAAGAGGCTCGGCCAGCTGATCCCCTCGCCGTGCTCACGCTCACGGCATCCAACCCAAACACAGCACTCACGCTGCCGGTGGTCCAACACAGAGACGGGCAGGAGGGACACGGAGGGTGTGCCAAGAGGAGGGGGTCAGCAGGACGGCTGTGGGGCAGAGCGGGGCTCACCGTGATGGGGAACCACATGGAATGCAGGGGCAGAAAAACAGTCATCCCGGTGTCTGTGTGGGTCAGTGCAGTGCGATGCCGGATCGCCGCAGCACTGACAGCCCTGCTGCCTGCCCACCCCCACACTGCACAGCCCACAGTATGAGAAAGGGTCCCCAGCCCCTGAAATCGCCTTTCTTAAAAAAAGGGTCCCTGAAACAAATGGCAGCAAATCCCGATGCAGAGTGCACAATGGGTGCTTCAGTCTTGCCCAGGGGGAGGGGGCCAGGGGCTGTCAGTGCCCAAATAAATTCAATTTGCTCGTTAAGAGGCAAAGAGGACTGCGGGTATTCAGGGCCCCAATTAACATTCCAGTGGCACTGCTCTGCTTTCGAGGAACAATCACTTTTTTGGGGAGGGAAGGGGGGAGTGATGAGTGTTGGATGCTCCCGGAGAAAGGAGCCATGTCCCCACCCCAACAGAGCCCGATCTCATGTGTGTGATGGGAACCACCAAACAAAACCAAGAATACACAAAGATGGAGCCTGCGCCAACAGAATCTGCAGATAAAGCCTCTCATGTCCACAGTCCAGCATCATTTGCCTTTGCTGCTGATCTAAACGCTTTCTGCACAGACTGTGGCAACAGAAAGAGGCAGCTTGCTGCTGGGCTGCTGACAGTGGTGTCCCATTGGGGTAATGAAAAACATTGCCATAAGCCACAGCATAGCTCCACACAGGGCTGGCTGCTTGGCAGCAGTGGATTCTGCTTCCAGCAGGGCTGGCGGTACAGACAGAGCCTTCAGAGCAATATTTAAGGGTGTCCAACAGCTCTCTGTGCTGGAGGAAAAGTGACAGGGTGGCTCCCAGGGAGGTGGGAGGGCAGCAGAAAGGGCTGTGTCTATCTGAGCATCCCAAGGCTCCATCCCAGGGCCAAGGAGCTGGGCCTTCTTACCCCACACAAAGGTCTGTATGCAGAAGGAGCTCCCTCTCTGGTCAGCACTGAGCACCAGCACTCTATTTTTCCCACTTTTTGGCAGCCATGCTCCATGTCCGATCACCCGAGCAGCCTGCACAACCTACCACTCTGCAGCTGATGCCACAGATGCTCACTGGAAGTACCTTCAGTGGCCACAAGGAACAGTAAATGACACTGAACAAAAACCTGAATGAAAAAGCTGAGTTGTGGCCTGGAGTCTGAAAGAAGAGTCCAACCCTGAAACAGAGAGCCCAGTTCTCAAGTGGGAAAGACTGCTGCCAGAAGGGATGCAGCATGATCCAACGCCAGGATCAGCCGTGCTCTGCCCACTCCCACCCACAGACCACACGTGTGCCTCCTCCCCTGGCGATGCCATCACTGCTGCAGTCAAACGAGGGATGAGCTGAACAAGGTCCCAACTCCAGCACAGCCCTGCAGTGCCCTATGGGTATCTCCACACCGTGGCCCCTTCAGAACATTCCTCCCTCTCTCCAGGAGCTTCAACAAACACCAGCACACAGTGGAATGGAGCACATGCAGGGTCGCTCCGGGACAGCAGCTTTCATACTGCCATCTCTAAGTGCCCCAGAAGAGCTTGGAAAACCCTCACCATGTAGGACACACGCAGTGCCGAGAAGCATGAAGATCTACAAGCTGAACATTGTCGCCATCTGCAGAAGCCTGAGCTATTTCTGCCTCTGCAAACATTCCCTTGTAGAAACTGGCTATTCTTTCCAAAGCCTCCAAACTGGTCATTAAAAAAATAAAACGTGAGAGCGAAGTGAGATGAGCGAAATGCTAATGGGAGCCCCGGGTCAAACCGCCTCCCCTGTCACCAAGCCCTCCTTGCCAGCACATTCCTGCCACTAATGAGGCCCTGCCGCTTCCTCCTTCCTCCTCAAGTTGCTCCTGGTGATGCAAATCCACCGTCTTTGTTTCTATTCTTGGAGGAAAAACAGAACCAAAGTAAATAGCAAAACAGCTCTTAGGTTTCAGGATCCTTTCTTTTTCCACCCTTCCCAACAGGGCAGGGCTGCCGCTGCCGTCAGAGCGAGGTGACACCCGACCCCAGGCATCGCCCTGCGCCCACCGGAACGCTGTCTCCAATGTCCCCATGGAGAAACCTACAGGACTCGATGACCATTACGTGCCCCTTCCAGCTTGGGATCCTCTATGACTCTCAGAACTCTGCTTCCTTGTGCTCCCAGGGAGCTCAGGACGGCACCAGCAGCCTCCCAGCAGGAGCAGGGTTTGCAGGGAGCACAACGTGCACCCCAGCACAGGCACAGCTGTCCCCTCCAGCAGGCTGGGGAGGTGTCCCCAGCAGAACACCTCTGCCTGAGGAGCTGATCTCACCCAGGCAGCACTCAGAGAGATCTTGCATTGCCCAGTGTGTGCCCACCGCCAGGGTACAGGTGCACAGCGCTGCACAGCAATGCAAATAAGAGCTGCCATCGCCCTGCAGGTGCCAGCAGAACAAGCAGCCCATGCAGCAAGGTGATGGCTGTGCTGCCATCATGCTGCAGGGCAGCCAGAAGCTGTGGCTGAAATCAGCTCTGATGCTGCTCAGTTCCTGCAGAGGCTGCAAACAAAGATGGCACAGATAGGTAAGTTGGTGATTTTGCAATGAAACCCTCTCTTCAGCTAGAGATTCTGTCTACAACATCCCCAAAATCACTCGCTGGGGTTCAGCGAAGCCCAGCATGCAGACAGCTCCATGTCAGGTCATCAGAGCTGGCCAAGGACAGCAGCAGATGGATGCTCCTAGGGGCACTGGGGCCATTCTACTGCAGTCCAACCTCCATGGCTCTGCTGGAAGGCAGCAGTGGAGGGCACAGCTCTGCTCTGGGCACAGCTGTGGGGAAGAGCAGACACAGCCCCATAGAGCCCAGCAGCTCTCATTAGTGCAGTTCAGACATGACCGCTGCCCTCCTACCCTCCCTCACTGCACTCAGACACAAGAACATGAGGGTGTGAAGGGAAGGGCAAACAATCCCTCTCCCTTCCTCCAGAGCTGGGGAAGGAAGAGTGCGAGCAGGGTGCGAGCTGCCGATAGGCGTGCAGCAGCACCCTGAAGTGCAGTGCTGCAGAGACCTCTTGCAGCACAGTGCTGCTACTGCACGCCTGCCTGCAGCCCAGCATGGCAGAGCAGCACACTGCACACTGCTGCACACACAGCTCATCCAGTGCAGTGTCACCTGTGGACGGACACTGCCCTGAGTGGCTGCTAGCTCTGCTGCCCATCCACCTGGCACATCCTTGAGGCTTGATCCTTGAAACCACCACGACACGCGAAAGGGTCGCAAGCATCTCACCGCAGGGAGCTGCTCGCAGGGAAGGCGCTTTGCAGAGAGCTGCCCCATTTCATCGGGGATGTGGAGCACTGTTCAGAGCCCCACATCTGCAGACTGTGAGCTCTGAGCTGCATGAAGACAGCGCAGCAGTCAGGTGTGCCTGGTGTCTGGGGGAGAAACTGCAAGAGAGTTTTTAATGAAGAATAAGACAGCATGTCTACCAAGGTAAACATAAGGAAGTGCCACAGGAGGAACAAGAGGCCCTGTGACCAGCAGCAGATGTGACCTACTACAACTGGCCTGAGCAGTGAGCAGGCTGGGATGCAAGGATGTGCAATCATGGAGCCATCCCTGCTGTCAAAACAAGACATGAGAAAAAATCAGGGTGGCAAAAGATACCTGGCTGTGCCTTTTGGGACCACCAGGAGCTGTCAGGATGTGGAAAAGCCACCTTATAAATACATGGCTGAGAGGCTGGTGCAAACGCAAACATTTTGGCTTCTTTGATCATGGGGCGGTCTACTCGGCACCTGGCCTGAGGTCGACTGATGGGAATTACCTGTCTCCAAAAGGGAAACGGATACTTGCCCAGGAGCTGGCGGGACTTATAGAGAGGGCTTTAAACTAGATAGGAAGGGGGAAGGGGTTAAAGCCAGGCCTGCTAAAGATCGGCCTGGGGAAGTGGTATTGGGATTAGGAGAGAGGCGAGGGGCTCATCTGAGGTGCATCTACACTAATGCACGCAGCATGGGCAATAAGCAAGAAGAGTTGGAAGCCATGGTGCGGCAGGCAAACTATGACCTAGTTGCCATAACAGAAACGTGGTGGGATTGCTCCCATGACTGGAGCGCTGCAATAGATGGCTACAAACTCTTCAGGAGGGACAGGCAAGGAAGGAGGGGTGGTGGTGTGGCTCTCTATGTTAGGGAATGCTTTTCTGCTATTGAGATTGTGAGTGGGGATGATAACGTTGAATCTCTATGGGTAAAGATCAGAGGAAGGGCTGACAAGGCAGACATCCTGGTGGGCGTCTGTTATAGACCGCCAAACCAGGATGAAGTGACAGATGAGGTATTCTACAAGCAGCTGGCACGAGCTGCACGGTCGTCAGCCATTGTCCTCATGGGGGACTTCAACTTCCCTGACATATGCTGGGAGTACAACACAGCGCGTAAGAAGCAGTCTAGGAGGTTTTTGGAGTGTGTAGAGGATGCCTTCCTGATGCAGCTGGTAAGAGAGCCCACGAGAGGAACTGCCCCGCTAGACCTACTGTTTGCAAACAGGGAAGGTCTGGTGGGAGATGTGGAGGTTGAGGGCTGCCTTGGACAGAGCGACCATGAAATGATAAAATTCTCGATTCATGGTGGAGTTTGGAAGGGGAATAGTAAAACTGCTACCTTGGACTTCCAGAGGGCGGACTTCGAATTGTTCAAGAGACTAGTAGGGGGAGTCCCCTGGCATTCAGTCTTAGCAAACAGAGGGGTCCAGGAGAGCTGGTTGCTCTTCAAGAAGGAAGTCTTAAGGGTGCAGGAGCAGGCGGTTCCCCTGAGACGCAAAATGAGCAGGCGGGGAAGAAGACCGGCGTGGATGAATAGGGAGCTATTCTTGAGGCTCCGGGAGAAAAAGAGAATCTACCGCCTGTGGAAGGAGGGATGGGCAACTGAGAATGAATACAAGGAAGCCGTTAGGATGTGTAGAGGTGAAATCAGAAAGGCAAAAGCCCAGCTTGAATCTAACCTGGCCGCTGGGGTGAAAAGGAATAAGAAACTCTTTTATAAATACATTAACAGTAAGAGGAGGACAAAGGAGAATATCCACTCTTTGCTGGATGATGCTGGGAATGTGACCACTGAGGATAAGGAAAAGGCGGAGGTTCTGAATGCCTTCTTTACATCTGTCTTTAAAGGTCAGACCAGTTATCCTCGGGGTACTCCTCTCTCTGACCTGGTAGTCTCGCCTGGGGAGCATGCTAAACCCCCTGTGGTTCTGGAAGAAACGGTCAGAGGCTTACTACTCCAACTGGACTGCCACAAGTCCATGGGGCCGGATGAGATCCACCCGAGAGTGCTGAGGGAACTGGCGGGGGTGATAGCCAAGCCGCTTTCCATCATCTACCAGCGCTCCTTGTTGACTGGTGAGGTCCTGGAAGACTGGAGGCTTGCCAACGTGACTCCCATTTACAAGAAAGGTTGTAAGGAGGATCCGGGGAACTACAGGCCTGTTAGCCTGACCTCGGTTCCAGGGAAGGTTATGGAACAGATTGTCTTGAGGGAGATCATGCGGCATGTGCGGGATGGCCAGGGGATCAGGCCTAGCCAGCATGGGTTCATGAAAGGCAGGTCCTGTTTGACCAACCTGATCTCCTTTTATGATATAGTGACCCATCTGCTGGATGAGGGAAAGGCTGTTGATGTGGTCTACCTAGACTTCAGCAAAGCCTTTGACACTGTCTCCCACGGTATTCTCCTGCAGAAGCTGGCAGCCCGTGGCTTGGACGGGTACATTGTTGGATGGGTAAGGAACTGGCTGGAGGGCCGGGCTCAGAGAGTGGTGGTGAATGGAGTTAAATCCAGCTGGCGACCGGTCACGAGTGGTGTTCCCCAGGGGTCGGTACTGGGGCCTGTCCTCTTCAGTATCTTTATTGATGACTTGGATGAGGGCATTGAGTGCACCCTCAGTAAGTTCGCAGACGACACCAAATTGGCTGGGAGTGTGGATCTGCCTGGGGGTAGCGAGGCCCTGCAGAGGGATCTGGACAGGCTGGAGAGCTGGGCTGAAGCCAACGGGATGAGGTTCAACAAGACCAAATGCCGAATCCTGCACTTTGGCCACAACAACCCCAGGCAGCGCTATAGGCTTGGGGCGGAGTGGCTGGAGGACTGTGTGGAGGAAACGGACCTGGGGGTGTTGATTGATGCTCGGCTGAACATGAGCCGACAGTGTGCCCGGGTGGCCAAGAAGGCTAACGGCATCCTGGCTTGCATCAAAAACAGTGTTACTAGCAGGAATAGGGAGGTAATTGTCCCCCTGTACTCTGCACTGGTGAGGCCGCACCTCGAGTATTGTGTTCAGTTTTGGGCCCCTCATTGCAAGAAAGACATTGAGGCCCTGGAACGTGTTCAGAGGAGGGCTACGAAGCTGGTGAGGGGCCTGGAGCACAGGCCTTATGAGGAGCGGCTGAAGGAGCTGGGATTGTTCAGCCTGGAGAAGAGGAGGCTCAGGGGAGACCTTATAGCACTCTATAACTTCCTGAAGGGAGGTTGTGGTGAGCTAGGGGTCGGCCTTTTCTCTCGTGTAGACAGTGATAGAACTAGAGGCAATGGTTTCAAACTGCGCCAGGGGAGATTCAGGCTGGACATTAGGAAATATTACTTCTCGGAAAGGGTGGTCAGGCATTGGAATGCACTGCCCAAGGAGGTGGTGGAGTCACCGAACATGGATGTGTTCAAGAGACGTTTGGATGTTGTGTTGAGGGATAGGATTTAGCTGGGGAGTATTGGTGATGGTTGGACTGGATGATCTTTTAGGTCTTTTCCAACCTTGATGATTCTGTGATTCTGTGATTCTGTGATTCTGTGGACAGCCAAGGGACCCAGGTGGAAGGTGCACAGCCACTGGCACCATCACACAGCCGCTGGGAAGGGACAGGCAGTGGTGGCACACCAGGACCTCCTCACCATGACCAGATCCTGCCCCCGCTCCAGCCCTGCCAGTACTGAGCCAGGTGTCCTTGCTGCACCCCAGCACCCTGCAGCCCCACTGCTCCTGCACAGCACCAAGCCAGGAGAGGGAGCAAACTGTGTGGATTCATCGAAGATGGAATGCTTTGTTCTTGGGGCTGGGAGATGTGGGATCTAGAGGCCATTTCCCAGCATTTTGCAAGTTAGGAGCAAATCCAACCCACACTTGCCCTTGTAGGAGACCTGAGCATTGATGCAAGCTCCCACCAACGCCTCACCTGCAGAATGGCAGCCCTCAAACCAAAGTCTGTCTCAGCAATAAAGCCCTTCCCATTTTAAGTTCAGGGACCCACAGCTCTCCTCTTTATCCACACTTATTTCAGGCCCCACCATAGACTGTATGCCCATACGCTGCTTATCCAGGCCTCTCACATCCAACAGAACAGAACAGCACAGGCAGTGTGCAAACACCGTGTGCTCTTGTCCTGTACCGAGTGCTGTGTGAATATCAGTGACTGGGTCCTAGAGGCACTTTCCCTTTGGAATCCTGGGACATTTACAGCCCCCAAACCCACCCCTTCCTTCTGAAACAGGACCACACTCCGTCTGTGACCAAAGGTCCCCAAGGGCAGCACACTGTACTGCAAGTGGCATAGAAAGCAAAAGAAAAAAACAAAACTCCATAGATGTTACTGAAACCAAGTCCAATCTCAAAGGAAGCAGCTGATGAGCACAGTGTGGTGGCTGGGGAGCAGAACTCCCCTTGCAAAGCTCTGAGCCATGTTTGCACACACAGACCAAAGCGCCTGCAGCATGGCCTGCCTGTGCCACTGCTTAGTGCCCAGGAGAGGATGTATGCTTGGTGCTGCTCTGCTTCAGAGGTGAGTGTTCAGCACACAGTGAGGCACCCCAGTGCACCCAGACCCATCCTTCCATGCAAAGAGTAGTGCAAAGGAAGGAGGTGTGGTTGCATGCTGAGTCAGGCTGCATCTGCTCCACATCTGCAATGCCATCCTCCTGGAGCACCATGTGAACCTTGCTTGGACCTGGGAGACACCTCCCTCTGACTGGGATGAGAGAGCAGCCCAGCAGGTTGCACACCCCTTCCCAGGACTTCCCTGCACTTCCAAGCACCACAAGATGCTGCTGCAGTTCAGCCCACATCAGTCTGAGCAGGAAGCAGCTGTGCCCAGCCAGCCCCGCTCCTGTTTGCTGGCTGTGACGCGTCGCTCCCCACCGATCTGCAACACCAAGTGATTCACACCCAGTCTCTCCCCCTCAGTGCCCACTCCCTGGAATTGTTCTCAGCCGGATGTGCTCTGAACGAGCAGCTGCCCGGCGCAAACGTTACATCATCATTGATTATGTTTGTAATTTTTATCGGAATACTCATTGATGAAAAACAGTCAGCAAGCGAGCGGTGTGCCGAGGGCAGGTCTGCACAATGGGATGATGCAGCATAGCCCTCATCCACCTCCACGCGTGCTTCCTTGAGACACACACTGCCACTGAGCTCGGCAGCACCTCTGCTGCCTTCTTTAGCCCTTTTGTGGTTGGTGACCCGCCTGCTGAACGGTTCCAACCCTTCTTTTTCATTCTGTTCTTGAAGCGCATGTTGTAAACAAGAATCATAGAATGGTCGGGTTGGAAAGGACCCTGAAGATCTCCCGACCCAGCTCTGCCAAGGGCTGTACCTGCCCAGAGCCCATCCACAGCCACAGACACCTTCAGGGACGGAGCATCCACAGCTCTGGGCAGCAGATGGAATCAGGGCAGGGCTGACCGTGGGCATCCCACAGACCCAGCAGGTCCTTGCAGGCTTCAGGACAAGATCCAGAGGTGGGGGTATCACAGGGATGGAGAAGGGATGGCTCTCACCACGCAGAAACCACAACTCCACATCATGCCCCACGCAGTGTGGGTACCCGCACAGCTCCTGTGACACGTGCCCTGTGCCAAGGGACATGTGCAGCTGTGACAGCGGCACAGCAGTGACCAAATGCTCCCAGCTCTCAAAGATGGGGACTGTGCCAACGTCAGCAGCCTGAGAGCAGCGCAAGGGGAAGGCTCGTCAGAAAGAAAATGCATTCTGACAATCACAGAAATCGGAATTCATTTAAAATTCAAATTATGCAAATTCCAGTAATCCCTACATACAGATCCATCACATGCCAGCAGTGGGACGGCAGACACGCCACTGGCTGCGGCTTGCAGAGATCCATCCATCACCAGCTCTGCAGACAGCGCAGGGCTGCGAGCAGCACCCTGGGGGTCCCCCAGCACTGGCACCAAAGGGAAAAGCTCCCATGGCCCCACAGGCAGGTCCCAGGTGCTTCCATGCCAGCTGCAGGAAGTCTTCTCGAGGAGAAGCATGGATGTGTGCTGCAAACATGAAGCCTCCATTGGGCAGAGCCCCCAAAATGGGGGCCCTACTCCAACTGCACCCAGCCACAGCATCGACACCTTTCAGCCACAAGGACACAGCAAGGAAATAAAAGTCATACACAAACCCTGCTGTGCTTCTATCAGCCCTGTGGGGGTACCATGGAGAGCTGAAGGTCCCCAAAACCAATGAGCAAAAGCACTCATGGAGTCAGAGGCCAAAAAGAACCACACGCAGAGCACGGAGAGCTGGAAGAGAGCACAGTGCCCAATACTTACCCCGCAGCAGGACCACCCCAGCTGTATTCTGCAGTCCCTCAGACCCCACATCCTGCTGCTGCTGCTGCTGCTCGTTGCCATTTCCGACACTGACACTGCCTTCCCCAGCATAGGGCAGCAGCTACGGGTCCCCTCCCACTGGATCCCAAGTGCTGGATCCCAACCAGCTCCTGCAAAGTCCTTGCCACAGGCAGGATCAGCACTAGGAAGCACACGAGCCACTGCCTTCAGTGGTGTGGTCCATGGAGTGCAAGGGGCAGGAATGAGCCCTGTGCAGCACCCCACACACTGCAGGGAGCAGCCTCCAGACCCAGCCTGTGCCAGCAGGTAGATCAACCCTTCCTCGGGGCAGGGGGGAAGCAAACAGACCCAGAAGCAGCAGGTTTATGGAGATGCATTGCACCTGCCCATGCCTCGCAGCAGGTGATGATCCCTGCCAGCCTGTCCTGATCTCCTGACAGCACTTCAGGTTACACGGACGCACAACGCCCGCTCTGCTCCCATTGTAGCAAAGCCCTCATCTGTTTCCAACCAACGCCCGGTGCCTTTCAGTGCGAGGACACCCAAGCCCTCATTACAACCCCAAGCCAGTAACGAGGCGGGAGGAAGGCCACACAAAGCCCTGTATCAGGTGTCTGTGGGAAAGGGAAGATGCAGAGCCCATTAAACATTGAGCAGGGAGCGCACAGCACCCACAGCACAGTGCAAGGAGGGCTGCCCCAGAGGCTGGGGGGCTGCTCCCTGCACACTCTGCAGCCCCGACCCCTTGGAAAGGTCCAAGTGCTGTGTGTTGAGGCAGAGCAGTGCCCGCTCCTTTTTGCCTTGAGCCCCTTTTTGTTCCGAGCAGAGGTGCGGCGATGGGACACCCACACTGTGCACTGCCTCATGAGCAGCAGCCACCCAACCCTATGGCACTGCTGCGACTGGGAGCCACAGAGCCTCCCAGCATAGCAGGTGTGGGCAAACTGAGCAGCACCAGGCCGGAGAGAAACGTGTCTTTTGTTTTGTCATACACACATACAGCCAACCCTCTGCCATGCCAGTGTTTTGCAAAGCCACGTGGGTGGGTTGCATCACCCCAAGTACTCACAAACTGCCGCCGCAGCCGGGTCCGGACACGCTCAGCCTTGGTCTCAGCGGGATGCACGGCGTAGCCCAGCGAGCCCAAGTGGTTGTCAACAGAGAGGCTCTTCCGCATGTAGAAGGAGCGCATCCGAAAGTGGCTGAACGGGGCGTCCTCCACCGCCGTGCGCAGCTGTGGCTGCAGCGGGGCATCGCCGGCGGGGTCCATGCCATCGTCCTCCAGCCGCCATGCGTCCCCTGAGGACAGAGGGACAGAGGGACAGCCGCCCCGTCAGAGCTGTGCTCACCCCCTGGTTCGGTGCCCAGGATGCGGGTGGAGATGCCCACCCGGACCGCCTCCATTGATCCCACCACAGAGCACGAGGGATGGGTGCTGCCCCATGGGTACCCATGTCCCTGTCACAAATCCCACCTCATTCAGCAGCTCCCAGCCCATTAAGGGCCCAACGAGGCAAACTCCTCTCAACTGTTTCCACCCATCCACTGCTCTTCGGGGGCTGAGGCCACCGTCCCTCAAGCACAAAACACTGCAGCACACAGGGCTGGGACAGTACTGAGCACCCCTCACTGCACCAAAAGGGAAAACTAGCAAAGCACACAGGTGACATCTCCATAGCATCACTACTCCCCGAGCAGCCCAGGTATGGATATTGCCTGCTTCTTGTTGCCTGATAGACAGTGAGCTTTCCTCTTCCACCCCCCCGCAGCCCAAACTGCTTCTCAAAAGTGAGAGCAAACGAACAAAGCAACCCCGTGCTCAACCCTGAAAAACCCAGGCCAGCTGCTGATCCTGCAGCACAAAGGCAGAGGTGAGGGCTGGTGCTGCTGCCTGCTCCTGCGGCTGCACCGCTTTGTTGGCTTTCTGAGCAGCCTGGCACTGGGGGGCACAATACCACAACCAGGGCTGGGGAGCAAAGTCCTTCAGAGTTGAAAGCAGATAAAGGCCTTAAGGAGAAAAACAGCCAGAGTGAAGGCGAGTGAAGAAGAGAAAGGAAGAGGCTACAGCTGCCAACAAAGGCGACCCGGAGCAGTGCAATACCTAGGAGCTATTTTTATTATTTTTTTTAGCCCTGCTCTGAATTTAATCAGCTGCGCCGCTCCTCTCCAAATGTCAGCTCGTACAACACAGGAGCGGCTGTTTGAAAGCTGTGATTACTCCAGGCACAAACACGTCAATCGGGACCAGCCTTGGCTGCCACCGCACAGCAGCCCCATGCAGATCGGGCTGCAGGGCTGGGGCAGCTCCCAGTGTAAGGGCACCATGCACCCCACAGCCCCATTCACCCCCCAGCCCCTGACATCCCGTAGTGGGACGGCTGGGAACACACTGAGCTGCCCTGGAATTGTCCCCTTCTCGGGTACAGTGGGTATAGGGAGGCAACACAGAGAAGATCAGGACCTTACCTCCTCCAAAACAAGGACAAGAGGGAATAACCTCAAGTCGCGACCGGGTTGGATATTAGGAAACATTTCTTCTGTGAAAGAACCTTGATGCACTGGTATGGGCTGCCTGGGGGATGCCAGGGGTTTCGCTCTGTACTGGGATTCAGATCTCCACTGTGCATCCAGGTCTGTCCTTGCCCACCCTGCCTTGGTGGCCTTGGAGCTCCTGAGGGAGCAGCCCTGACCCCACACAGCCGCTGCCATCCCATCCCTCGTGTCCCCACGGGCACAGCAACCATCCACAGCCCTCCGTCCCATGCCCAGACCTGCTGCATCAGAATTAGGAGCACCAGGAAACAAAGCACAGTCTGCAGAGCATTAAAATTAATCTAGGGCTCGGCCAGCTGCTGGGTAGCTTGCAGCAATCTGACAGAGAGGGCATTAGATTAAAAAAATAATAATAAAAAAAATCTTAAAAAGTCAAAGGGTGTTCGGTAGAGGCAGCTGCTTCGTAGGGGTTTTATTTTGCACTGGATTGCCAGCCCTGGCTCACTAGCTTTATCTCTGTTTCAGTGCTAATCACCTTCCCCATCACTCCTATGGCCCCAGTGTGACTCTGCTGGCACCAGAAGCGTGAAACACTTTGTCCACCAGTGCTTTTGCCAATAAACTTGCTCAGAGCAGCTGGGCCAGCCATATTAGTATTTCATCAGGATCAGCGCAAGAGCAGAACATGATAAAGGCCTCAGTTGCCAAGAAGGCCAACCCCAGCCCCCGGGTGGGGAGCATCCATCACATCCATCACGGCGCATCCCCAGGGCAGGAGCACAGGAAGGTGGAACAGTGCCAGTGTGCCCCTGCTCCCCAAGGAGGGCAGCCAGCTGTGCCCTGAAACTTCTGCATGCCAGAGCACAGAGGCACCTCGGCCCACTTCAGAGTTCAAAGGACAGCGGGGCAGCAGCTTGCCGGGCTGGAGCTGAGCACCATCTCCAAGTGGGGGTGCCCTCCTGAGCCCCCCTCAGCTTTGTCACCAATGCAGTGAAAGACAGAAAAGCCTAAATGACGGCCTCAAGGAAAGGCTCAGGGATGGACAGGCAAAAAATCATCGAGAATGGCAGATCTGGGAGCAGGGCAACCCCACAGAGACCGGTGCTGGATTTGCCTGGTTGGCGGTGCCCCTGCGGAACCAGGCCGCATTCGACAAAGGTTTGCAGAGCCTCGTGCACTCACCAGCAGATGGGACCGTGCAGCCCTTCTGGCCATCAGGGGCTGAGTGCTTCTGGTAGGGCTTCTGCTCCGGCATCGCCTCCCGGAACGCTGCAGAGTCGAGGAGGGGAATCCTGCTCAGCACTGGGGACTGCGGGATGCTGGGCAGCGTCCGGGACTTCCCCAGGAGCGGCCTCTGCAGCTTTCTGTCCAGGGATCTGCAGGGAGAGAACACAGGGCTCACTGCAGGCCCAGGGGTGGCTGCTTTGAGTCACGTCCTTCTCTGCAGGACGCATCGCCACATGCTGCCCCTGGATGGGGCACAACACCGAAGGCTGCGAGCCATTTGGGCAAAGCCTTCTCCTTTTGCATTCTAATTGGGATTTGCATCTTGAGCTGCAAGCCACAGTCAGCACCAACAGCACATCAAGAACTCAGCCCACCTCGAGATGCATGGATAATCAGAAATGAACAAATAAGCAAACCAGAGGCATCAGGACTGAAATGATACAAATTGTGAACAAGAGAATGAAAGCTCTGCCTGCCCCTCTGCTGCAGCTCTGTGCCGTATTCCATTGCCACCATGCCATTCTGTCAGACCTCAAATATTTCCTTCTTTCTTCCATGTAGATCTCAGCGCTCCTCCAAATGCACACAGCTCTGTTTGCTGCAAAGCACCATCAGCACGTGGGACATTAACGCTGCTTTGCACCTACTGCGCTGCTCACATGGACTACATGAGAGTCAAAGGGGCGAACTCATGCTTTCGGAGCAGACCTTTGGAGCTGCGGACAATGATTTCTATTTCAACCCCAAGCCTATTTCCATCTGGAATCTGGCTTGAATCCCCAAGCAAAGCCACTGCTGGAGATGCACCATGCAATGTGCCACGGCCAGCAGCCAGTGCTGCTGCTGGAACATCGTGCAGCACCGTGCGCTTCGTGAGCCGGCCCCAGTGCCGTGCGTTACCAAGGATGCCACATGCCATTAGTAAAGAGCCTTGATGGGAGTGTACAGCTCAATTAGAAAAGCCATCATCAACACAGCTTCAGCCCATCAACAGCAGCTGTTCAGTGCTTGGTGGAAAGGAAAGCACATACGCAAGTCTTGCCAGCCCCGTCGCTGCCAGACCTCTGCCTCCAGCTCTGGGAATGCCACAGGGTGAGGGTGGGTGGCACCAAGCTGCTGGCACGGCGCAGACCTCTCCAGCATCATCCATTCTGCAGCATGCAGGGCACAGGTGCTGCTTCCTCAGGCATTTATTGAAAGGAAACCACCCGGCCAAAGCAGACACTTTGGCAAGGAAAAGCTGGTGCCTGCCCCACAGCCATGTCCTGGCTGGAGAGGTCCGTGCCACACAGGGAAGGAGGGGAAGGGCTGAACAGAGAGAAAAGGGAAGGAGGCATATTGAAGGCCAACGCAAGCCCACCAGGGAAAGCCAGCACTCAAGCCACTGTCTCCACAAACCTCTCCTCCCCCTTTATATCAGTGTGGGAGAAGCCACTCTCCAAAAGGCCCTTCTCAGCACTGCCCAGGCTGGTTTGTCCTTGTTCTGAGAGGCAGCACAGAGCCTCTGCCTCCCCCACAGCACGGATGGAAGGGCCCCAGGCTAACTAACCCTCCTGTGGGACAGCCCAGGGCTCACTGCTGCACTTCCTCCTCTGTCCATCAGCCCTCAGTCCACCCATCCGCCCCCTAAATCTGCCATGAACCAGGAGCTCGTGAGTCTGGGTGACCACGCAGCGCCCATGTGGTCCCCCCAAAGGAGCAGGGATAGCTCAGCCCCTGTGGGGTGCGGGGATGTTCTGAAATCACTGCAGCTCACTCCGAGCCCCACACTGCTGCCAGCAGAGCCTCCACCAAACTGCCTTTGTGCTGCTAGGTGCTACTGGGGGCTGAGGAGTGGAGGGTGAGAGCTGAAAACACAACAGCAGCCTTGAGCTGGCTGCAAAAGGGATTCAAAGCAAAACAAAACAAAAAACACACACACACACAAAAAAAAACCACAGCATTCCGCTCACAAGTTCAGAGAGGAGAAAAAAAACCCAACAAAACAGCCAACAAATAAAAACCACAACCAACATGCAAGGCTATAAAAATACCTCCCCCAAAGCTCAGCTGTGTGCTGGTAAATATCATGATTTCCACCAGCTGGTTTGCAGAGCTCCTCTCCTGCCGTCGCTCCGGGCTGATGAGCTTTGCACAGCAGGGGCCATCGTCCGGGCAATGACAGGAGGCAGCCGGGGCCATCCGCAGCAAACCACGATGGCACACGGAGCTGCTGCTCCCCCCGGTGCCCATGCAGCAGCGAGGATACTGAAGGCAGCTGGGATGCTCGGCAGGGGAACGGGAAAGCTTCAAGGGGGGGGGGGGGGGGGGCAAACCAGAAAACGGCACGCAGCTCTTTGTTTTAAGCCATGAACCTCTCAGTCAGACACATAACAGCTTATGCTGAGGGGCAGGGATGAGAACCAATGAGCATCCAAACCCTGCGGCAGGGCAGCTTGGCCCCTGCCTACACACACAGGGCAGACCCCCATGGCCACCAGCCTGGCACCGGCTGGTCTCACCCCCAGTCGTGGCCATGAAGCCATGGGGCAGGGCCAGAGCAGGGCTGTGCTTTGTCCTGGGCAAAGGAGGAGAAGAGAGCTGAGCTCACCTCGTACAGGACATTGCCGGCATGGGTGAGATGACCAGGCACAAACTCTGAACGCTTCGATGCAGAAAGCCTGGTTTGCTTTAAATCCCATCATTTCTGCAGCATGAGCAAGCGTTCCACCCCTTGAGGTCAGCACTGGCAAGTCTGCTAAGCCCCGGCAAAAAGTCATCATTTCATATTTTGGCCAAAAAAATATCCCTAAGCACAGTTTTGGACAGTGTGTTGTTGTTTCAAACCCTCCTCCTCTGCTGAGATGAGCTGGGTTTTGATCTGAAGCACCAGAACCCCAGAGCACCAGTAGCACCCATAGGGTTCCCACTGCGGCCAGGTGGACACAAGCCTGGCCAACGGGATGGATTCATGCTCCCAAAATGCTGCAGTAACATCCCTGAGAAGTGCTCTGTGTTGAAGGGGGGGTGGATGCAGGGCGAGGGCAGGGTTCCCTGGATGGCACCCCCCCATCCCATGGGGCCGGCAGCACTGGGTTGGGAGGTTCCCACCAAACGGATGCAAAGAAAGCACGAGGAGCATGCAGAACAATGGGAAAGGAAACCCACTGAGTCTGTCTTGCCTTTTCTCTCCTGTGTAAGCATTCGTACACGATCACAGAGCACTTCTCTGGGTCAGCAGCACCCTGAGCAAAACAGCGCGCTCGGGTTCTGTCCGTGCTCCTTCCCACTGCAAAGCGAGATACAAATATCTGTGCCATCACCAGCAGCGCCCCACGGGCAGCCTGACCCCACCACAGAGCTCCCACTGCCCCTCCTGGAAGGAAAAGAGGGAGGAAATAGAATGGGAAAGGCTCCGGGGTTAAGGTAAGGACAGGGAGATCACTCGCCAATTACCGACCCAGGCCGAGCACTCAGCAGAGGGAGATTAATGCAATTTATCACCTATTGCCAACAGATCAGAGCAGTGAGAACTGAAAAACCGAACCAGCTCCCAGCCCCTCAGCCCCCTGCCATGCGAGCACAGCCGGGGGGTGAGCCAGGGACACAGCCCAGCACCCTGCTCCATTCACAAACCTCCCCCTCGCCGGCCGCCGCTTTAATTAGAAGCTGTTGGCATTCACAGCCGCCTCATTGAGCCGCTTCCCCCGGTTTGTGCGGCCGGGGCCTCTGTTTCCTACCTGCCCACCCACCCAGCTGTGACTCAGTGCCAACACAGTGGGTGAATGAGGCACCAAGCAGTCTTTCTAGCAAGTGTGACTCACAGGCCAGGGCTCGCTGCCGGAGAAGTTTGCTGCAGTCATGCTACATATGTAATTCTCCTTAATGCCAGCGTAACTTCCCCTTCCTGCTAGCCCATCCAGCTGTCACACCAAACGAAAGGATGACTGTTGGGTTTTTGCCTAATCCGAGTAAAGATGAGCTTCAGCTTGTGCAGAACACAGCCAGCTCCCAACCCCGTCCCCACCCTAACAATTAGCTCCAAAAGGAGCTCAGGAGCTGGGCAGAGGAGAAGAAAGCCAGTGCACACCCCATCATCACTTGGGTTTAGATGTAACACTCCCCCAGACACTAAAGGATGATGCTAAGCGCACCTGGGCTCTTTTCCAGCCCTTCTGAAGCAGCAAGCCTTCCCAGTGCCCTGGGGACGGGAGGGGGCAGAGAACCACCCCCATGGCCATACAGCACGGTGATGGAGACAGGGAGGCTCTGCTCACCCACCGCAGGTGGAAAAGGCACAGCACCCTGCGAGCTGCCACCACAGCCAGCACCCACACCATACACAGGCACGAGGGAGAGGGGCGGAGGCCAAAAGACAGCAGTGTCTGCTGCAGGGAGCTTCAGCAGGATTAACTTCTGCCCAGCAGGCTGTGGCTGAGTCACCGACACGGGATTTAGGGCTATTTCCAGCTTGGCTTGGTTCAGCATCAGCACGGAGCGCTTCCATGCATCAGCAGTGGACACGTCCATCACTTCTTGTATTACTATTTATTTCTTACATAGGTGCCACTGATTTGCTGTGGCAATAATGCAGATGCACACACCCACACGCTGTCCTGCTGGCTGCTCAGCGAGGCGGGTGTCGGAGCTGGGGAGCAACCGCATCTCACATACAGCTGCCACAAACACTTCTGAGCAGTGCGAGGTGGAAACTTCTCACTCAGCTTCAAGCACTTCCTAGTGCCTCACTTACATTCTCTTTTAAAATCCAGCTCCACCAGCCAGCACAGACCGAAGGGCACAGGACTGGAACTTGGCAGGACTCAGTCGTGATGTCCCTGGGCAGCCATAGGGACTCTCAGGGCCGTAAACCAGAGGTGGGAGACCCGCTTCCATTTTTACCCAGCTGCTTCACGTTGCCTGCTGCTCACACAGGGTTTGTGCCTTCAGTGCAGTTTTCCAGCCCCAAAATGTGCCAGTTCTTCCTCTTCCCCATCACGACTGGTGTGCCTGAGCACAGACCTGCTGCCAGAGCTGGAGAGATATTTTTACCTACCCCAAAGCAACCGAGCACAACCCTGCCAGGAGAACACAGCCTGCTGCCCTCCCTGCCTGGCAGCGCTGCTCTCGGGTCAGACCAACCTCGGCAGTCGCTGAGAAACCCCCCAAAATCCATCATCTCCATGAAATGATGCTGGATCCACTCCTTCCCAGGAGAGCCAGAAGCACCCAGGATCTCCAGCCAGGACAAAGGAGGTACCTCACAGAATCACGGAATGGCCCAGGTTGGAAGGGACCTCAAGGACCACGAATCTCCAACCCCCCTGCCACAAGCAGGGCCATCAATCTCCCCATTGAATACCAGAATAGATTGCCCAGGGCCCCATCCAATCTGGCCTCCACCACACACACACAGTGAGTCCCAGTTGTGGTTGTGCCTTCCTCCTTCCTGATCCACTTTTGGAAGCAGCACGAACATGGCAGGGGCTGTCCAGTCCTTTCAGCTTAAAAATAACAAAATGAAAGTTAGCTATTCTGTACTGCACGTGTCTTTTCCTTTCGTTGTTCCTCCACACCAGGCACGCAGAACACCAGGTGTGAGCACACCGATGCTGGCACCAGGAAACAAGGCAGAGAATGTAGCCCTACATGGCTGCACGCAGCCCTTCTGCATTCCTGCCCAGGCTCACGGCCCCTTTGCCCAGCACTGCAGCCTCCAGAAATGCACCTCTGTGATGACGCAGACTCTCACACTGCAGAAACCAGCACAGCTCCACAGCCACTCAGCTCAGGCATTCAGCTTTGCCATAAAACTCCTACAAGGCTGCAAAAAGTCACTGAGAATAAACCGCTTGTTTAAGAGACTCTGGTTGACTTTTCCAGTGCATCACAAGCACCAGAGGTGCTACCTGCTAGGTGCACCAGCCCAGAGACCTGCCAGCCCATTCAGCTTTGTGAAGTGGGCACCTATGCCACAGCAGAGCATCTCTCAAGGTGGAGGAGCACCTGCTGACATAACACAAGAGATGTGAACCACGGCATGGCTCTGCATTGCAGCTCACAGCAAAGAAATAGGGCATGTCCTGGCTGGAGATCCTGGGTGCTTCTGGGAAGGAGTGGATCCAGCAGCATTTCATGGAGATAATGGGTTTTGGAGGGTTTCTCAGCGACTGCCGAGGTTGGTCTGACCTGAGAGCAGTGCTGCCAGGCAGGGAGGGCAGCAGGCTGTGTTCTCCTGGCAGGATTGTGCTTGGTTGCTTTGGGGTAGGTAAAAATAGGAGGCTGAGCAACACCTGTGAGCACTGGGTTTGTCCAATAGCATGGAGCAAGAAGGTGCTATTGCTATATTAGCTGTCTGTGCACAACTTGGAGCCCTGCTGGCTCACGGCACAAATCCCCAGACCCAGCAGACTTACTCAACCCTGCTTTTTCTGTGGGTGTCATTTAAAAATGCAGGCATATTACTTAATACCACAACTACACGCTGCTAATATCTTTTAGGTCCTCTGAGAATGAGTGGGATCACTATATTTAGAATGTAATAACACCAAGCAGCACACCCTGTGTGCTGGTGTTGCTCGCTGAGTCCCAGCAGCACCCGGAGCCGATCGCCCTGAGCCGCACCAACCCTGGGCAGAGCTGGGGGATCCGGACACCCTGGTGTGGCACTGCCCAGGATGCAGGAGCACCAGGTTTCATTCATCCACACTGACTTGTAGAAGTGAAGAAGGAGCTTTGGTGAACAGAGACACTGATTTCAAGAGCTTCCCATGGTCTGATCAACGCTTATTTTGACTCCCATCAGCAGATGTATGTCATCAGGGCACAGACGCGGCAACAGCAGGAGCAGCCCTTGCTTGGAGGCAGCCCTGGGGCTGCTGGGCTGCGTGGGGAAACTTCTGCTCCCAGGAACCACGGGGCAGAGCTCCGCCAGGAAGCCCCACATCATGTACTGGAACAGTGTTAGCGCATCTGTGCCCAGCAACACCCCAGGAAGTTCGGTACGTAAGTCACGCACCAGCAATGCTGCTTTATGGTTAGTGTTCCAGAGAGAGCAATGCACCACAGCATCTCCCTTCACATGGGTAACCAGGTCTGGGAACACAGCACCCTGTGCATGGGCGGCGGCACGGTGCAGGGCCCCAGGAGCACCACCTTGCTGCCCTCTTGCTGGCACAAGCAGCTATATGGCACATGCTCGCTGTCTACAAAGTGCTCAGAGCAAACCCCAGGGATGTGTGTGCTCAGCAGTGCCAGCACCATCCCCACATACAGTCTGTACAGACACAGCCCAACCCAGGGTTCATGGCTTCCATGTCTGTCACTGTCTGGTGCTCTCAGCTCAGCCATGAGCACCTCCAGGCTTCATGCCATGCTCTGAGTGAGCAGGGAAGAGGCGATATCTCTGGCACTGCGGAGTGAAAAAAGGAGCAGCACTAGCACTGTGTGTCTCACCAGCTTGGTGTGATGCAGAGAGCAGCAGGAGGGCCCCAAACAACAGATCACCAACTCCTTAATACAATTAGCAGAGCCCGAGATGCTCAGACACCAGGGAAGAAGGTGAGCGGATATCTCAGTGCTGTATTTCCATGTCAGCCCCACCTGGCACAGGCTCAGCTCCACTTGGGCTGACACGCAGGGACAGCAGGGACAGCAGCTGTGTGTCAGCTCAGGCAATAGCCCTTCCTCACAAACAACCACAACAACATTGAGGTGCTCCCATGCCCCATGGGGTGTGAGCCCCCAGCACACCCCTCCCTGCACAGGGCAGAGGCTCAGGCAGGGCACCCAGCACACAGGCTTCCATCTCCACCCATGGAGCAACCTGTTGCTGGCGCTGTAGCTGTGGGTTTTGTTTGCAACAGGGCGAGAGGAGGACGAAGAGAAGGACAATCACAATGCGTAGCCCTGCCACTGTAATAAGGGGCTGGGTGAGGAGGCACAGCACAAAGCAGGAGACAGCAGCAGGCAGGTATACGTGCAGGCAGTCACATGGCAGACACCCGAGATGCACTGCCGACACCTCAGACGTGCCCTGGGCAGAGACACAGGACACCAGACATCCTGAGGCTCCGGCATCCCAGGCAGCACCGAGATGCTGCTTGCAAAGCTCCTGGCTCATCCCCAGCCAACAGTGATAGGAGAGGGCACAGGGAAAGCACACCAAGGACCACGAGTCCCACCCTGCAGCCACACCGGGACGGAGGGGCTGCCACCCCATACCTGCACTCGGTGACACTACAGCAGCAGCTCCCACTGCGCCGGCCCCGTCGCTCGGTGCGCAGCTCTGTCCTCGACTTCCTCAGGCTGAAGTACTCCGTCAGCTTCCCAAATGAAGCCATGGCCCCCACCAGCTCCCAGCGCACGCCCGCCTGCAGCCGTAGGCACCGCCACGCTCCTGCATACTATGTCCCAACTCGTGGCCCCGCACACTCCATCAGGTGTGGGACCAGGAAAGGAGCACTGCAGGTCCAAAGGTGAGCTCAAGGAAGGAGTCACGGTGAGCCCTGGAGACGGGAGGCTCTGCCCGCCTGAGCCGTCCACGCCTGGGCACCGGGCTTCACGGCGGGAGCTCGAGGTTGCGTGCTTCTCTACTGTAACGTGGCAGCTGCTGCAGAGCTGAGTTAAGAAGGAGGGGAAAAAATAATAATGCCCTCTGGAAAGGACCCCTCAGTAGAGGTGGCACAAGCCCGCATGCCCCCGTGGGCAAGCGGATGTTCAGCACGCGCCCAAGATGAAGGAGCCGGTCCTCAGCCAGGTGGGGGGATGAATGCTGGCCAGGTCAGCAGTAGCAATGTGAATTCCTGGGACATCAGCTGGTCAGATGGATTTCCAGAGGGTCTGTTCTTATGGCACAGAGATCAGCACAGGAGGTGAAGAGCATCCCCGCTTGTTCTTCTTGTGGCTGTTCGGAGTTTTCCAGTTCTCCTCCCTCTCTGTTTTCCAATGCAGAAGCCAACCCTTTGCCTCCAGCAGCACCTACCCAACACGATTTTCCAGCTCGTCACCAAACACCTGAGCACGAGGAGAGGCACAGACATTTAAAACGAGCAGCTCTGATCCAGCTAGAGGTCACCTCTGGGCTCTGCTCCCCGAGCTCCAGCACAAAGCATCTCTCCCGCTGGCAGCAGGCAGAGGGATGCCGCAGACTTGGAGGGAAATCCTGCTCCCAAAGCTCCCCTGTTGGGAGCTCTGCATCCTCGGTGCCGGGCGCCGCCTGGGCAGAGGGAAAGGAAAAAAGGCTTCAAAACGCCACTCCAGCCCTGCAGAGCAAAACCAGGTCGAGTCAGCGAGGTGCATCCAGGGGTGGCTGACGGAAACCCTCAGCCGTGCCAGCGCAGACCCTCGGGGAAGTGGCCAAGACGAGCAGCACTAACCGAGGCGGCAGATCCGCGAGCTGCCTTTGCATCCTCTCGATCCCCGCGTTGTGGATGCCATGTTAAAATAGATAAATACATAAACAACGCAAATCATTCCTTGCTTCTTCCCCGCTCAGAGCCATCCGCTGCCGGCAGTCCGCTTCCCCGCCCCGCCGCCTTCCTCCCTGTTTCTTCTCTCCCTCGGCTGCCCGCTCCGAGTCCGACGCTTTCCAGCAGCAGCGGGGTACGCCCCGCCGGGGTGGGGGGAGAATCTCCTGCCCGCCCCCCCCCCCCCCCGCGCCGCCCACCTGCCCGCCCCGAGGGGCTCCAGCGCTGCCGGGGGCTCCCCAAAATCAGCGCGTCGGCGAAGAGAGGGGCGAAGGCACAGCAGGGGCTGGCCGTGCCGCCGTGCGCTTCCCGGCTCCTATCGGCTCCCCGTTACTATTCGAGGCGAAAGGCGAGACGCCGAAGGAGGGCAGCGGGGGGGGGGGGGGGGGGGGGGGGGGGGGGGGGGGGGGGGGCGCGGGGAGCGGTGCGGGACGGAGCGGGCAGAGCGCGCTGCGAGCGAACCGTACGCCCGACGCCGGTGCCGGGGCGGCCGGGGGAGCGGCCAGCCGGGGCTGCAGAGGAGAGCGAGGGGAGGAAAAATGCGGAGCGAGGTCCGGCGCGATGCCGTCCCTTCCCTCCGAACGGAGCGATGCCGCCGCGGAGCCTCTCCTCCAGCCGCCGTGCTTAGCCTTGCTCTGCAAATGGCATCGCGTTTGCTTTGCAAAGGCCAAAAGCAGCGTCGTTCTGAGAGGGACAACAGGGTGACGCGGGGGAACGTGGCGAAAGCTGAAGGGTGTGAGCGCCAGACCCACGCTCCCAGCAGCGAGGCTGTCAGCCCCAGCACCCCGCGGCCCAGCAAGGGCAGGGAGCTGATGTTGGGAAGTTCAGAGCAGGGCAGCTCTATAAACTTCTCCAGCTGTGATGGACAACCGATTCCCGAGAGGATTGCTACACCGCCGCCCCCACTGCCACATCACACATCCCTGCCCAGGTGGGACCAGATGCAGCCCCACCTGTCCTCCACCTTTCAAGCCCCCTCCCCCGGTGCCCTTAGGCCAAAGGAAGGCCGTTTCCCTCCTCCCGAGGCAGAGGAGCACCCCCAGGCCCTGAGGTCAGCCCTTGGGGACAGCGCTGTCACAGCCACCAGCTTCCAGCCGAGTGCTGCTCCTTTCATTAAGCAGAGACAATCTGCTGAGATGCTGCTGGAATTTCTCTCATTTCACATTAGCAATCTGCTGTGCTGGGGGTGCAGCCGTGTACTCAGTGATGCGAAAGGCAGCTTCCCACTGCCATTTAACAGCAGAATGAAAGACTTCAAAGGAAATTGTAGTTAAGTTTGTGTGTCGTTTTGTTTTCATTCTGTTTCGTGATTCTTTTTAAAGAAGAGCTGCAGAGAAGACAGTAGGTAAAGCAGAAATGAAGATCCATAGGGGTTGGGACTCTGTGCAGCCATCACACACCCCAACACCTGCCAGAACACTGCACAAGCATCTCACCCCTGTGTCTGGGGGGGAAATAAAGCCACGAGCATGCCACAGTGTCTGAGCCCATCACATTCCTGTGCATGTGCCCACCAGGGCAACAGATCAGCACTTCCCATTTCAAAGCCCTCCCTTCCAACAAGGTAAAGGCAGCGCAGACCCAGGAAGCGACTCAAGTCTCAGCTTGCAACCAACAACAGCCCATTTTCCAGGCAGATGTGCTACCAGCTCCCTCCCAGCAGCCTGAAACAACCCCACGCTGGGTGCCCAGGTACAGGGCTTGGAAACTATCCCTGCTGATGCACCTAGCTCCGGAACCAAGCCCAGGGGTCTCCTCACAGCCCCATCACTGCGCTGCTGAGCAACCCGCAGCTGGATGCTCTGTTGTTTCCCTGGGCAACTTTTATTCCAACAGCTCTCCTCCACAGCAGCTAGGGAAAAAGGGAAAGGGCATTGGTCAGACGGAGCTGACAGCTTCATCTGCTCCCACAGTGCCAGAGGACGTCAGCATCATTCCTGCAGGGCTTCGCTTTCAGATCCCCAAGCAAAGAACTGAGCTACACAACCCCCACTCTCTCCTGGAGCCACAGCTTACAAAGCTCAACGACTGCTGACGGATTTGATGAGTGGGCTGTTTGATGGATGAGGAACTGGTTATGAGATCACACCCAGAGAGTGGTGGCCAATGGCTCAATGTCCTGATGGAGATCAGTGACGAGTGGGGTTCCTCCGGGGGCAGCGCTGGTGCTCTTCAACATCTTTAACACCAGTGACACTGACATTGGGATTGAGTGCACCCTCAGCAGTTTGCAGTGGGCTGTGTGGGGCGGTCAGTACAGCCGAGGGATGGGATGCCATCCAGAGTGACCTGGACAGGATGAGCAGCGCGCCCAGGGGAACTGCGTGAGGTCCTGCAGAGTGCAAGGTTTGCATCTGGGTGATGGCAACCCCTGCTGTCAGTACAAGCTGGGGGATGTAAGGATGGAGCACAGCCTTGCTGGGAAGGACTGGGGGTACTGGTGGATGGCAGCTGGACATGAGCCAGCAGTGTGTCCTTACAGCTCTAAAATGAATAGGGTCAGGGGCTGCATCCAAAGCAGCATGGCCAGCAGGGTGAGGGAAGGGCCAAACTCTTTAGCAATGTTTGTTGTGACAAGACAAGGGCAAATGGTTTCAAACTAAAGAAGGGAGGATTTAAATGGGATGTAAGGAAGAAATTTGTTACAATAAGGGCAGTGAGGCACCAGCACAGGTGGGAGGTGCTGTGACTCTGCAGACCCCTGAGATCAGGCCAGGCGGGCCCCGAGCACTGATGGAGCTGTAGGTGTCCCTGTTCATTGCAGGGGGATTGGACCAGATGGCCTTTAAAGGTCCCTTCCACCTCAAACAATTCTATGAAACCTCACACAAACAAGGTAAGTCAACAGTGAGGAATTTTGATAAGCATCCTTTTTTTCCTTTTCCACTCTGCACTTAATGACACGCAGTGATGGGGCACCACTTCCCTCACCCCATCAGCCCCATGTGCAAAAGCACCATCAGACACTGCAGAACAGTCAGACAAAGGGGCAGAACACGAACCCATGGGATGAAAAAAACCAAGCAACACAAGTGCACAAGAAGCACAAGTATAAAGGTTGCTCCTTAGGTTGCTAAGGAGTGCACAGGAGACCTCTGGCAACTACTAAATGTCTCTGTACCGAACGTACACACACTCATATCCCTGTTAAAACATCATATTGCAAAGTCATCCAATAGCTCCAAGGTCCCAAAGTCATTTTGGTCTTTTGGGAGGGGTCAAAATAACTCTGTGAGCGTCCTACATGCAGCTGCACCAGCAGCATCAGCACACCATGGTGCGTCATACAGACAGTGACAATGAAGACACAAAACACCAAGAGGAACCTCCATCCCAAGGGGCCAAGCAGTGGCCCAGGGCCCCCCCAGCACCTCTCTGTGCCAGGCACTGCCCCCAAATAGGGATGTGTGCAGCAGGACTGGGCTGTGACATGGGGACAGCTGCTCCCAGCCAAGTGCCACAGCCCCAGGCCCAGCACGCATATGGTGCAGATACAGCCCTATGGCAGTGCTGCATTTTAATATAGTTGTAATAAAAAGCAGAGTATAAGAGTCACTATAATTTCAGACTAACTAGGCAATTTGCTTTAATTGTCACTTCTATGGCACTGCACGCGAATCTCAGCGCCACTACCTGGCGTCAATGCATGGAGTCTGCCTGGCACAGAACTCAGCTAGCACCAGCCCTCCAGTTCCAGCAGCAAATCCAGCTGCATCCTCCGTCCTGGGAACGGCACCGAATCACGTAGAGAGAGGCTTCACAGACAAACTTTCCTTGTAATCTGGCCCACTTTCCCGCGCGTGAAGCACAGAAGAGACGGCATTAGCAACGTTAGGGAATCCAGATGCAAAGCAGCACCCTGCAGCTGAAGCTGGTCTGCCTGCAGCTGCCGAAGCCCTGCCTCGGTGCCTGCTCCTTGGAGATGGCACAGACAGCATGCTGGAGCTTGCAGGGAGAGATAAGGGCAGGACACAGCAAAAGGAGCGGCGGGAGTTTGCTAAGGAAAAAAGAGAAAATCAGACAGTCTTTCCCCAGCAAGACAGTTTGCTGAGATCAAAAGGAGGAGAGAAAGCATCAAACGCAGGCAGTGATCACAGAGTCATAGAATGGCTTGGGTTGGAATGGACCTCGAGGATCATCAGGCTTTAGCCCCCTTGCTGCAGGCAGGGCTGCCAACCTCCATATCTAATGCTAGACCAGGCTGCCCAGGGCCCCAACCAACCTGGCCTTGAGTGATGTGATGGGAGGAAACCGCAAAGGGAAAAGCAGAGGCAGAACAACAGGAGGAGGCCAGAGCTGGCAGGGGCACATGTGGGCACCACAGCTCTGCCCCACGCCTTCATGCAAACCCCCAGACCCTCTCCAACAGGGGCAACTGGTGACATATCACCTTCCTACCCTCAGCCGGCTGGGAAGCAGGCAGCTCAGCGTGCCCCAAAACGTTACTCTTCCCCTCCCACCCACCTCCTCAAAAAAAGCCCTAGCAAAAGCCTAAGCAGAAATCAGAAAATCTATTAGCACGATCAAAGATCTCAGCAAATGGAGACTATTTCTTGTAATTACCTCCCAGCAAACAGCAACTCTCTCTAGAATAACAATCTGTTATCGAGCGAGAAAGCTCTGGAGAGCAGCAGGGCTGCAATCCGTGGGGCCAGCTGTGCCCAGGGACAGCCTCTGAGCCGCCTGGTGAGGAGCAGCTCCCCACAGCCCATCCCCTTCTTGCCAGCATCTCTGGGCCACGCCTGGGCAATGACAAGCACTGCTCAGAGCAGGGCTGAGCCTCTGCTTTTGGCTGGGCAGCATCGGAGCGCTGAACCCAGCAGGGACTGCAGCTGCATCACCCAGCGCTCTCAGCCCCTGGGTGCCTTTTCCCTTTCACCCAGTAATTGTTTCTCTGTCAAAACTGTGAAAACCTCAGCTCCTTTCCCAAATGGTGGATGGACACAGCCCTCACAGTGCAGATGAGAACTGCAAACTCCTAATGCCAGAGTCAAGTTTTAACCTCTCACGTCAGAACTCAGAACGGTGCAATCATCGGACGGGTGTTGGATTTACTCAGCTTGTTTAAATTAAGCTGGGAGATTTCCCCCCAGGTTCTAGCAATTTAATTAAAGTAAAAACAGCCTTTCAAACTTCCAAATGCTCGCCATGCAATTAAAACCTCCAGGACTGCTAAGCAGAGCACAGAACCTACATAACATCCAAGGGAAAAGAAATACTCTATCTCTTGCAGTACAAAGCCGGTGACACCAAACTCCCCCAGCAAAAGAAAGAATTAAAATCACCACCGGGCACAGACCAGACAAAGGGATGCCTTGAGGGTGACCAGAGGATGCACAAGGACACCAAGATGCTGCATGACACAACACTATGATGCCCTGAGGAGCTAGAAGCCAGCAGCCCAAAGAGCAGCAGTACCTGGGGGGCAGCAGCTGGCACAGCCAGAGGGTCCCTGATGGCATCCCCAGCACCAACAGCTCCCACTCACCGTGCCTGCCTTGCCCTGAGCAGGATGTGGTGGTCCTTTGTCACCTGACGTTTGTGGAGGCAGAAAGTGGGGGTCATGGGGGGCATCATGGCTGAGATGAGATCCCTGCTGAGCTCTGTGCTTGCTGACCCCATATGGGGCAGAGCTCAAACCCCAGGGATGGCCCTGGATGTCACAGCTGGGCAAGCAGAGCTCAGCACGTGCTTGGTTATGTAATCTCCAGCTGGGGCTGGATATACTACAGGTACTGCTCTCCCACCCACAGGAATCTCTGTGGGCTCCTTCCCTGCTGTGGAGCCACTTCATGGTCCAACAGCTACAGGGTGCTTTGGGGCCCACACAAAGCTCTGCAGCCACACCTCCACGAAGAGCTCTCAAAGCCGACCGCCAGCACAAGAGCAACGCGGCCCTTTGCCACCAACGCTCTCACAGCTCCAACTGCTGCGTATGGCAAAGCCTCCGAAACGGCACCAGGGCCATGTATGAGATCAGCAGCAACGCGGGGCGGCTCGGTGTGCTCCCCTAGCAGCCTGCTGGATTAAAGATTTAATGCAATGCATCCCTCTGGAAGAAATTATATAGGCTATCAAGAAAGATGCGCCGCTCATCTGATGAAATCTCACAATCACTGCGGCAATATGTGCAAACTAAATAGGCTCTGTAGAGCAAAGGGAAAGCTGCAGTTGCTCTCGTGAGCCCTTTCCAGGGAGAGGAACCAATGGGTAAAGCAGCAGCTCCATTAGCAGGAATGTGTCTGTGCAGACACAGCCGTGTTTGCAGAGAGCAAGACGGCCCTGCTCCCATGGAAGGGGCAGAGCACCCAGGGGCCCCAACCTCCAACACCTCACAGAGTCCTGGCTGGCAGAAAAGAGCAGGGGGGGGGGGGGGGGGGCAAATGCCTGGGGAGCTCAGGAAGCCAAGGCATGAGTTAGCACTTCTCCTGACAAGCAGGAATTAATCCCAACACGCTCACCAAGGGCCAATGGGACATCCTGTGCTCAAGCATCTTGTTATATGCTGCGAATACCCCAGCCTTCTTCAGGGTGCCTCTTTCTGGCGAGCTCTGTGTTGCTCTGTGCACTGCAGCAGCACACTGCCTGCATTAAATCCTGCTCCGACATCCCTGGAGAGCATCCACTGCAGCTGAACCCGGTCTGTAACACATCCCACTTGACCGAAAAGCTGGCAGTAAAGCTTACGTTTGTATCTGCAGAGTTCATGGCACAGCAAAACCTCCATGCTTGGCTCACTTGGAGCTATTTTCCCCAAAAACCTCAAGCTGAAACCCCCACACCTCTGGGGCCACAGTGCTTGGCACCCTGAAAAGTTACTGAAGAGTCTCAGCCCTGCTCCACAGGCACTACTCTGACCTACAGCAAGAAGAGGAGAAGGGTTGCAGATACCCAAGGGCACACTGGTCCCAGTGCAGGGGACAGGGCAGCCCACAGGCAGCAGTGAAGCAGGACGTTGGGGTTGGGGGGGGGGGGGGGGGCGGGGGTTCCCCCCCTCCTTCTCAACTCCCCCCTGCTGGGAGCAGAGCCCTCCTCAGCACCACAGCTGGTTCTGCTGAGCACAGCCAGCACCAACAGCCACGTGCTGCAGCTCTGCCCACGGCACTGAGCAGCTCAACACATCAGCTCCTGCACTGGCAGCTCCCTTCAGTCCAGGAGCAAATGCACAGACAGATCCCACAGCTCAGCTGGTGAGCAGCTCTTTGCAGGTTATTAATGAAATCATTTACTGCTTATTGCTAGGGTTCTGCCAAAACTCAAGAAAGAAAAAAAAGAGCACAAAAAAAGCACAACTCTTACTGCCAACAAAACCCCCTGTTGCACCACAGGGCAGCTATTTGCAATGCCTTCTGAAAGCACAACGTGCAGTGACCCTGTGCACAGCCCGGGCTGCTCCCAGCACAGCAGTGACACGTGCACAGAGATGACAGTGACCAACAGGCCTCTGTGCAAGGAGCACGCAGCACCAGAGCCGCCCTGCACAAGCACAGGGTTATGGTGCACACAGCCCCGTGCTCACAGCTAAACCCCACTGATGAATGGGGACGCAGCTCCAACCCCAAAGCACAGAGTGCACGGCCCTACACAGCACAGCTGCTGCTGACAGCGGTCCTTCCTCCCAGAACAGCCGAGGGAAGCAGAGCAGTGGAGAAAGGGATAACAGCCAACCTGCTAAATAGCAGATCTGATTTCAGCAGCGCATCAAGGACCTGTGGAGATCAAGGAAATATATTCCTTTATATGCTCTCTAGGGCACGCAGCTATTTGCAACCTGAAAAATAGCTGCTCTTGCTGTATATAGGAGGAATTTTCCCGAGCACAGCAGTACAGCTTTAAGGGAACAAACAGGGGCTCCAGGAGGGCAGATCGTTCGCTGTGTGCTCTGGCTGGTGCTGCAGGGGATGACAGCGTCCCACTCGTGGGATGGCAGCAGGCGGTGTCCCGCCCCATGCCATGGGATCGGGAGCTCTGCACGCACCCAGCGCAGCCATCATCCCCCCTTCCCACAGTCACCAAATAATTAATCCCCCAGAAATTCATCAGGCCCTCAGCTAAGCCAGCTCAGCAAACCCAGTGAGGAATTTCTAGGTCAGAAGAACATGGAGGGGGGCAAGAAAAAATATATATATATGATTGTTCTGCAGGGCCTTTTTTTCCCCTCTCTGCCACAAACCCTAGGGATGGATCGTGCAGAAAAAGCCCCAGGACATCACAGTTGCATTTCCCAGCACCGGAAAGCAAGATCATTGTGAGACCCATCACCTCCCCAGCACAGCAAGGGGTGGGTGTGCAGGGAGCGCAGTGATGCGGGGCTCTGGGTGACAGCTGGCCCCTTTGCAAAAAGGGCTGTCTTCCCAGAGGATTCTTGTACAAGCAACTGATTATTTGCTGAAGACAGCTCGTCCCTGAAACAGACAGCTTGGTTTTGGGATACCCCAAGGACCTGGGGCTATGAAAGCTGCTGCCAGCAGGCAGCACACCGAGCTGCAGCAGCGTGGCTGAGGGGCACACCGAGCAGAGCACAGCCAGCTGCATGCTGTCCCATAGAGCCACACTGTCAGCCCGTGCCCCTCGCCCTGGTGGGTGTTCACTCTGCCCTAATGGGGGCTCATGGGAAAGGGGCACAGCTCCAGGGAGGGCTGAGTGCCCAGCAGGACGTGCACAAGGAAACCTGATGGGGCCGGACCCCTGCTGAGAGCATGGGAAGGGGGAACTCTGCAAAACCCCTTGTACCCTTGTTCACACAGGCTAAAACCACAGCCCTGATCCCTACAGCCCCTGGGGAAAGGTCCAAACTCGAGGAGCTGCCACAAGCAAATCCACAGATGGGAGGGTGGTAGAGACCAGGGGAGGAGAAGCAGCCCACAGAGCAGCCACCTCCCCTCCCACTGCTCTGTGTGCCCTGTTGGTACACCAGGAGCACACCCTGTGCAGGCAGCCCTCAGGTGAGCTCTCTCTAGCACACCACCACCGTACTTCTTCCTATGCACCCTGTAAGTCCCTTCTTGCACAAGGAACACAGACTATGCACGCATGGTCACCATACTCACGGTCAGCTCCAGCACATCATCACTCTTCTGCTGCTTACACATCATCTTTCAACCTCATGTTGAGACAACCATGGGCAACCAGCCCAGAGAAGGGCTTGGGGAGGGATGGGGGGGTTAGGGAAAAGCAGAGCGAGAGTTGGTCCCTGCACTTAGCAGACCGCATCCCACCCCCCACCACCCCCATCAGCACTGCAGGGCAGGAGCAGCACAGCCCAGCCACAGAGGGATGCTGGAGCCCCTCACACCCACCCGCACTCTGCCCAAAGCCCCATCGAGGCGGGGGTGGCCGCAAACAATCCCAGCATTGAGATCCCAGCCGCCCCATCTGCAGCTCCATGGGCCAGCAGCACACAAAGCCAAATCGACCCATGGTGAGTTTTGCCAAGGCTGGGACAGATCAGCCTTTGTGTGTGCTGAGGCAAAGTTAGCTTTGGGGGACAGGCTGGATTGCTCAGGCACTGGAACCTGCGCTCGGGGCTGCTTCCCACGTGGAGGGCAGCAGCTCACGTGCGGATGACAGAAGTCACCAGCACTCCTCTCCTCACTCTGCCCATGTGTGGGAAGAGCCAGGGGTCCCACCAGCTCTGGCACGGACACGAGGCCCTTCAGCACAGAGGTTAGGCACATCTCACCCTATGCCATTCATCACCCACACTCACCCCAAGCTGGGAGCAGCAGCTCCTTGGAAGCAGGCCCAGCAGAGCCCCACGCTCCACTCTCAGACCCAAGCCGCCCCATCCATTCTAGCACTTGGACTTCACATCCACTCCAGCAACGGCTTCCAGATGCAAAACCACAATCCCCCTTAAGGACAACAAGCTTTCTCCCATTTCCCCTCTCCCTGTTGTTGCTGGAGCCACCAGGACGAGCACAGCCCACCTGCACGCCCTCACCTACTGCACTGCTCCCAGGGGATCCCAGCACCTTTACCAGGGGAAACATTCAGCAGTGCCCACCAAGGTCTCTGGACTGCCCAGCCCCAGGCTTGCTCCCCCCATACAGGCGCACTGCCGTGTCCCCCTCCCCCCCCCCTTCCCCCCACCCTTGCTGGGTGCCTCCAACATCCAGTTGAGAAACAACTGGTGTGTGCTGCCTTCCTCCTGGGTTACTACCAGTCGCTGGATTGATAATGGATTATATTCATTAATTGATTCTATCAGTTCCTTATTTAACAAGAACAAGATGCGTGAGCAACAGCTACGTGCTTGTACTTCCATACATCTTCCCTCCCTGGCACTCGCAGACAGATATATTAGGGCTTCCTGCTGACCTCAATAAATATGCATGGCTTGGCAAGAACACCCCACACGTTTACTTACTGCATGCTGACATTCATTTATTATTACAGGGACGTATTCTCATTAGCCTGAAACCCGGAACGGCGAGAGATGAGATGCCACACACAGCAGGCAGGAGCAGCAGCCACCTACAGCAAAGCAGGGCAGGGAAATGCACAACGCCACAGCAAGGGGAGCTCAGCATAAAGCCTTTCTCCATGACAGATCATAAACAGGGAACAAATCCCACAAAAAACAGGCCTTTTAAGGCTTCTTCTGCATATGACAACACCACTCCATTTGCGTGTCTTTCTGCTCAAAGCTCCTTTGCTTTCAGCCTCCAACCCTCAGTGTGGGTATCACTGAGCTGCCTGGCGTGGATTCACCCCACGACAAAGCCACACCTGCTGATAAAGCAATCTGCTTCCACTCAGCCAGGACTGCACCGCTGCATTTGTATGAACGCACGCAACCAAGGGAACCGCTCTCCTTTGCTCCCATGTTTGCTGCGGTGTGGAAGGAGCAGAAAGCATCTGGTCAAAAATGGCCTTCCTCAAAGTCGTGCAGAAAAATCCACGACTGTCAGGTGGAAGCTTTCACGGTTGTGAATTGGAGACTGCAGCCAAGGAAGTGGTTAGAGAGCTAATCAGTGTGTCTGGCATGCAGGAAGGTGCCAGGGAAACGTTATTTATGATGCAGCCAATGCCCTTAAGCACTGGGAAAGGCTTCCAGCTCATTACCCAACGCAGGCACCCCTCAGACAAATTAGGGATTGGAAAGTCGTATCAGCAGAACAGTCCTTTCATTTACCTTAAAACGACCTACAAAAGGAAGAAGACACCACGTGGTGCACAGCCTTACCAGCCATCCTCACCACAGCACTGTTATTAACATCCAAAACGGGAACGGGGTTTGGGGACCTCATGACACAGCTGCTCCCTGCAGCCCAGGGAACGCTTTGACTGGAGCAGGCATACGAGCCCAGCAGCCAAAAGAGGAGTCTGGGGCAAGTCTGGTCCCACAGCCTCAAAGCTCTGCTTTCCAGCAGGGATCCACCCCCCATCCCAGGGCATTAGGACCAACACACAGCCCCCAGCAGCCCAGGCAGGACCCCTATGGAAATGGTCACGCTTGCCTTCTCCAGAGCTGGGCTCATACACCTTCGGGTCGTCCATCAGCTGGTTGCCTTTATGGCTCAATCTCGCGTGCCGCTCACAGTGAAGGGTGCTGATTTGTGCCTCGATGACTTCACTTCTTTCACAGAGCGGTCACAGCCAACGGCAGCACAGAAATGAACCACTTCAGGAGAAGAAAAGGAAGGAAAATTCCCTTTTGCCACGAAGAAATACAGTCCTATTTGAGAACTCCTGGGGACTCGGGTTGTTTGTTCTCGTTTTCAATCCGCAGTCACTGAAAGAGGTTTGCGCCCATCGCTCACCAATCAAGCACCTCCGTTGGAAACGCGCGCTCCCTGCTCCAGCGCCAGGGATCAGAGCTGCTCTCATCCCTCCCAGCGCGAGGCCTGGGGCTGCAGCAGAGCCCCGCAGCACACCACGGCCCCTGGGGCAGAGGAGCAATGGAAAAGCTGCTCGGCACCGCACCGTGATGAGGACACACGGAGGAAGGACGGCAGCCCTTCGCTCACCGGCACTACATCAGCCACGATCTCCTTCTGTGATCCGACAGAGCCACAGATCAGCAGCTCTCCCTTCTCCAGGACAAAGGGCCGCCACCAAAGCAGCCCGGCACAGCTGTGCTCCCCCACCAGTGTCAGCCACAACTCCTCCGCCCACGGGCAGGGAAGCAACGAGCATCAAGAAGGGCTTTGTCTGAGAGCATCCCGGCCCGTGCACGTGCAGCGCGCGCTTCCTGACCAGGGCTGCAGAGGAGGGGCTGGGGGGGGGGGGGAAGGACTGAACTTCAGGCACCGTTTCCTTCCACAGCTCCGCTCGCTCTTCGGCTTCTAAAAATAAAAGTAAATACTGAGAAAACCAAAAGGGCTTTTCTTATTTCTGCTGTGTCAGTTTGGTAGGAAGGGGTCCTTGGAGAGGTTCTTCCTCAAGGCCTGAGAGCGCAGAGCAGCCCCTGCAACAGCAGCAGTTGTGGGGTGCTGTGATAGGGCCTCCCACCTGCACCGTGCTGACCTCCTCTCCTCACCCACAGTGTGGGGGAGCTCAGTCTGAGCCTCTATGCCCCCCTTAAAGATGAGAGCATAAGGAAAGCCAGCAGAGCAGCTTTTCTTTCTTCTCCCTCCTCCCCACACATAGCCCATGGCGGGCTGTGCTGGCTGACAGTGCCAGGCTGAGCCTGACAGCCCCACGCAGCCAACATCACTGCTGACCCACGAGCACAAACTTCCTCAGCGGGCAGCTGCTGTGATCAGAGCACCTCGCTGCTCCACCACTTGTTTGTTCAGGCTCTTCCTTCACCACTGAGCTGCTGCGCAGAACTGCAGGGCAACGAGACACAAACACAATTATTTCCTCTTTGTTGACCTGCATACAGAGTAATCCCAGCATCAATTATAGCCCAGAGCTTCAGCTGTCCTCCCAGATTTCATAAAGTTGCTTGTCTAAGCAAAACCCCGCAGCAATGAGCCTGGCTGCCCGCAGCAAAGCGCTTCCCCCACACCCTCATTAACGCCACTTAAATCCACCAGCGCCAAGAACCAGCCCATAAGAACTGAAATACAGAGGAGGCGTGTATTCTGCACATCTCACCGCTCTGGCTGCTTGCACCACGGGACATGCCTTTGGCCTGGGAAGGAGATCTCAGCCTTGGGAAGGACAGGTGTGAGGAGCAGGGGCTGAGAGCAGCCATCCTTACCAAAGGCAGCCTGCAGGGACAGCAGGGCACTAATCTGGGATAGATGATGGGGTGGACCCCCAGCTCCCTCCTGGCAGCAGGCAACAAACCCACACAGCAGCCTGCAAATGCACACAGCAAAACCCAACAACAAGAACAAAAACCACCATTAACTCCTAAGCAGTCCCCTCCTAGCTACTAAGCATGGGAAATGCACGTGTTTGTTCTGTAGTCGTTCCCCCCCCCCCCCCTCAGGAGCAAGGATAGTGGCCCAGGAGTACTGGGAGCTCCATGCATGCACCGACCTCCCAGCTGGGGGCACCCAGGCAGGCCTGCAGTTCACCCACAGGACACGTGCAGAACAAAAATCCTAGAGCCTGGGATGCAATGCCAGGCGTGGAGCCCAACAGCAGCCGTGGCACAAGGCATGGACATGGGGATGCAGCCGTGCCCGCACTGCTGGGAGTGCTGCAGAGTGAGATGATGCCAGCTGCCTGCCTGGTTCCCCCAGCAGCAGTATGAAAGAACAGTGCCATCCGTACCAGAGGACCCATTTATCATGGCTATAAAATTGATGATGCCCTTATCTCCCAGTCCTACTGGGATAAGCTGCAATTCAATCTTCGGCTGTGCAGCTACCATTTAGTGGTGCGTACCCACAGCACATCTGCTGCACTCTGGCCCACCTCACAGCCCAGAGCAGCAGAGGCAGAGGGATGCTTTGCTCATTCTCCTCTCCAGGCAGAGCCATGGCAAAGTTCTGGCTTCCCTCCAATCTTCACCTTAGTTTACACCAGTGAGCTTCCTAACACTGGCATCACATGCAGAACCAAAAGCAGACACTTGCCACAGCACTGTGGCTCTGGGCAGAGATGGGCACACCAGGGCAGGTCACACCCTGCAGCCTTTTCCCTGACTCCAGGACCTGACTCCAGGCTCCAGGATGCAAGTGTTGGAGCAGGACAGCATCCCAGCTGCACAGCCACTCCACACAGCCAGGCCATAACGTGGGCAGTGAGTACTGAGCAATGGGAAGGAGAGGAGGGGAAAAACCAGCCCCTGTCTTTCCTGCTCACAGCCCCACTCCATATGTGCACATCACATTACATGCAGGTGCTGCAACAGTACCCAGGAGGGGCAACTATTAGGATGACTGTCCCAGTTAATTGTTGCCTAGCCAACTATTTATGTTTCTATATGGGAACAGCCTCGTTTGGCTCCAGGGAAGGAGAAGTGAGCGGTGCACACACTGCCATACCCACAGAGCCCACACAACCCCATGCACTGCTCACTTGCACCGAGGGCAGAGCCTTGCTGCAGGGACAGAGGGTGACAGGCCAACCCAGCCCAGCAGGAATGTGCCACCCCCATTGCCCCATATGGCAAAGTCCAGCTCCACCACACACGGCACAGAACGTGCCACGCAGCTGAGGCTGCGGCAGGATTGTGCACCTCCAGTGGAGAGCACTTGGAAAGTCATCAGTCAGAAGGGGTTGAAATTATTTTATGCATCATTAAAAGGGAGGAAAAGAAACAACACGAGAGAAAGCAGCCAAGATAAGATCAAGTGCACATCCTCAGAGCCTTAAGCCAGTCTCAAAATTAGGTCCCTAGGTGAGAATACCAAATGAATTGCTACCTTGCTAAAAGGCTTCCTCTACAAGAGCATTCATGTTGAGGACTCACTGTGTCCAAGCTCTTCAGAGCAGTTAATGCGGCACCATAAAAACAAAGAAGCAAGCCCAGCACAAACATCTCCTGCACACCACTGCAGTTCTGCATGGCTGCTCTCAGACCAGGATGAGCTGTGCCTGCAGGACAGACAGCCACCAGAGCTCCAGAGGGCTGCAGTCCTTGCAGCAGTGCCTGCAGCCCTGCTGATCCCACAAGGAGAAGCCCCAGGTGGGGTGTGAGCACCACCCTTAACCAGGAGGCTGCCGAGCACACCGCATGGCACAGCTCCAGCCCCTCTGCCATAGGGCACGTGGAGGATGGTGGCTGCCTTCGGTCACTGCCCTCTGACTCACTGAGCTCACTGAGCTGGGCTGTGGGCAAGGAGATGCCATGGTGACACCGGCTGAGTGACTGCCCCAACAGGAGCCTCCAGCACAGCAAGGGCTGTTGGTCACAGCCATCACCCCCACCTTGCTGAGCCCTCTCCTGCTCCCAGCAGAGCCAAGCACAGCTGTGCAACCACCACCCGCCCAGCATGCTGAGGACCAAAAGCGAGAGCAGCAGAGGTGACAACGCCATCAGGAAAGGAGCAAACCCAGAGCACTGGCAGCACCAGTGTCCCCAGCCACACACCAAGCCCCATCTTCAGGTCATGCAGTTGTACCTGCTCCAAGCTGCCCCGGCACAAACCCAGCCCTCTGTGAGTGCTGCACGTCCTGGGGAGGAAAGGGAGAGGACACCCTTCCCATTCCCACCCACACACACACCCCATGCAAACAAAGAGCTCTGCACAGGAAGCGTGGAAGGAGCGCAGGAGCATTTTGCTTTGGGAACAACAGACAGAGGGTCACAGCCCTGCTATCAGAGCCAAGGAGATGACGGGGAAGCGGGGAAGGAGCCAGAGGGAAACTGTATAAATAGCAGCATTGTCCTTGGTGTCGCAGGACATCAGATGTCAGCTACGATCCCTTACTCCAGAGTGGAAGCCTCTAATTGATTCCCATCTGACAGTTCTTACCCAGTAATTACCATCCGCCCAAACAAGCCGAGTAAATACGCTTTTTTCTGCTATTACAGCCAGCAACAAATCATTGACTTGTAACAAAAACAGCATGAACAGCAGCAATTCTCCAGGCCGGATCTCCCTCACAAACGCTTGGCCAACCCTGTCCCCCAGCAGCTCCTGCCCAGCTCTCCTCACCCGAGGGAAGAGATGCTGCACGTCCCACAGTGCAGGGACAGCACAGCCCCTGTGCTCTCCAAGTGCCCCTGTTCACCTTGAGGGAAGCTGGGGCCGGACAGGCAGCTGTTGGGATCAGGGATGGATATGAGAAAAATGCTGCTTCCCCATGGGAAGGGAAAACACTTCTCCATGTGCACCACCACAGTGCCCCTCTGCTGCAGCCTGCTCTGTTGCCTGCCCCACCTTCACATAGAAGCAAACAACAGGAACAAGTCCACGTTCTTGGATTTCTTCCCACTGCAAAAAATATGATCTGGTCACTCGAGCCTAGCGCGTTGCATTCCTTACTTTGCACACTGCTGTTTACAAACATACTGCCCTTCTGTACAATACAGCACGAACAGCAACAGAACCTCAAGCCATGCAAAAGAGACAGGGACAACAGAGCAGGTGTTATCCCAGGGAGAAACCATCTAACGGAGCAGGGATGACTTCAATTTCTCACAGGACATTTCACTTTCAGGTTGAAGGGAGCAAGAACTCGGTGAGTCTCGGTGAGCTCCTCTGTGAGGCCACCTGGTTGGTGACACCAGTTTAAGCAGCACAGAGCACACCCCAGCCTCCAGCTGAGGGTTCCTATAGGAGGCAAAACCCAGTCTGAATAGAGGAAGCTTGAACCTGAGTCACAAAAGACCTCCAAGCATCAGAGCACAACCCCACCCATGGTCAACCAATCCCAAGTGGGGTTTGTTCCTGGAACACAGGCACCGTCTGCTTGGGCAGAACTGGAGGACAAGCGTGTGAATTCCAGCTGCCTGGGTGCTCTGTCATCCGTTCCCATGGACTCACCCAGCACCAGCACCACTGCGTGGGTCCCCTCTGCTCTGACTGACAGCACGTGCATGGCTTAAATTGCTGTCACCCACCCCAGTGCGCAACCAGTGCAGGAAAACCAACCACACTTCTGCCACGGGAGCACCGCCGCACCAGAGAGCTTTGCTTAAACACTGTGTAAGCTACAGCTTTGCTTCTTGGCATTTACAAAACCCCCAAGCACTCAGCTTGGAAGGAACCCAAAGCGAAAGAGAGAAAAAGGAGACGCGCATTTTTCAGAGATGATTGCTGAGAGCTCCCGAGACCTTGCACTTTTACAGAGGCCCTCCACATGAAGCACACAGCGCTTTTTAAACACGTGGCTGAGACCGAGGTTAGATCTGAGCTGCGGCCGCACATCAATAGCAGCACAATGGTCAGCACCTGCAGGGAGCTGTGGGCAGTTATACACCATAAGGACCAAAGGTCTGAGCTTACCGTAAGCCTGTTGACAGACATTTGAAAAGCAGAGACCAGATAGGATAAGCAGACCCTGGGAGATGCGTGAAGCCAACCTGCTTCTTTCCCAAACCCACTCGCAGACTCTGACTTTGCTTCTCCCGAAGCATCCTTCCTCCATTTGGATTATGAGACTCATAGACTATCCTATCTCTATTGAGATTATGAGCGTTGATGGGCAGAACAGAACCTAGAGGTTCACCACTGCTCCCTGTGTGTTCGGAAACGTGGCCACTGTTTCAAAAGAAAGTGCCCCAATAAAAGGGGGAATTTACATCCCTTAAAGCTGTAATCTTCTCCGCACTGTGTGTGAAAGACACCTGTTGTGTTTGTGGTGCAGGCAGAGCTAAGATTTATGGCGTCCTTCAGCTGCACACTTCCCTGCTTTGAAGCATCCAGCAGGAGATGATCCCACCGAGCCCCAGCCACATCCTTCAGCACACAGCGTGCCCCAAGCACAGCCAGCTCCCAGGCATCCCAACCCCCATTAATGCACCACTGCCACCAAGCATCCTGCCAAGGGCTGCTGCTGGAGGACGAGCATCCCTCCACTGGCTCCAAAAGCACCTGGCCAAGCTGCTGGCAGCTTTATGATGCTCCATGCATGGGGCTGCACCATCAGCACGTGGGTGAGGGGCTCAGCACCCACCTGCATGGGACAGCAGTGTCACCAGGCTGTGAGCTGCAGGCAGTGGCAGGGCCCCATGGAAAACAGCTCACCCCCCCTGCAGGGCGCTTTGCTTCTGTACCTGAAAAGCAGAGCAAAAAGAAAAAAAAAGAAAAAAAAGGACCGCATGTGACACGAAAAGGAAAATCTCAAGTTTCTCAGCTCTCTTCTCTCTGGGAACTACAAATATTTGCAGTGTTTTATCCAATATTCCTCCATATTTGCCCAACGTCTAAAGATGGATGAAGGGGTCACGTGCACCTCAGATATAAAGATTTCATCAGGTTTTTGCCTTTCCTCTGCACTGATGACCTCCATCCCCTCAGCACAGTGGCACAGCCCACGTTACACCGGCACAGCAGCACCGCACAGCCGGGCTCACCTGCAGGCAGGGAGCAATCCACCAGCAACACCCAAAGCAGCCCTTCCAAACCACTCTCTCTCTGCTCCATTTCCTCAAGAAGCTCCCAACTGATGCCGGCAGTTGGACGGCCGGGTTCTGGCTCTCTTCCCACAGCCTGTTTTCAATCATGTGTTAAAAGGGCAAGCAGCACAGAAACAAACCCGCACTAAAGGTCGGGGAGCTTCCCCACCCCACGCAGCGGAAGGAAGGCCCTGCTGGCTGCTGGGCAGAGCTCGGCACAGGGCAGCCATCCTGCGGCTCCTTGCCGTGCCCACCCAGGGCTGCCACCTGCTTCATGCAGCCAAAGAGTCGGCAGAGCACGGCTTGGGTGGGAAAGGACCCCACAGCCCACCTGGTTGCATGCCGTGGGCTGGCTGCTCCCCCAGCTCAGACTGCCCAGGGTCCATCCGTGGCCACGAGCATCCTCCCACAGCTCTGGGCAGCAGTGCCACAGCTTCATCTCCTGCACGGGGCAGGCAGGGCCAGTGCCAGCTGGGAGCCATGTGCCACCCCACAGCACTGCCCTACAGTCCCACCTCCTACTGCTCCCTGGGCACACCGGAGCCCCTCAGACTGCCCAACAGCATCACAGCCAACCCCAGGTGACAACCTTCCAACCCACCTCAGTGCACGGCCACAGCAGCTCCTCCAGCACCTCCTCTCCTGCTGCACGATCTCCCCGTGCTCTCCCCACCACATGGGCAGCCCCAGCTCAGTAGCACCAACTAACCAAGCTCACTGCAAGGAGCTGCCTCCTCCACCAAATCCTGTCTGAGAGAGCTCCGATCTCACCCTCCGTGCTTGGAATTACTTCTTCCCACACTGCTCTGGGCAACCCAACTGAGAGAGAAACACAGAAAAGACCTCAAGCCAAAGCAAACAGCCCCAGCAAACACAACAGCACAGGGCTCGTGTTCAGAGAAGGAGTTGCAGAGCGCATCGGGACACGCTGGGCTGCAGGAGGAATGGTTTCCTGCCCACGCTGGAGGTGCCACAGCATCTCCAGGAGCAGCAAACCCAAGCAGCAGGACCCAAACTGGGATGGGAAGCGCCTGAGCTGGCTCCATCAGCCAAGCCCCAGGCAGCTCCCACACTGCAGTAAGGAGCCGTGGGAGCAGCACAGCTCAGGCATGGGGTGCAGCAGCAGCGGAGGCACCAGCACAGACCTGAGACTGCAGAGCAGAGGGGTGCCCAGCATCACAACACCCACAGCACAGAGACAAGACAAGCTGCAGTGCGGGCAGGACTCAGCGTGCTTTCATCACGCCGTGTATTTCTGCCCAACTCATTGTGCTGCAGAGGGAAAAGGATCGGAAAGGTACGCTTTGAGCTGCAGGAAGAGGAGCTATTGAAAAAGAATAGATCAAAGGTCTGTCATTTGAAATTAATTAACTCAAACCTAAACTATTAACGTAAATTAAAAATTCAAGCCACATGTGCAGCTTCGTTCATTTCCAAGTCATTTTCAAGAACCTGCAGTGCTGCAAGATAAGTTAATCACACATTCCATTAATTTGCGGCATGCACAAAGGTTAACCTCCACTTAATTAGAACTAATTTTAATTCTGCAGGAACAGGGCAGGCACACCTTGTAAGAAATCCCCTTGATGTTACACCGCAGTGAGGGGAGCTCTCACCTGAGAGCCTGCTGCTCTCACCTGGCAAACTGGCCTCACCAGAAGCCAGGACCCAACTGGCAGCCTGGGAAGACTCCTGGCAGCTGTGCCTCAGGCCAGGCTGAGCCCCTTCCTCCCCCCCTCCCACCTGCAGCTCTGCACCCCCCAGCCTGGCTTCACTCACACTTCTTTTTGAGCCATGCACAGAAACACACTGCGGGGGGAGGCCTCCAGCCTGATTAACCCAAATTGTTGCAAAGCAGAATTCAAAGGGAATTAAAGACATCCACGCTGGAATCTCTTAAAAAATGTGCCTAACCCAGTTTAAAATCCCAAATCCCCAACTTGGCTGGGGTCCCCCGCGAGGGGAAGGCTTTGCTGCAGCTTGGGGTGTGCTGCACACCCACTGCCACCCTCTGCAGCTCCTAGATCCCAAAGCCAGGAACACATCAGTGGGAACACCCACCCCCGGCCCCTGGTGCCCGATAGCCAGCCCAGCCTGCTCTGCGGGGGGCAGTCAAGATGCTGCTCACAGCCAGGGATGGGGATGGGGACATTCCTGGGGGCAGAGAGAGCCCTCTGCAGGGACCGCAGCACTGAGCACTGACCACCCTGCATGCTGCCAGCCTGGGGACAGCGACCTACACACAAAGGACAGAACTGCCTGTTTACCTTCTCCCTGCCTTCACTCCGACCCTCTAGCCCCATCCCGCCAGCACCAAGCCAAACAAATCAGTGACTTCATCGCTGCTTCCTTCACCTAACTCGCCCTGGGAGACCCCGCTGCTGCTTTCCAGCACTCAGCATCCTCCACGCACAGCTGCACAGCCCCCGCTTCCTTCCTCCCTTGCAGGCCCAGAGCTCATTTGACCTCAGCCTCTCCTCCTCCTCTCCCTCCTGTGCTGCCCCGTGGCTGAGCCTGGGGACGAGCAAAGGCAGCAAGCAGCAGCCTGCACCCCCCAGACCAGTAAGGCACGTGGGGATGGTGCAGTCTGGGAGGAAATACTGCTGTAGGAGATAAATAACCGGCGTGCCAGGAGGAGCTGCTGACATAAGGCGATGTCACATACTGCCACCTTTTGCTTCACTCCAACCAGAGCAGCAGGCACCCGCCAAAGAGCAGCAGCATCCTTCCAAACACGCTGGGATAAAACGCACACACATCATCTCAAAGTGACAATAGCACAGAAGCAAGGTTGGCATTTCCTGAAATAAAAAAAAAAAGCTTTCATTTCCATCCTATCTCCCTAAACACCTCCTTCCCCAAATCCCCAAAGCTGCACACAGCACCTGGCTGCACCGCATCCGGAGACACTGCACCTCCCAGGTGCACCCTGCCCAGAGCAGGAGCTGCCTTCTTGCTGCCTGCATGCACACATGAAGCAGCTCTGAAGGCTTAACGTGAAACCAGGAGCTCCAGGACAAGCAGTCTCATTGCCAGCCCCTCCAGCATTAGGACCCCACGTGAGCACAACTTGCTGTGCCTGAGGACAGCAGGGTTCGTGGCACAGAGCGCTCAGCAGGGCCGCGCAGGCACTTGTGCTGCTCTCAGAGCAGAAGGGAATTGTTTAAACACACAGCCCGCAGCACCACGCACAGTGTTTGCTGCTCTTTTTTATTATTATTATTATTTATTATTAAACGTGGAGGTTTTACGAGCTTTTGCTGCTCCGTTTTCCTCCTTAATTGGCGCCACTGTTTTTAACCCTGCTGCCGGAGCTGCATTGCCATGGTTACCCACACAAGCCTCAGTGAGCGGGAGGTATTTTTAGAATTGCCAAAATGCACATCTCCAACAAGCGGGGCTGTGCTGCACACAGCTCTCCTCGTTCCACCACACCAGCATTAAAATGAGGGAAATTCAAAAGTCACCTCAGGAGACCCCCAGCACAGCTCCCAGGCACCCGCTGGGAGCGCCGTGGGACAGCTCAGCCTTGTGGCAACCACCCACTGCAGGCCTTCTGGCTAGGAAGGAGCAGCTGAGACCTCCCAGCCCCCCAAAAACATCACCTTGCTATGTGAGCAAGAGCCATCCTGCAGTCACGGGGCACCTCGCCGAGAGCACCCACGCGTGGGTTCAACTCTGCTTAGGGTTTACATCACAGATGTAATGTCACTAAGGCCTGCATGGTGCAGTGATGCATTGGTTCCTGTGCCAAGCCAAAGAGGTGCCCACGACCAGTCACTGCCCTGCTAGCTCCTGCTCAGCTTGCAACTGCCCCTCCACCATCACCCTCCATCTCTCACGGCAGCAATTGCAAGCTCTACAACCAAGACCAGATACAACATTCCACCCCCAATCTGCCCCCCAATGCAAAGGGAAAACACACCTAAGTGGCAGCTGGCTCTGGGTGCACTGCACACCTGGAAGGATGCCTTCCCGCAGTGCTGCAGTGCTGCTCATGCTGCCCCAGCTCTTTCCTAAGGACACAAGTAATTACGGAGCACTCTAGCTACTAAACCTGATTAGAGCAAAACAAACTAATTTGGTTGCAGGGTAATGATCTGACCTTGTTAACAACGTGTGTAGCTCGCTGACAACGTTTTGCTCTTACACAGTGATGCCTTCCTCTAGATCCCAAGCTGCTTTATAAAGGAGCCTAGCACGTTCCCACAGACCCATTTTGCTCAGGAGGGAACCCACGTGTGCACCCACACACCCCCAGCACTGCTCCCTGGGAATGACAGAGCACAGCACAGAGCTGTAACCGTGGATGGGAAGCCTCTCCTGGCTCAGCCGGAGCAGCAGCCGCAGCGCTGGTACTCAGAGCACCCAGCCCAGTACTGCCCATTCCCTCCTCCCTCTCCACAAATCCAAGCACCATCTGTTATTGAATGAAGAGAACAACTTTGGACATCCAGACTCGCAGTAAAACCCCGCAGCAGTTATACAGACTTTGCCATTCAGGGCCCTGCGATGCTCCACAACACGGTTATAACCCCAAGAAACGCCCCACGGAGCCACCAACCCAGAGCTCTCAGACATCTCTCCTCTTCTCATGGCCATCGGTCACAAAATGAAGCCACAGCTGTCCTCAGGTCAGTCCCTCTCACCCTGCACCCTGCCCCCACCACTCGCTAGCACTCCCAGCACTCACTGCTTGCTAATGACAAAGGTCTTACCACTTTGCTCCTGGGAACAATGGTTTTCCCCATCTCGCAGGCTCGGCATACGACCCCAAAAAAGCACTTAAGGAAGATCTTAATCCAATTTCCCTAACTGAGCTGAAGGGATGGTTTTTGCAGCAAGAAATAGAAGAGCATCCAAGGCAGCTGAGCACAGCCAGAGGACTTCCCATTTTCATGACACTCTGAAATACAGCAAAGAGAGCTCACAAGGGGAAGCAGCAGAACAAACATCTCAGAGGGATTCGTGGACTCTGACCCATATTTGCACACTGCAAAGAAGGAGATGAGGACAGGGAGCTGCCCTACATTTACCTGCACACGGGAGGCTCTCTCAGCACGGGTACCGGGCGGTGCTGCTGGCACTGGGTACACTGCAAATAAGAGAGCAGGGTTTTATACTACATACATCCATCACACACGTGCCCCAGATCAGATCCCAGCACAGCAGCAATCTGTAAGCTCACAGGGTGTTAATCTGGGTGCTCTGAAGCATGTTAGCTGCAGGCAAAACAAGGCCCTGGGAGGAGAGCAAGATTCCTGCCTTTCATTTGGGGAGAGGGCTTGCAAACATCAAATGCCCAGAACAGGGACAGCACAGACACTGAAGTCCCAGGAAGCTAAAGGAAGAGATGACAGCTTGGCAGCATTGCACACAGAGCAACACCACGTCTGCCAGCACACTGCTCTGCACAGCAGGACGGTGCCAGAGGAGCCCAGGAAGACCAGAGAAACATTTCAGGCTGCGCACAAGTTTCACCCTACCTCAGGACCAAGCAGTCCTCAGCCCTTTGCATTTCACTGGTCCCCTCAAGCTACTGCTTCTTCCACAGGGAAACCCTCCTCCATGCCTGGAAGCCCCGATGCTTTGCTGTTTCTCCACAAGCTCCCCAGGCCCCAAACCCACCCACAGGTGCTGCAGAGCTCTCCCAGTTCCCCTTCTCAGCTCCGCAGCCCCACACACAGATATTCTGAAGTGCAGGAATGCAGCCTGAGACCCAAAGCTCATCTCACACCACGAGTCCTGCCGCACATCCAAAAAACAAAACTGCACCAATCTCTCTTCCCCAACCTCACAGCCCTTCTGCTCATCTCTGGGCATCCCCCAAAAGCAGCACTCTGGCTCTCATGAGGGTACTGCTGTGTCCAAGCGCTGGCACAGCACCTCAAGCGCTGAGTGCAGGTCTGGGTGCCTTCCCGCACTTGAAGGGAGCATACAAACAGGAGGGGAAATGACTGTTTGCATGGGTTGATAGTGTTAGGACAAGGGGGAATGGTTTTAAACTGAGACAGGGGAGATTTAGGTTGGATATTAGGAGGAAGTTTTTCACCCAGAGGGCGGTGAGGCACTGGCACAGGCTGCCCAAGGAGGCTGTGGGTGCCCCATCCCTGCAGGCATCCAAGGCCAGGCTGGATGTGGCTCTGGGCAGCCTGGGCTGCTGGTTGGCGACCTGCACACAGCAGGGGGTTGGAACTGGGTGAGCGCTGTGGGCCTTTGCAACCCAGGCCATTCTATGATCCTATGATACCAGGGCATACAGCTATCAGAGAGCATCCAGAGGAGGGCTGAGGAAGTGGGGAAGGGTCCAGGTTCCCCCATGCACTGCACAGAGCACACTGCCAGCCCCAGCTCTGCTTCCAGCAGCCCCCATTGTGAGCACTGCTGCCAAGCAGAGGTCTGGAAACAAGAATTACAGCAGCTGAGCACTGTGCAAATGGCAACGGGTTGCCCTCTTAGAAAATTAAATCCTCTGAGCTAACAAGAAGAGTGTTTGCTCTCAAGCTGGAGGTAAAGGGCTGATAATTAAAAGACCCACTGGCATAATGGCTGCCACATTTTTCTGACTCTTAATTTAATTATCCCCATTTCGTTACCCCGTAGGAACACACAAAACGTTGCTCTGTGAGTTCCGGATGCCAGAAGCAAAACTCGCTCTCTGCTGACATCACAGCAAGTGAGAAGCACACGACCCCTCTGCGCTGTGCAATGCTCCCCCCATCCTCCCCAAAGAAGCTGTGCTCCAGGAGGCACGGCCCACCTGAGGTGGTCACAGCTCTGGTGCTGTGGGGGACAACTGCAGGTGCTCTGACTCTGAGAAGCAACTGAATGGGTTCTGCTAGTAACAAAATACATCTGGATCATCACTTTGCAGAGGGGGAGGAGGAGGGATGTAAGCAAAGTTGTGCAACTACTAGGGGACAGATGCCCTCATGATTTTAAATGAGACATGCAACTTAAACTATATACGTACATACACATATTTACACATACACACATAACATCAAAAGTAGTTTGGGTTGATATGGATCGAAAGCTGCAACAAAGGCTGTGATAGGAAGCTCCCACTGCACAGCTCTATCCCTGCAGGGCAGAATGAAGCTCCCCAGCACCCCCAAATCCCGCAGGTGCAGGAAGGCTTCAGGGGCCGCATCGCAGCTCCGGATGCCGTGATGTGATTAACTTCGGGCATGCAGAGCAGAGCAAAGCAGAGCACCCCAAATCCCAGCAGAAAAAAAAAGAGACAGGAGCAGAACCTCTATGGGGGCGAGGCAGAGCCAGGGCTCTCTCCCCACGCTGTCCCCAGACTTTCCATTTACTACGGAAATCTGCTGAAAACCAAACCAGAAAGCCCCGGCAATGAAATGAACCTGCCGGGCAAGGAGGCCCCCGAGCACAACCGAAAGCAACGCAGGATCCGCTGAGCCCCATTCAGAAGCACAGATCCCCTCCGAAGCCGCACAAAGAACGAAACCTTTCTCGCAGGCTCGGAGCGGGCGGCACACGGCTCAGCCCTTCCACGCGGGACGGCAGCAACGCCGCATTGCAAGAGCATGAAGTAATCGTGCTCCTGCACTTACTGCTCTGCTCTCCAATTAGCCGCTCCAAGTGTAGGACGAGGGGGGGGGAAAAGGCAGAGGGGGGAGGGAGGAAGGAGGAAAGCGTGATGGAAAGCCAGGAGATGTTTTGCAACCGCGGACTGCTGGAGCGCAGGGCCTGAGCAACCAAAGCCATGGCGGGGTGCAGAAGCGGCGGAGCCGGGGGCGGCGGGATGGCGTAAAGGAGAGGGGCAGCAGCAGAAGCGGCGGGGCAGCAACAGCCGGCCGGGAGCAGCAGGACCCGCAGCGCCCACCCCGCTCACTTTACCCCGCCGTCCCTCCGCCCTCCCGCGGCGCAGCCGGCCCCGCACGCTGCCGCCGAAGCCCCGGTGGGCGCGGGGCAGGAAGCGGGGCGGGGGCAGCCCCGTAGCCGCCCCGTAGCCCCGCCCCGGGATGCTCGGCTGGAGGACGGCGCCGGATGGTGCCGGAGCGGCCGCGCTTACAGCGCTTTGGGACTGCGCTGCTCTGCTGCCCCTCCTTTTCTCAGCTCCCCCCCACCCCCCGCGGCTCGGCTCTACGAAACCCGTTTGGAAGCGCTCCTTACATCCCGGCGCTGGAGGTGGCGGCGGACGAGCAGCGCTCGCGATGCGGCAGTGCCGGTGGCAGCGGGCAGGTGCAGCCCGAGCTGCAGGCAGTCCCGGCTGCAGGCTGCTCTGAGCGGTCACCCCGAGGTCCCCTGCGGTGAGATGTCTGCAAAGAACGAAACGAAGTCCCCAGGCAGACGTTCCTGTTTTAAGATTTGCAGAACCGCTGTGCTGATGTACGCTGTGGGCTCCGTGTAGGACGCGCGATTGTTTTCTAAGTGCAGGTTGGAGGTATTGCGTGCACTGCGGCAACGTGCCGGCCCGAGGGCCCGGTGGGATAGCAAAACTTGCCTCTCTAGGAGAAGCTGCAGAGCAAACTCGTGGCTGAGAGCTGTTGCTCTTCCCCACGTTTCCCCCAGCCTGCTTCCCTTGCCCTCTCTATCCATTGCACTGCTGGTGCAGCTGCAGTTGATAGTGCATCCCAGCTGCCCTGGGATCCCAGCCTCCCACCCTCACCTGCAGCCTGCCCCCAAACCTTGTGTAGGGTCCCCAGCAGGCAACAGGACACCGGGCCTTGCAAAATGGTTTGGTGATGTTTTAATGGCTCCAAATTATTGTTTAAATGTTCTTTAAAATGAAAGGGGTGATAGCTGTGGGAGGATACGGGTACCACACCTCTGCTCAAGGCAGTCCAGAATGTGCTGCATGCAACAGTGTGACGTGCAGGCAGGGAATGGGGAGCACCTGGTCCTGCAGTTGGTTTGTGCACATCCACCTGCCATGCTATGTGGCTGCAGAACGCTTCCTCTGAGTTAAAAAAACTCCTGAGAATGCTCCAACAGCAATGATTTGAGTGAACGGCCTGTACTGCCAGCCCTGCAGCTGCATTTCATCAGTGATACCCCTGCCACAGGCTCTGCCTGGTGATCTGCAGAAGCAGGCAGAGGTAAGAGTGCTCATGTGCAGCCCCACCAGCTGCGTTAGCACTCACCTGGAAAAGAGCAAACCATATCATTCAGCAAGGAAAAAAGAATACATTCTAGGGCTAAGGAGATATGGCACAGTGAAAGCATTTGCTGGGAAATACAAATAACATTTTTCTTTGTATGATTAAACAGAAAAATTCCCAACAGGCCCACATCTGGCGGAGAAGCTGTGGGACGAGCTGAGCTCCCAGGCCAAAACGCCTGAGGCTTGCACTGAATAAGGAAGGAAAGCATTTTCTACCCTTGACACAAAGGATCCGAGCCAGGGGAGGGCTGAGCCTGCAAACACAGCACAGAGTGTGCATCCCGACCCTGCAGTGCCTGCAGAGCCACAGTCACAGTGTGCCGAGGGAGGGGGCTGGCACTGCACTGCCTGCAGCCCACAGGGCACCTGCTCCTCACACTGTGCTTCCCATGAGGACAGCTGCACAGCCCGGGGTCACTGCCTGTGCTTTTATCCACAGTTCAGCTCCATACCACAGGCAGAGCTGAGCAGGGAAGGTCCCTGGACCATCAGTGTGCCGTTCCTGGCATCTGAGAACCCGCACACCCCGTTCCACCCTTACTACTTTACATCACTTCTCTGCACAGCAGGACAAAATGACTCGACCTCTGTTCGGGCAGCTCCAAATCAGCTGTGAAACAGTAGGCTGTAATTAATGATCTGTATTAATGCTCAAAGTCTCTCGCTTTCCAGTCCTCATAAAGAGCAATTGCCCTGCAACAGAAGAGCAGCGTAGCAGCCACCAGTCCTGCAGAGCACATTGCTTTCTTAGAGTCTACACACTCTCTGTGCCATAAATCATTGCCTAACATGGGAGCAAAGATAACAATGCTGATGGAAACCCTGTCATTCTGCTTGTGTGAAGCCAAGCCCTGCCCTGGCTGTACAGCTGAGCTGGGGATGGGGAGCAGCTTCCCTTGCATGGACACAGGCTCTGAGGGGACATCACCTCCAGGGCAGATCCTTTAGGGGAGTCTTCAGACACAGCTAACATCAGTCCCCATCGGGGTCTGCAGAGGAGATGCTGACAGAGGCTCATCCCATCTGATGCACTCACTTCACTTCTGGGCTGTACCTTCTGCTCACCAGACTGCACCTTCATTACAAGGCATCCTTGGTACAAACTGGCAGTGTAGGGTTTTACAGCCAGCTACAAAACCCTTGTCTCATTCCTCCTCTTGCTGCTGAGGCTCCAGCTTCAGGCCTTCGGGCACAGCTGATGTGCATGGTCAGTAACGAAGGCAGCTCCTAATGAGCAGACATAAGATGCAGCGATGGATGACAACCGCTTCATGAAGAGCTGATCTAAGAGCTGTGCTTCTTGGTCAGGGAGAGCAATTAACAGTAATTTCTAAAATAACCAGTTTCAGGCTTGATGAAAAACGCAAGGTCTGACAGCTTGTTAAGGTGTCTCAGGGTCTGTAGAACAAACACAGCTTCAACAACACAGAGCCCAGCAGAAGTCCCTCTCCCATCCCTACAGCCCAGCCAAGCCTGGCACGTGGGCTCAGGGCTGGCAGGGCCAACCCTGTGCAGCTGCTCAGCTTTGGTCCTTATCTCAAACATGGAGCAGAGCTGTTTAACACTACCCAGGGTCACAAACTCAGGACAGCCTTTCACCAAAGGCTCAGCAAAGGGAATGCAGTGCTGGCAGCCCACCTGCCCGGCAGGCAGAAGGCCTTGATCTGAGCCTTCTGCACCCGAATGCAGGGTCACCTCTGCTCCAGGAGCTCCTGATTGTGTGTTGTGAGCCAGTGCCATGCAGAGCTGGCAGTGCCTGCTGGAGCAGTGTGTCTCGTTTGATGTGATCAAAACTACAGCACTTCAAAGTTGCTGTGGTCTTACAGAGAGTTGGGCACAATCAGATTACCTGCGGAAATCAGAAGGCTGTCCAAAAGGGTGGCTGGCCCACCTTTCGAGAGCTTACTGAGAAAAGCTATAGCCATTGATTGGGAGGCAGCACCGCTGGTGGCTCTTAATCAGTGCTGGCTTCCAAATACAAAGGGAAATTGAAGCAACTTCGCCTGCAGGCTGATACGACTCCCATTAAGAACGAAGAACTGCTTCCACTGGTGATTGCAGTCTGTGTGTCTCAGGGCATGCAGGGATGTGAAAGGAGTGTGACAATGGTAGAGAGGCGGAGAATGGCTGCTTCAGGAGGATGGCACGAGATGGAAGCACTGGCCCTCCCAGGACGACCCAAGGCCTCCTCGGTGGTATTTTTTTCCAGAGATTCTTCAGAAAATAATGTACATTCTTTTGCCATTCAGAAAGAGCAGGTGGAGCTTTTGAGGGTGAATGCGAGAGCTGGAGCTGCCTGATAACCCTGGCCTCGCCAACAAGGCGAGGAGCTGTCAGTGAATGCAAGGATGCATTCTGGCAGATGGAGTGAGAGCCCGAGTGTGAGAAACGAGCAGAGATCTTTCCTAGGATGGTGTCTGTGTGTCTGTGTGTCTGTGTGTCTGTGTGTCTGTGTCTGTG
>JAPSGF010000194.1:229122-253938 GCA_035772895.1 Perdix hodgsoniae
TGTCTGTGTGTCTGTGTGTCTGTGTCTGTGTGTCTGTGTGTCTGTGTGTCTGTGTGTCTGTGTCTGTGTCTGTGTGTCTGGAGCAGTTCAAAATCGACTGATGGGAAAGAGAGTCTCAGCTGAATGCACCAGGGATGAAACACGAGCAGTTGAAGTCGGACATCTTCCTAGCTGAAAAGTTCTGTCCTGTGTACTAAATCAAGTTTGGGAGTAATGAAAAGGAGATTTCCTGTCTCCCCTGGTGGCAGTTTCTGAATTCCAGATGAGGAAGATGAGACTGAATAAAGCAAATCAATGAGCTCGGTGCTGAGCGTGATTGCTGCCCACAGGGAGCAGGATGCAGCTCATCAAATGCTCTCACCTATGCAGCTGATGGCCTGCAGCTGAACGCTCCTGTCTGAGACTGGCAGCAAAGATGATGTTAATCTGATCTGATTAATCAGACCTGAATCTGACAGTAATGTTTGGAGAAACTGAAGATGCCTTCCCCCACCTGAGACGATCCTCTCTGCCATTAGCTTTCACGTACAGCCTGTCTTCATCAGCTTTGCACAGAAGACTTTGTGAAACAATGTCAAATGCTTCATTAAAACCTACATATTTTACTGCAGCCCCTTCCAGTGTCAGTCAGCACAGCGCAGAAGAGACACGGGCAGTGCTCAGAACCAACATTTCCCTTCTCCTCCGAGCCCAGATTAGCTAAAGAGGGAGAATAACAAAAGAGCAGTTAGGAAAAGCATTTTATAGCACCCTGGCTTTGTTGTCTTGGATTTGCTACTAGAATAGCACAAACACTGATGGATTGGCCTCTGTTAGTACTGCTGTACGGGTGCCTGGGGGTTCTTCCTTCTCACTGTACCCCCATTCAGGGCAGTGGGGCATCCAGGCTGAGCCCGGCTGTGGTTTCCCCATCACACTGCACAGCACAACAGCAGCACATCCTCACATCCCAGCCTCCAGGTGGGAAAAGGCAGACCTCACCGAAGTGAAAGGTTTGCTGTTCCTCTAACTGGAAGGAAGACATTCGGGAACGAATGGTTTGCCTCGCAAGCCTCACCCCCAAGGTACACACACCCCATGTTTGAACTTCTTCTAATAAGCAGAGAGGCCAGCAAGGTTTTAGCCTTTTCCACCAGAGCTACAGCAGTAGATGAGAACATAAATTTATTTTACGCTTTACCAGCGGGTCTGAGAGAAGCAACAGAAGCAACCGTGGCCCTTGCTGCCCTCCATCCCCCACGGGGCTCAGACCCATGCAGCTCACTACCATCTCAGTGTCAGAAGCTCAGGCCCACGGGTTGGTGCTCCCTGCCCCACAGCAGCCCCACATTCCCCCTTGCAGGAGGACCAAAAGGAAGCAGCCCTTAGGTATCCATTTGTCTGTGCTTTCCCAGGCTGTAAATCAGCAAGCAAGGAGCCTCAAGGGTAAAGCAGCCCCACAGACCCCTTAGTGTGCACAGTAGGTCCCTCTGCGCACAACGGGACCAGAACCCTTCACATTCCAACAGCTGTGAGGGATGCTGTGATTGCTTGGTGTGAGCTCAGCTCCAGGATTTTCAATACATGCTAATGTGATTGTCCTTACAGCGTCTGCTCCCCAGGCAGGGGATCGATCCTCTGCTTCCCAGCAGGCACAGCCGTTACCTGCCTGGTTTGATGGGACTGCTAGCACTAAGTGTGCCTATCCAGGCAGAGGAATGATGCTGCAGCGCATCACGAAACCTGTCTGCAGCACAACACAAAGCCGTGCCTCACTTCCTTCCACCCTCAGGGCCAAGCAGCTCTTCTGAGAGCCAGAGCCAAACTGCACAGGAATGCACAGCAGAGAGAGAGCCGTGAGCCCACTGCGTGCAGCCGTCCTCCCCTTCCAGCTGCAGACGGTGCCTTCCCAGGACATTCTGCATCCCCTTCCCACCGCATCTTGCTGACAGCCGGGAGAATTCCGCATGGATTTTGGCTGCAGCGAAGTGCAGGGTCTGAGAATCAATTTCCTGGAGTGTTTGCTCCAAAGAGATGACGAGGGCTGAATAGGATCTCTGGATGGCTATGCATTTCTGCAGCCACACAGCAACATCCACAGGCTTATGCTGGAATTGCTGTGAGGATTTCTCCTTTCCTAAGCAAACAAGAATGGTTTGGGACCCAGAGAAGAGTGCCTCTCGGTTAGCTCAGTCCTTAAGGCATTTCCCCACGGGCTGACAGGTTTATGTAGGACATTACCCTCCTACACACAGGGAGGATTTTCCTGTGTCTGCTCAACAGACAGTTGTGATCTCTATGGGCAGCACACAGGAGGAGCACAGCTGGTGTCACACAATAAGGACTGGGTAGGTTTAATGGTGACGAATTGCACCATCATTCTGTCTATCAGGATTAAGGCTTTCCAGCACTGGCTGAAGAATCAGTTTGCTTTGAGGGAGTCTGCTCTGCTTCTGTCTCCTACTTCCTCTCCCTCCCCCCCCCCCCCCCCCCCCCATTCATCCAAGCGTGATGCCTGCTTGAATTCTGCCCTAAGGAATCTGACCACGATGGGCTCTGGGTTGGGTTTTCAAAGAGCCTGAGGCACTCAGCAGGAGATCCGAGGCTCTGGACAGCTCTATTGATGAGCTGCTGGGCGTCTGACAGCCGGGCTGTCAGTAATGAGGGAAGACAGATCACAGGATATCACCAGGCACCTGTCAACCATAAGCAATGAATGCTGACACTGTACCTCTATATTTCACCTATGCAATACACATCATCACTGCAGGTCCTGAAAATACACAGGTTGCTCCAAAAGTGATGCCTCCTATTTATTTTCATGGAAAGTACATCTGGTAAACAGAGCACAGTGACACCATTTGACAGAGGCAATTCTCAGCTACCAGACACTATTTTCCAACATAGTCACTGCCACCAGCTGTGCATTTTCACCAGCTATGAACCAAGAATCTGCATGCTGCACTCATACAGATCTGCACGGCCCTGTGGAACGCTGGTGTCTTTCACATCGCTGTCACCACTGCTGAGATGCACCACCAACCACCTCGCTGTGCTGACAGCCGCTGTTCAGCCTCCATCAGCATTCACAAGCACCGATGAATGCCAATAGGTGCCACGTTTTCTGCATGAAAGAATTCAATCCTACACCTTTGCTTCACACGTCGTTCTGTCACAGTGCCCCATTGCTGCTGTCTGCCACATAGCAACAAAATGTAACAGTGTTGGTGGGAACGTTCAGCCTCTACTGCCATTCCACCACCATCTGCCTCCCGCGCTGCGGGCCAATGTAACAAACAACAAACAATGTAACAATAGGAGGCATTACTTTCGGAGCAGCCTCCATGACCGCTGGCAGAGCTGTGCCTGTGAGCAGCCGCCACCTCTCCGCTACAAAAGTATTTAAACCCGCTTGTCTTTTGTAAATAAATCTTAATAAAAACAAATCTTAAATAAAGTGGTACTCAGCACCAGTTTCAATGCCATTTAGCATGCGTGCTATGTCACAGGACCCAGTACTACCCCAGCAAGCTGTAACATAAAGTAGAATGCCAGCTTATGCTCTGCGAATTAAAAATCCCATCACTCAGTCCAGGCATTAACATGCTGTGTGCCAGCTGTGCCAGTAGGTCAGGTCGGCACCGGGCCACAACACACTGCTGTATGAACAGAATGTCACCTTTTGCTCGTTACCCCCTGCTATCAGGAGCTGCTATCAGTGAAAAAATGTCAGAGACAGATACCTTGGATCGTGTCAGATGAGCCACTGGAAAGGCAGCACCCAGCGGGGGAGGTCAGTGCGTTTGTGCAGCAGCTGCCCCGACGCAGGGCTCTGCCAAAGGCACAGAGCAGCACAGGGGCTCTGAGGGCTTTGCCACGGGCAGGTTTGGAGCTGGCAGAAAGCTTTCATCTGTCAGAAAGCTCCTGCTCCCCACCTGCTAATTATCACCTCGCCCAGCTCTTGCAGCACGGTGCGGCTCCACGGCTCACCCAGCACCGCACTGCTGCCCTCCCACCTCCCAGTGCTGTGGGGCTGCGGTGCCACCCAGCCCTGAGTGACTCCAGGCAAGGGACGGGGCGGTCTGTGGCACTGCTGGCACACAAAGGGTCCTCGGTCCTTTTTCCCAGCAGGTGCAGACCAACCTCGAGGACTTCCTTGGCCTCGGGAGGCACGCAGCATCCAGCTGCCCTTGCAGCACTGTGGCTGGGTGCTGGGTTCATTTGGGGCACTTTGGTGCCACGGCGGCCACCTGCTGCAGTGCTTCCAGATGTGGAGATGCGATGCAGAAGCTGCTGAGATCAGATCAGGTCTCCCTGCAGCACAGCAGCCTGATCCTCCTTATGGATGGTTGTAGTTGCTCAAATGCCAACATCCTGCAGATGCCTAACGAGACCTGCAGTTCTCTGACAGCCTGCAGCACAGCGCAGTGCTGAGGGAGAAGGGACCCTCAGTGGTGGTCCAAGTCCACCCCGCAGCCAGGGCTGGTGCCAAACCTCATCAGGACAAAGGACAGCCCATCTGGTGCAGTTCGTGGTGCATTTCAGCAGTGGTGAGGACAAGGCACGTTCCGGATGGCCGTGCACAGCTGTCACACCACAAAATGAGGAGTGCCTCATCTGTGAGAATGAGAGCATCGTGAGCACGACTGAGCAGAACATGCATTGGAAATGACAGTGGCAATGCTGGAAGATTGCAAAGTCTGTGCCAGGTGGGTCCTACTGATGCTCATACAGGAGCAGAAAGATGAAGTCTGTCAGTGCTACTGAACTGATAAAGGCTGATGCTGACAGTTCTCCTGGATCGCATCGTTACCGATGCCAAGACGTGGTGTCAGCACTGTGAGCCAGCACCACAACGGCACTGCATGGAGCGGCCACACGTGAATTCCACATTGAAGACAAAGCTCCAGATGCAGCCCTCTGTGAGTAAAGCGATGGGAAAACCAGACAAACCATCAGCTCCAACCACTACATCATGGCACTGACAGAGCTGAAGGTTCAGCCTTCCAGAGCAGAAGCCAACACAGTAACACCCTGCATCTTGAACCGGAGAGACCTCACAACAGAAGTGTTTTATTGCTTGGCAGGTATTCCGACAGGCAGCACTGGGATAGCATTGGGTTAACCCTCCAAAAACTCTTCCTCGCTTAGTTGTTTGAGAACACATCATATGTTTTACATATTCATTACACTCTCAAAGTCATTATCCTTTCCACCCCCAATGACTGCCCAGCAGATACAGCCATGTTTGGCAGCCTTTGATGTCACCCGGTGTCCTTCTTATTCAGAGTCAGTCCGCCATCGGTCGGGACGCAGAGTTCTCTTACCTCCTCCAACAGCCTTTATCTTTTAAAATCACCCCTTTTGCCCCTACTAAGATTGCTCTATCAGCCAGTTCAGGCTGGATGTGGCTCTGGGCAGCCCGGTCTGCTGGCTGGCGACCCTGCGCATAGCAGGGGGTTGAAACTAGATGATCATTGCGGCCCTTTTCAACCCAGGCCATTCTATGACTCTATGAACTTGCAATGCCTTGGCGCCACTGTCGCTAATTCCGCCCGGTGTGGTGCTGGCTTCCATCGATGAGTCCAACGGTTGCTGAAGGCACACAACCCCCCGCAGCAAAGCGCGATCCTCTCCCCTCCCGCAGCCGCTCTCCCGGCGGGCAGCGCAGCGGGGCGGGCCGCAATCGGTACCGCCCCCAGAGCCCCAGCGGCCGCCGCTGTGCCGGGCAGTGCCGGAAGGAAGGCGTGCGGGAGGCGGGATGCGGGATGCTGCCTGCGGGCTGCGGCGGGCGGTGAGCGGGGCGCGGGGTGCGGAGCGGCGGAGCGGAGCGGGGCGGGGCGGCTGACGTTCCCCGCTCGGACCCCGCAGGTTGGAGGCGGCGCTGCAGGCGGCGCTGCGCGGCGGCGCGGAACGGCGGAGGGAGTTGGAGCGGAGTGCGGAGCGCGGCCGGGATCTGCTGCGGGGGTGAGAGCGGGCGGCGCCGGCGCTTGGGTGCGGTAACGTCGGGCCGCGGTAACGTCGGGCCGCTCTGCGTGTGCCCCGCAGGGAGCGGCGAGGAGATGAGCGGCCGAAAGCGGAGGCGGAAGCCGGCGGTGAACGCGGTGAGCGCTCCTGTCCCCAGCCGGTGTCACGCGTCGCGGCTGGGGGTTCGTGCCGGGACAGCTGGGGGAGCGAGTTGGCTCGTGGAGGAATAACGGGGGTTCCGGGTTTGGGGGCTGCCGGGCCGTCTCCTCCTCGCGCAGAGAGCGCGCCTTCGGCCCGGGAGCTGGAGGAGCTGGAGCTGCTGAACGCCGCCCTGGAGAAAGCGCTGAGAGTCAGAAAAAGCGTCTCCAGAACGCCCGCAGCGGCACCGGGAGCTGCAGGAGTGAAGGCTGCGGGCGGGGAGTCCGACGGTGGAGATACGGGAGAGCTGAAGGAGCCTGCGGCCATCGCACACAGCCGCGAGGTGACAGCTGGAAGCCGGCAGCCCAGCGCTGCCAAGAAACCTCCTCCGTACCGGCTGCGAGCCCCGTACAGGACTGACCCAGACGTGAGAAGAACCCAAAGGAAAGCCCCGGCAGGACGTGTCAGCGGGGCTCCTGGAGCGGCTGGGAAGAGCTCTTCCAAAGTTGCGGCTCCCAAACAAGGATGCAGGCGTGGGCCGGCGGTCCGTGCGGCAGCCGCACCGCAGAGGACAGCCGGCTCCCCCAGGTCTGCCCCCAGCCGACGGCGCGGCGGCGCTGCTGGGGGAGGGAGCTCAGCGGCTGTGTGCGAGCAGCAGCTCGGTGATGGGAACAGATGCTGTGCCGCCCTGGGGCCGCCCGGCGGAGCAGAGGAGCGCACAGCCGGTGCAGGGAGCGCATCGCCGCGGGCAGCCGTGCTGCAGGAGCAGGGGTGAGTGCTGGCTGTGCTCAGCATGGCCAAACACGGCTGCAGAACTGCTCTGTATGACCTGATTTGGTACGGCCAACCCTCACCTTCTCTGCTGGAGGAAGGGGCCTTTGGTGTCCTTTGTGGCTACTGAGTGAGTGTCTGCATGCTGAGAGCCGCTCTCGGATGGCTGGGACTTAAGAAGTCCTTTCATTATGGCTTCTGCTACTTCTCAGCCCTGCTGTAACTGCTTTGGAAAGCTGTTTCTGTAGAGCTTTCCGTGGAGTCCGCTTCCCACGGCAGCTTATTGATTTTCTTTATATTCATTTATTTAAACAGAGATAATGACAAATGATTCATGAATCATCTCTGTCTCTCACAAAAGCATATACACAGTGCTGCTTTTTGGATCTCATGCTGTGCCCTTTAACCTCCAAAATGCTGTTTGCTTGAGTGTGAAATCAGGATTAGCATGAGTGTAGGGTGCAGGAAGGCTTACAGGGTGGGTGTTAGTGCCACGTCCTGTGGAAGGGCAGGAAAACAACACTTAGAACTGTGGCAGACCAGTCTGTCTTTTCAAATAACTTACACATTCATTTCTGTGCGCTCTGTGCTTGAGAGAAATGGGGACATTAAGATCTGGTCCTTGGGCAATAATGAGACGTTGCTGTCAGCAGCCCCAGCTCAGCTCCCCTGTGTCTGTGAAGGGGAAAGGATTGCAGTGCAAGTGCTGGGGTGGGTGCAGGACACGGAGTGACTGTTGCTGGGGGAGCAGGAATGTGGATTCGGACACTTATTTCCTTTCACCCTGGCTGCAGCACTGTCTGCAGTTTGCACAAGGCTCAGCTGTAACTGCCAGCTCAGTTGGCAGAGGGTTTTGCACACAAAGGAATGGGAAAGGAACGTCGCATAATATTCATCTCTCCCCAGCAGCAGAACAAATCCTGACTCGTCACTGTGCATGCAGTGGGAGCTGCAATGTGCTTTTCCCATCCTCTCTGCAGCAGTGCAGTGGGAAGGGCTGTGCACAGCTGTGCAGCACAGCGACTCAGAGCTGTGGCTTTACTCCCTTGTGTCGGGGCTTTTGGCAGCACGATGTCAGAGCTCCCCCAGCTCTGCTCTGTGATGGGTGTAGGGAGGAACACCCGGGTTTAACTTCTGGGGCTTCTGATGATTTCTGTTACGGCTAAACTAATTGAGACCAAAAGCAGATGACTCTGTTGGAAGACAGGGCTCTGCCGACCTCCAACAGCAGCCAACCTGTTTTGCAGAAGCCAGCTGGAGCTGCCCCTTCCCTACAGGAAAGCCCACACCAGGAACTCCCGGTAAGCACCAGAGCAGCACGGAGGGCTCGGAGCGATGCCCCATGCTGTTATTTTACCAAGCTGTTGGTGTCCTGGACAGCTCTCTGTCCTGGAAGCACTGCTGCTGTGCCTGCATGAGGCCAGATCTGCTGATGAGCTGCCCTGAACAAAGTTGTTAACCACTGGGCAGCTGTGTTTTTGGTGAGCCCGGTGCTCTCATCCATCCTCCAGTCCCCAGGGACATCTCTCACTGCCTCCTCTGGGGCTCCTGATGATGGAATTTGTCAGATCCTAAGCTTAAGCCGTGAGTGCAGCCAGGGCTCCTTGCATTAACCTCAGGAGTTGCTCCTTTTGTGGGCAGCAGTCATTTATCAGGGAGCAATCTGTCAGCTGCCCTTTGGCAAGTTGAAAATAATCGGTTCCCTTAATTTTCCCTGCTAAATTGAGCCCTACAGCATCCTGATAGCTCTGGTACAACTTAACGTTCTTCATTATCGCTTTTACACTCAAGTAAAAGTAAGAAGTTGAAACTAACCTTTGTGCTAAAGATCACCCAGGGAGAGAAATCACAGCAGTGGTGAGAGCCTGTCCTGTCTGTGCCTTCCCATGGCAAATTGGGTTTGCACACATTCAGTGGAGGAGCAAACGTGCAGGGAAGGAAAAAGGCGAGGAGGTGCCTGTATTGGAAGCAGTGATGCGTGCCTGTGGTGTGAGCAGTGCAACACACCTGAACCCCTCCTGACCCCCTGGGCTTTTCAGGGCATGGGAGAAGTGCCGTCTCTGCCACACGAGTGCCGATGCAGCAGCCGCGAGGATGCGTTTCACAGAGAGGACCCAGAGCACTGTATCCTTCCTCCGCTCACCCCTCCCTGCTCTATCAGTCCACGGTGTGCTTCCATTGGGAGGAGGTGTGCCTCCCATAGCAGGGATTCAAGCCTGCTCTCAAGGAAGCGTTTTTTTCTTCCTCGTAGCGCAGCTTTTGTGTATTCGTGTAAGTTGTGATCTGTGCAAAGAAGGCTGAGAGGTACACATCTGTGCTGCCCTCACCTTCTGCCTGCAGTGCTGGTTCGTGGGCTGCTGGCTCTGTGCTGCTGCTCCTGGTTCCGGCTGCTCTGGGCTGAGGTGCGTGCGCTGGGCTGCTGCTGTGAAATCTTCCTTAAGCTGCTTTTGTTTGAGTTTCGTTCACCAACACCGACGCTCAGCCCTGCGGAGATAGAGGAGGAATTAAAAGCCCTCCAGGATGTCCCCTCCCGTCTGAGCCTGCATGTGGAGGCTGAGTCTGCAGGTAAGAAAGAAAAGAGTGGGGAGGAGGGCGGAGGATGGAGTAGGGATGGTTTCAGTGGGTTCCAGTTCCACGTGTCTGGTGCTCTTGGTGTGTGCCAGACAAGAGGGGCAGGAACCCCCTCTGACCCACATGAAGGCTTGTTAACCTATGGCCACTCCAGAAACTGATGCCTGCTGGTTTTCCTCTGCTTCCATGCTGCTTTCCTCTAGATCATCCCACCCTTCAAAGAGAGTATGAAAGCCTTCTGACCTTGGAAGGTCTGCAAAGCACAGTCTCCCAATGCTTGCATAGGCTGCAGCTTCTCCAAGCAGGTGAGTGGTGCTGGTGCTTGTCGTCAGGTGTGCCTGAACAGTAGTTTGCCCTGTGTGGGTAGGGTGCTGCAATTCACAACTGGTGGTGATGGAGCTGTTGAGAGGATGGGGAGGGGACACTGTGTGCCATATGTCAAGATGTCCTGACTGTGCCATGTGTGAGGAGTGTGCCCCAAATGGAATAACATCATGGTGTTCCTATAAATTAATGACTGAAGTAGGTCGCAGGCTCTGTGAATGTGGGTTTAACTTGCTTCTCACTGCCAATTCTTCACCCTGACAGCTGTGGACTCCCAAAGGAGGCTGCACCCAGACTGCACTGGGGACCAAGGAGACTGCTGGGCAGCCCATGCTGCTGGGGCTCGGGTGTGTGGCAGCACAGGCACGCTGGCTGTGCCTCTCCTGTGCTACTCCAGGCTCCAGGAACTGAGGGATCTGTTTGCCTTGAAGCTGCAAGTGTCTATGCTGCACCAGGAGATCGCCTTGCAAAAGGTGAGTCTTAAGGTTTAGTGCTGCCGTGGTAGGGTGAGAAAAAGGCAGCTGTGGAGCAGCAGGGAGCAGTGACACAGCAAGCTTTCCCAGCAGTATTTCTTTACGCCTCACATCCATGTCCCATCAGTGCCACACCGACTCTGGAAGAACAGACCTATCCTTTCAATAGCTTGAAGTGTCTGACCCTCTTCTGGTAACATTTTCTTGCCGCTCTCCTGGAGTGCAGCAGTGCAGGCTGAAGTTGGTAGTGCTTGGAGATCAGCTTTGGCCACACTTTACCATCCCATCAGGGCCCCCACTTTGTCATCCTCTCGTGTGACCTCTTCAGCTAGCGAGCTTCTGTGCTGCCTGCTGTTTTCCTTTTAGTGTCAACCCCCTGTGCAGCTAATCTTGACTTTACCTTCCTTCCATGGCCTATAAGAACATGAAAGGAGGTCAGCCTCTCCACCAGCCCAAGCAGTGCTTGCTGTATGGGGACCATTTGTTCTTCTTGACAGCAAAGGGCAGAGATCTGTGAGGCCACGTCTGCCCTGTGCCTTTGACCTACCCTTCAACCTACCTCAGTGACAGAGGCTTTGGAAATGCAGTTGTTTATAACCCAGGGAAGTTATTTATAAGATGCTGTGCTTTTCTCCCTGGCTGAAGGTGGACTGTTGCTTGTTTCCAGGTGGGATTTTAGTGCTATATCCTTGAATTATGGGTTGTGAGGTCTTTGCTTTTGTCTGCCCAAAGCATCACAGTGCACAGTGCACAGAAGCCTCTTGCTTCACTGGTGGGTCCCATTTCCTCTGCATGAGTATTTAAATAGGTGCTGTGTGCCAGCTGAGCTCTGACTATCTGAAGCAGTATGCAGAGTATGCAGGGTGCATGAAATTCTTGGGACAGGTGAGGTGAATAGTCTTGGTGCAGGATAAATAACCGGGGAAAGGATCTATTTATCCCTGGGCCAAGCTTGCCCATTGCAGGAATAGGAACAGCAGGAATCCTAGCAAGTGCTGTTAACTCTTAGCTTGTCTTTGGTGAAGTCTGTTTCCCTTTATTCTTCTGTATCAGGAACAGATCAGGGGATGGAATAGAGGCTAGTGGGCTTTCTCTTAAGGGTGCTACATTCCTCCACCTGTGCCAGTTTTTCCCTCAGGTGGCATTTTGTCTACAGATCTTCACTCCTTTCAGAGATGAGCAAACGTGCTGTCCCTGCTTCCTGCAGAGATTTGTAGAGAAGTGTAGAGAGAACCCCTCTGCAGCTGCCCAGAGCGCTGTGCTGTCTGGGTCTTCCTTTCTGTCCCCCACTGGAACATGTTTGGAGGGGTGAGGTGATCACATGGAGTTTATCACCTACTCCTGTCATGAGAAGCAGTGCACACAGTAGGCCATGTGCAGCTCCAATGAGCAGGCTGCTTGGAGTTCGTTAGCGGATAGCAGCTAAAAACAACCCCTGGTCAAATCCCTTTCTGAGCATTAATTCTAGACCAAAATACTGAAGGTTAGTTTTTGTCCCTTGAATGTGAGTTCATTTGTGCTTCAGCTGTTGGTCACATCGCAGAGCTTGATGCTGTTATGCTGCTGCAGGCCAGCGAGTTGATGGAGAGTGGGCTGAGCTCACTCAGAGCTGGGCTTTGTGATCCAGATGCCAGGCAGTCAAAAAGAAGAGCTGTGCTTTAGCAGTGGGTCAGTAAGTTCTGAGTGCTGTGGTTGCAGAGCTCCAAATCAACATCAGCTTCACCCTGTTCAACATCCAACATCAGCTTTAATGACTGTTAACAGCTTTAATGATTGTTTATGAGGGTGGATAGTGATAGGACAAGGGGGAATGGTTTTAAACCGAGACAGGGGAGGTTTAGGTCGGATATTAGGAGGAAGTTTTTCACCCAGAGGGCAGTGAGGCACTGGCACAGGTTGCCCAAGGAGGCTGTGGGTGCCCCATCCCTGCAGGCATCCAAGGCCAGGCTGGATGTGGCTCTGGGCAGCCTGGGCTGCTGGTTGGTGACCTGCACACAGCAGGGGTTGGAACTGGATGAGCGTTGTGGGCCTTTGCAACCCAGGCCATTCTGTGATTCACCATCTGTGCCCTCAGCTTCTCACAGGGATGCAGCTCAGCGCAGCACCAGCCCTTCCCTGCAGCACAATGCAGCACAGGAGCACTGCCCATCATCTCGCTGCTCAGAGCACTGCATGGCAGCTGGCGTGCTTCACGAGCAAGGGATGAGCAACCCTGCCATCCTGAAAGCTGACAAAGGAGGGCTTTCACCTGCCAGTCAGCACGTTGTTACTCATAGAGCTCTTGTTAGATCGCATCTGTTGTGCAGCCACTTCAGTTCTAGGATTCCCAGAGGAGCACCCTGTCTTCACTCCAGTGACGTGCCTCCTTTACTCCTGCAGCTCACCATGACAGAACTGCTGCCTGTCCTGGACTCCAGGCTCTGCCCAGGGGCCTCTGCAGCTCAGCTGTACCGAGCGATGTACACACAGCTCTGCGAGGGAGGAGGGCGCTTCCCTGTGTTGGTGCAAGATGAGGTGGCAGACTGAGCTGGTGAGAGCCTCCCTACGGCCATTCACTTAAACAGCCGTGGTTTTAAGCAATAAAGCCTTTCTGATTACTTTACCTGTTTGTCTGTCTAAAGGAAATCGGTTTTCTGGGCTTTGGCTTGTACCTTGTTGGTCGCTTTTATGACTTGCTGATTGTGAAGGGCTCTGAAGCCTCTTCATGGACGCTGGTGGTGGGTGTTCTCCCAAGGTCTGTGTGCTCCAGATTCTTGTCCACTTCAGCCACGACACCGGCCTTGTATTCAGATAACGTAGCTGTCCCTAATGTGTGGTTTACACTGCTCACAGTGTGTTGGGACACAGCTTTCCAGGGTGAGAAAATCCAGGGAAAATGAGCCGCTACTGCCTTATAACTTTGTCCATAAATCGGCATGTAGCCAACGTTACAGTAATACTGACTGGCAGCGTTTCTGACGTCTTCATCCACAGCCACCCAGGCTGCAGGCAGCAGTGCCTCTTTGGGAGCCGCTCTGCTTTGCAGACGTTGCTCTGAGCTGTGCTGCTGCCTGCACCACTGCAGCTGGAGCTGCCCCTTCAGCCTGTGGGTCGCCTTGCTGCTCGGATCATGGCTCCATCAGGCAGATTCGTGACTTGCCACGCTCTTTTGTAATGACTTACACCTCTAGCCTACAGCTGACGTGCTTCTGCTGGATCGTCTCATCAGGGGATGGTGCCTGAGCCAGAGAAAGGCAGGGCTGTGTGTGTTCAGGGGGTGCAGCTGCAGCAGGAGGGAGTGATGGAGCAGCCCGGTAGATGGCACTCAGCCCTTTGCATCGCTGCTGAACCTGTGCTGGCAGCTGCTGTAGAAGCAGTCTTTCAGAGTGACTTAACACAATGCCCTGCCCAGCTATGGAAAATACAAGTTCTGTAGCAATCCTGACCTTGCCACCACAGGAACCCCTGCTTCAGTTCTTCCTGCGCCTTCAGTTTTCACTTAAACCCCTGGTGTGTGGCAACTGCTTTGGCATCACATGGCATACTTCTGTCTTACAAGCATTTTGAAGTCCATTTAGCAAAGGGCCACTGAATACTGATGCAGCATTTCTACTTCTTGTTACAGCTGGGCTTGCATCATACCTTGCAGCTGGACCAAACCCCTGTTTGGAGGAGTTTAGCTCTTGGAGATGCTGACGTTGGTCATTTATTATTTCCTTCTGTGTTTTTTTTTTCCAGGGCTGGAGTTAAGGTGGTCTGACTTCCAAATGTTTGGCCCTTTCTGACCTTCAGAATCTGCCCAAACCCACCCCAATGCTGGGTGAACGTCAGCTTTTTACCACCACTTTAATTTCTTCATTGCATCGCATTCAGTTCTTTATGTTTTGGTTCCTGCGGAGTGTTCAGCTGGGGCAGCTCTGCCGTGTGTAACAGCAGCCGCCCAGGAACATCAGTTCTTGAAGTCTGGATGTATTTTATCTACACGCCTGGCAGGGTTTCCTGCATACAGATGTCAGTCTGGGAGGGGAGGGATTGTTGTTAGAAATGCACTGTTGTTACAGGAGGAAATGATGCTGGTGCTTCAGACTGAGGCAGGGAGAAGAGATGAGATGAGAGATTGTAATTGTGATGCCAGGGATGGTGTTAGAAAAAATACAGGAAATACTCGGTGTCTCCTGAAGGTGATGGATGGCACCACCCAAATTGGCTGTTTGCTGTGAGTCAGTGCAGCCAGTGCTGTGTTTTACTGGGAACTTACCAGTCCTCCTGTGCCTCAGTGGGACCCCGCAAAGCAGAACCCCGCAAAGCAGAACCCCTAAGCATGACTCCATCTGACTCCAAAGCAATCCATCCTACAGGCACTGGAGTTTCTATTCTGCACTGTGCCGATGGAATTCTATTTCTGTGACAGCAAAAGTGACAAGAAAGATCTGTCCTCTCGTTTTTCATTGCTGAGGACTTTCTTTTTGCACACTGTAATTGAGAAAAATCGATTGCTGCTTAATTAAGGTGAGTCTGTCGGGCACCGTGTCTATGCAAGGTGATGGGGAGCTGCAGCTCTCAGTGCCTTGGTGGGACAGGGAGCCCCCGGAACACCCAGCACAGGGACAGCACACACTGTGAGGATGTGAGGATACTGGGAAGGTAGCTGTTCAGTCACTGAACAGCTGAAAATAATCCTCAGGATGCCCAAAGCTTCGTGCTGCCTCTGCCAGTGCAGTTTCCCACTCCACAGCACGGTGCCTTCTGCCATCCCCAGGCACAGGCAGGCAGCACAACTGCTGATGCTGCAGCTGTGATTGGGGCCCTCTGTGGCAATGGTTCTAAATAGTTCTTCACCCTTTCTTGCTGTAGTCTTGAGCAATGCATTAACCATTCCCTGGCTGCCAAACGCAATGCTGATTTGCTGCGGGAAACCAAAACCTCGTAGGGGTGCCGTGGTTCTCATAAGCTCCTGTGTTTGTGCAGCCCCTGTGTGTGCCATGCTGCACTGCTGCGTGCCTTTGGTCTGATCCACGTCCCCAGTGTGGGGCTGTGGGCAGCGCCGTTCCTGCAGATCACACCTCAAGGCACTGCACTGCACATCCCAAAAAGGAGATGTGGGTTGAGCGCAGCGTAGCAGGTTATCCGTGGTTACCTCTGCCCTAAGGTGGTGCTCCGTACTCGTTTTCAGACCCACTGCCTTCCAGTTTTAGGAAAAATAAGGCATAACTCCTACACCTACAAACCCTTTCTTCCACACGGCTGTTTTAGCTCCCAAATGTAGGTGTTGGGGTTGGGGTCACTGCCAGCGTGTGCGAAGGCAGTGGGCTGTGCTGAGCGGAGCTGTGTGGGTGCCTGCATCCTGGCCCTGTGTTCTTTTGGTATTTCCTTGTGAACTCCAAATTATTTCGGTTCTCTGGGATCTGCTGTGAAAAGCAAAGTTCATCTCCCCCGTGTGCTGGTCCAGCAGGGTCAGCACTCTGCTTGGCTCCCGCCTTCCTTTCATGGGGCTCATCGCTCTCGCTTAGAGCCCGGGTTCCTCATCCCTTCTCTCTTCTGTCTCCATCCTAGGAATGGGTGCACGCCGGTCGCCTTCCATTGGGCTCCTGCAGTGTGACTCACCGGTCCCAGCTGCGCTTTTCTCTCCTTCTGTAGGAAGCAGGAGGGGGCACGCACAAGTCTCTATTTCTGTAACAAAAATAACACCCTTAGTTCGTGGCAGAAGAAGCTGCTGATGCAAGCAGAGGAGCCCATCCTCCCTGGGAGGCTGCACCAGAATGGGATGCTGGGGGAGTTCATTGTGAGCAAAAACAGCCCGTACCCAAACATGGCTCACAGCAGGGAGGTGGCTGTGCCCCCACACTGCAGGGAGAGCAGAGCAGGCTGCCCCTAAACTGCTGCCTCAGTGCAACAGGGTGGCATGGCGTTTGGCACTGTGAAGGGACGGAGCCCCTGATGCACCTCCTGCCCTTCACCTCCCCACCCTGAGCAGGGTCACAGCACGGCTGGGTGGAAGGGACCTGATGGATCCCCTGGTTCCAGCCCCCATCACAGGGGTATCTGCACAGCTCTCTGTCCATTCCTGTTGCAATATGAATCTTCTTGCTTTTGGCTTCCCCCCGGCCTTCTGCTGCCTGATGCAGAGGCAGCTGGGCCCCACATGTTGGGGGAAGCTCTGACCTGGGAATGGCTCCAGGCTTCTTACTTTTGCTGCAGCAGCTAATTCCTCCCCTTTCTCCTTCAGGAAAACCAATTAAAAAAAAGAAAAGCACAAAAGAAATGAGAGGAGGTGGAACTGCTCCCTCCTCTTTAAAAAAAACCATTTGCCTTTGTTCAGTTATTGGGTCCAACAGAGAGGAGCAGGATGCTGTAATAGGAAGCCTCAAGGGCTGGAACAGTGCTGGTCTCAAAGCCTCGACAGCGTGCTGGCCCCTTCCCATGTGTGCTGCCCTCTCTGCATCCCTGCCCGTGCTCTAATGCTCCTTACCCCACCCCAATCACCTCCAAATCCTTCTCCTGCCCCTTCAGTCACACCCCCCAGCCAGTCCCCCCCCCAGCTGCGTTAGGTTCCCATCTCCAGGTGTGCTGCGGTCCCACCATGCAGAAATACTCGGCCTCATCATCACCAGGATGGATTGGGGTACCACCACTCTGGCGCGTTGGGGTACCCCCACCCTTCAAAGTCCCAGCCTCCAGCCCTCTCCCATCCTCCTGCATTCCCAGCCCTGTGCCTGGGGACGCAGCTGGTAGAGAGAAAGCCGGGCAGGGCTGCTTGGAAAGGGATGGCAGCAGCGCCCAGAGCGCTCGTGGGCGGGCAGATCGCTGCGGGGAGCGGGGCTCACGGGCCGGGCGTTGCAGGGCAGTGCGGACGGGGAGCAGCCGAGGAGCGGGGCCGGGCTGCGGGCAGCCTCGAGCGCCCGAAACGGTTAACAGCAGCGCCCGCGCGGTCCTCCCACCGCCGTGAGCTCAGCACCGCCGCCGCCAATCCCCGCTCCCTCCGGCAGCAAAAGAGCCGGGAGCCAAAGCCGGCAGCCAGAGCGGCGGCCCCGAGCGCGGCCGGCTGTGCGGCACCGCGAGCCGCCGCGCTGCCATGTAGGGCCCGGCCTGCCGCGGGCACGGCGGCTCCGAGCGCTTTCCCAGCGACCGCTCTCGCCAACATGATGGGCTGCAAGTCCAACTCGCTCACTTGCCTGCAGGGGGGGAAAGCGGGGCTGCCGCTGGCCGCGGCCACCGACTCCACGGCCACGCTCAACAAACTGGCGCTGGCCACGGGCGGGACGGAGAAGTCCTGGTACCGCTGCATCTTCCCCTTCGGCATCGTCTCGGTGGTCATCGGCGTGGCGGCGACGTGCATCACCTTCACCATCAACGGCCCGCAGATGGACATCGCCAAGGTGGTGTCGGTGGCCACGCTGATCTTCGGGGTGGGACTGCTGGTGGCCGCCTACGTGTGCTGGAGGGCCAAGCGGGAGCGGCAGCAGAGGAGGCAGCGCCAGGAGCCGGGCTCCGCGGAGCAGGGAGCGCAGTGACGGGGCCGGAGGAGAGGAGAGGCTCCGCCTGGACACCCGGTCACGGATCGCTCGTCCCACGGCGCGGGGCTCGCGGCCCCGAGGAGGTGCGCGCCGTGCCCGAGGTCAGCCTGCCGCCGTCCCGCACGTGGCCATCCCTGTCCCGCCATGGGCTGCGGGCGGCCCTCGCCAGGACCCTTCTTGCAGCCAACACCGAGGGACCCCCGGAGTGGCACGGCGGCGCTTTGCCCACGCGCAGCTCTGCAGAACGCAGTGACGCAGCTCGGCGGGCTGCTCCGGGCCCCGCGGAGCTGCTCCGGGATGGGGATGGAGCGGCTTGCACCATCCGGAGACTTCTGCGGGAGGCACGGGCGGCCCTCTGTCCCTTTTGTGGCAGTGACACGCGAGGACCCCGGCATCTCGGGACGAGCGGAGTTTTGGAAGAAAGCTGCAGGGTGTGGGAAAGCGTGGGGCGGTGCGGGGCGGCGGGAGAGGCCGGCAGCAGGCGGTGGTGCTGGAGCGTGAGCGCGGCTGATGGCAGAAGGGATCGTGGTGTTGGCTGCGGTGACACCTGCGGTAACACGGGGCTGGGTTGAGGGTGGGCGCCAAGGCAGCAGGGGTTTCACTAAGATAGGGTGGAGGAGGATGGCACGGGGCTCTCACTGCCCACCCAGCACCAGTGTGGGGGTTCCAGGTCCCTCTGGGGCTTCCAGGAGCTCAGGATGCTCGATGAGAAGGGATCACACTGGGAACCCCAGCGGCAGCTCCTGACTTGGGACACCTGGAAGTGGCTGTGACAGGACAGAGAGTGGCAGTGGCATTAAAGAGAAGAAATTCCATCTTTACTGGTTGTTTGCAAGCTGTGAAACGAGGCTCCCGCTGCCATTCTTTGCATTCGGCTTTGAGCTCTTTCCTCTAAAAGTGAGTGTGAGGGAGAATCCCACTGCAGGACTCCCAGTGCTGCTGTACCCCCACCAGCCCCGCACCTTTTGTGCCCCCAGAGCAGCTCCGCTCTCACAGAACACACAGATGTGTCAGGAGCTGTGGGGAGCAGCCAGGGCTCTGCGTGTGTAGCAGAAGAGAGCAAGCACGGCCATAGCTGTGAGCAGGGCAAGCGGGGAGGAAGCAATGCTCAGAGCACATGGGAAGCTGGGGGGCTGCAACCCTGCTGAGCTCTGGCTCTACCTCAGAGCTAAACCTGAGGCAGCCCAGCCGTGTCCTGCACCCCACAGTGAGCATGACCCAAGCCCACTCTCAGGTGTAGCTTTTCCTGCACAAGTTCTGTGGAGCTGGGGGGTGTCACAGGGGCCGGCACGGCTCTGCAGTGGGTAAGGAGTTCAGCGGATGCCTCGGGCCAGCAGTCCTTTGCAGGTCTGCCTGCTGCCTCGAGTGTTTGTGTATCCAAAGTCTGTGGTTTCGGCACAGCTCAGGAGAAGCCAACTGGCAGTTCTTCCCCACAGTGTTTGCCCCGTGCCCCCAGGCCCAGCCCTGCACTCCCAACAGGAGCTGCATGATGGCACATGCAGGGAGTTATCACACCTTAATTCTCTTCTTATGCACTGGTGTGGGAGCGGGGGGCTGGCAGGCAGCAGTGCTGGCACAGGGACACAACAGACGGTGGTGGGAGGGGGGGCACAGCGGGAGCCCCCCGTGCACAGACGGACGCTGGCAGCATGGAGTCGTGGCCCTGTGCCCCATGACATCACCCCCGCCTGGATCCCAAACACGGCTTCTGGTGCCTAGTTTCCTCTCTCTGCTCAACAGGAGCAGCACGTTGGGGCAGCACGTGGTGGGGCAGAATGTGCCAGGTATGGAGCAGTGGTTCTGGGAGCACAGAGCTGGGCCAGGCAGGGGAGTGCTGTGCAGGGCAGTGCTGCTCCTGCCGCTGTTAACTGCTTCAATGGATGCTATATCTCTAGTAAGGACCAGACAAAGAAATCCCTCCTACTGCCTTCAGTAGTTTTATTTACATGGACACACTCTGGCAAGTTCCCCCTGTTGGACACTGCTGCAATACAATGGTTGGAGGGTGAAATCTAGAGAACATTTATCCCCTTAAAGAGTGATTTCTTTGGCTGCAGGAATACATGGCTGGGAAGGTTACATCCTGTTCAGCAAAGACCCCGGTCCTGCACAGTTGCACCCCACATGCCTGGCATCCTTGCTCCCCACTGCCCTGTGCTGGAGTGTATGGAATGGAGCCAGTGGCCACCCTTTGGATGGCGGTGTCACAGCATCCCATCCTCAAGGCACTGTGGGTGCCTGCAGGCTGCAGCCATTCCCTTCCCAGCACAGGGCCATCCTGCTGTGCGTCCCACTCGAGCATCGCACCGGGCCCCCAGCTGTGCATCCCTCTGCACATCCCGAGGCTGTTGCGAGGGGTGCCCTGACACACACCTCTGGCTGCTCGGAGCTGTGCCTCCCATCAGAGCTCTGTTCTGGGGAAGGCAGCTCTTGACCCAATGCAGTGGGCAGTGGGTTGTTTGGCAGCCACTGGCAGGTAACCCCACAGCTCTCCTGTCACTGTCTGCAATACAGGACGGTTTACCTTTTCCAGGTCAAAAGAACCAAAAATGAAATAAACCTGGAAAGCTGTAACACTGGTCTCTGCTTTGCTTCTCACTCTTGCCAAGGCCCTGGCACTGCTTTGTGGTTTCCAATGCAACCGGAATATTTCCCTGTTCTGACACCAAAATCACGTTACAGCCTCCCCAGTGCTTTGTCCACGCCAATTTCTCCACATTGCAGTGCTCCATTTTTGTGACAGAGATGTGCCCCATTTCTGCCAGCTTCAGCCAAACCCACGGTCATCACTACAGAAGCTTAAAAAGAAAAGAATCATTTTGTCATGCATGAGTGAAGGGTTAAAGCCTTTGTTACCAGACTGGGAACAACTACAAAGGGGAAAACTACAAATAAAACCACGTATCCCTGAAGCACAGTGACATTAGTTCCTATGGCTGACACGTGTGTTCATCCTCCGCTGCAGTGATGCCTGTGGGATTGTGGCTGCTGAGCAAGCAGAGCTCCAGCCCCACCACCAGCAGTGACCCCCCATCCATTGTGCACCCAGGGATGGGCCCAAACCCAGCCCCAGCCTGCATCTCCAGCACGCAGTGGATTTGGAGCAGCCTGAAGGTGCCTCCCGCCTCAGCCCCGAGTCTGTTAACCCTATTAGTCACCATGGCACCAGAGCACATCATAAATGAGTACCTGATCTTGCAAAAATGTCATCACTACAAGCATTAGGCATCTTCATTAGGGCAGGGAGGCGCTGGCGCTGCTGCCCAGAGCTGTGGGTGCCTCATCCCTGGTGGTGCCCATGGTCATGGATGGGTCCTGGGCAGCCTGAGCCGGGGGGCACAGCTCAAAGCAGGGTAGAACAGGGGGCTGCAAGGCCCCTTCCCACCCAACCATGCTGTGATTCAGGGATTCACATCCTGCCAGCTGCCAGGAGCAAACTTCTGGTGACACTGGATGTCAGGAACAGGTTCCCCCACAATTATACAGACAAACTCCACTATAGGGGTGAGGGCTGTAGCCCAGTGTTGGGAGCAGTGCTGCTGCCCCTCCTCTCACAATGTGAGGCTGCTGCAGCTCCAGGGCTCCAGCGCAGTGTCCTCGTGTCCGTGCAGCCGGAGGCAAAAGAATATTTTGAGCCTCAAAAGGGTCTTGTTCTCCCATTGATCTTGTGAAAGACAGATGCAAAACAGCATTATGCCACGAAATGTATTAAAAAGGCTATAAATACCGTGACATTATCAGGGTGAAATGCCAGGGGCTGTTACATCACTGTGGCTCTCTGCCGGGTGCTTTCCATTCGGAGCAGAGGCAGCGCGGCCCTTTGCCGGCCCCACGCAGCACTTTGCACGTTCTGGTGGCTGCTCCCATGCTCCGAGCTGCAGCCGTGGCCTAAAACTTTGCTGCTCTACTAAAGGAACGAGAACATTAGGTCAAAAATTTGACCTATCTGCACTAAGTCTTATTGCTACATAGAGTCTGCTCTAAGCATATGAAAAATCCAACCAACCCACAGCTACTTATTGGAAGTGGTGGTGCTGGTGGGACCCTCGGGCAGCTGGAAGCTGTGTGAGGGTTCCCAGCACCCATCAGTGGGACATGGGGCTCTCAGGGCTGAAGAATCATAGAATCATAGAATGGCCTGGGTTGAAAAGGACCACAATGATCATCTAGTTTCACTCCCCTGCTATGTGCAGGACTGCCAACAACTGGACCAGGCTGCCCAGAAGACAGCGCCAGGTACAGGGCAGGATGGAGGCAGCTCAGGGCGATCACACGTCCTCCCTGTGCCTCTGAGAGGGGAGAGGAAGTGAGAACCAGGAGAAAAGGACATCTGGAAAGAGAGAGACCAGAGGTTTTGTTTGAACTGAAGTGGCATTTGCTGACACTACCAGGGCTGCTGGGCTCTCCTCAGCGTTTCTCACAGAGCAAATTTACTTTCAGCTGAACGAGATCAAGGCAGCAACACTTCTGCAAACGTCCATCTGGGATCACACGAAACACTTTTGTTAGTCCTCAGTGCACAGTTCCACTTAGAAACTCAAAAACAAATTGTGAGTGAGCCTGTCCCCATGGTTCCATATTCCCCAACTGCTGCAGAGCACTGCTTCCCGCAGCCCACTCCCAGCAGAGCCACACCGTGCCAGCTCTGTGCGCTGGGTGATGATGGCACATCCACCACCGCCGTGCTCTGCTCCCAACAAAGCACTGCTCCCCATGGAGCCCTTTGCACGGAGCCCTCAGCAGCAGCCCCGCGGTCAGGGCTCTCTTGGGCGCTGCTGGCTGAGTCCTTTGGTTCCTCACCACGCAGAGCTGCTTGGAGCTCTGCACAGCACATCCCAAACCGTACCGCTGGGGTTTGCCGTTTGGAGGTGAATTGGGCAAACAAATACATGTTGGAACATTTGGAACCTCTCGGGCACACCCCATCTGTGTGTCAGCTCCCCGTGTCCCTGCCTCCCAGCCTGCCCTGATCCCCATCGTGGCACGTGTGGTTGGAGCACTGTGAGGAGCCATCCATGTTTCTGCATTGCCATTGCTGCATTTTGTTGCTTGCCGCTCATGGGGATTTGAATTCACTCGAAGAAGCTGTAATAAAAATGACAAAACAGCACAAAGGATCTGACCCCGTGCCACGCTGCCCTCACAACATTCACTCTGGCTTTTCTGAACAGAGAATCATAGAATCATTAAATTTCGAAAAGACCTCTAAGATCATCCAGTCCAACCATCCACCTGCCACCAGAACTGGTTTCTGGCGTTTGGAGCCCAAACCTCCCCGAGCTGTGGGAGCCTTTGCTGTCCCTCCCGTGGGTGTGCAGCCCTGTGCAATCCCAGCACAAACAGACCTGGAGGCAGATGGGACGTTTTAGGAAGAGTCTGAATCTGCTTAGATCTGCCTTTCTTTGGGCTGTGATTTATTACAACACTGAAATTGCACATTCTTGTTTGGACCAGACCTTCTTTCTGGAGCTGAAGGGAGGCTGAAGCTTGCTGCCATGCAGCTGGTTTATCAGCTTTAGATCCAGTGCCTCCCAGACCCACTGCTCTGCACAAGGAGAGCACAGCCATCTCTGTGCCATTTCTGTCCACAGTGTTCTGTTGTCCCCTTTTCCATCCTGGAACCAGGAGCCTTCCGAGGCACAGCACCCAGCAGCTGGATGCCTTTTGCCAGGAGCTTCTGGGGACCGAGCAAAGAAAAGCCCTTAGTGCTGGCTCATTGCACAGAATTAAATCCAATCAATTTAGTCCATAAATCACAGTGCCACTGGAGCCAAAGGGAAAATTTCACATTTGCTGCAAGAAGCATAGAGGAAAACTGGCAATCTCATGCACTGGGAGAACAGAAAAGGGTTCCTACGTGCAGACTGAAGCCATGTGCAGTTGGCAACTTGTGTGTGCCACCAGCAGCAAATCTGGGAAGGGACAGACTGGCTGGGAGAAAGAAGGCAAGAAAGCACCTAAACATGAAGCCTGTATACATTGGGCAAAGGAGACCCGCCCAGCTGAATGCCACTTTGGGTGATGGCTTCTCTTCCAAATGTGGTGCAGAACAGCAACAGTGCCCTTTTCCTGAAGCTACCACCACTGAGAAGCCCACGCATGCATTCACCCTCAGCAAGTTTGCTGATGACACCAAGCTGAGTGGTGTGGTTGAGTGGAAGGAAGGGATGCCATTCAGAGGGACCCTGAGGGGCTAGAAAGGTGGGCCTGGGTGAACCTGATGAGGTTCAACACAGCAAAGTGCAAGGTTTGGCACTTGGGCCAGAGGAATCACAAGCATCCATTGAGACTGGAAGGAGCAGTCCTTGAGAGCAGCCCTGCAGAGAAGGACCTGGGGGTTCTGGTGGGTGAAAAACTTAACGTGAGCCAGCAGTGTGCGATTACAGCTCAGAAAGCAAATGGGATCCTGGGCTCCATTAGCAGAGGGGTTGCCAGCAGGGACAGGGAGGTGGTTGTCCCCCTCTGCTCTGCTCTTGTGAGGCCCCATCTGCAGCACTGCATCCAGGGCTGGAGCCCCCAGGACGAGAAAGACAGGGAGCTGTTGGAGAGGGGCCAGAGGAGCCCCAGAGATGAGCAGGGGGCTGCAGCACCTCCACTACAAAGATGGGCTGAGGGAGCTGGGCTTGTTCAGCATGGAGGAAAGAAGGCTGCGGGGTGAATCATTGCAGCCTTTCAGTACCTAAAGGGAGCCCACAAACAGGAGGGGAGTCAGCTCTTGGAAAGGGTGGATAACAGCAGGACGAGGGGAAATGGTTTGAAGTTGAGGGAGGGCAGATTGAGGTTGGATGTCAGGGGGAAGTTCTTTACAGAGTGGTGAGGTGCTGGAACAGCTGCCCAGAGAGGCTGTGGGTGCCCCGTCCGTCCCTGGAGGTGTTCAAGGCCAGGTTGGATGGGGCCCTGGGCAGCTGGGCTGGTATTGAATGGGGAGGTTGGCGGGCCTGCATGTGGTGGGGAGGTTGGACTTTCATGATTCTGGAGGTCCCTTATAAATCGGGCCGTTCTGTGATTGAGCGATTCTGCGATTCTGCGATTCTGCGATTCTGCGATTCTGTGATTCTGTGATTCTGTGATTCTGTGATTCTGTGATTCTGTGATTCTGT
>JAPSGF010000194.1:253948-266486 GCA_035772895.1 Perdix hodgsoniae
ATTCTGTGATTCTGTGATTCTGTGATTCTGTGATTCTGTGATTCTGTATGCCAGGTCCTTCGCTGCAGGCAGGGCTGCAGTGCTGCCAGGGCACAGCTTTGCCTCTTCTCCCTTTCCTGCATGGCCACAGCACACGCTGTGCATTGAGCCCAGGGAGCACAGCGGCAGCTCCCAGGCACCACACCAGCATCATTTGTTTTCTCAGTACGGTGCTCTGCATCCTTGCAGGATGTGGATGCCAGCAGGAGGAGGCTGCGCGGTGCAGAAATCCCATTCTCCCTCGCAGCTCCCCGTGGGGTTTTCCTGGTAGTGCTCAGCTGAGGCAGGGAATCCACAGGAGTTTCACTGGGATTTTAACGGGTCGCGTTCCCCAGAACGATTGATTTCGGGTGAGGGCCGTAGAGGAGGAGGTGATGGGCGGAGATGATGCCTGGGAGGGAAGGGGAGAAGCCCCGCAGCGCAGCACGGCGTTCTGCGCACCGGCAGAGGAGTGCCCAAGGGGGGTGGGGAGAGGCGGAGGGACCAAAACCTAGGGCAGAAACTCCAAATTTTAGAATCAGGAGCTGTCAGAAAGCTGCTCCGAGCTCCGTCCTGCCGCTCAGCCGGGCTCGGCGGGTCTGCGCTCCTCGTTTCATGGCCGTGCAGCCGCGGCTTGTGCTCATCTCTGAACTTTTGGCCTCCAGGTCCTCGGCTAGCCGACAGGAAGCTCCCCGTCAGCTTTTAATTGGGGGTGTGCTCCGGTTGTTTTGCCGGCCGTTGCCATAGCGGGCAATGATGCCCTTCACCCTGCGGTGGGGGTGGGAAGCAGGGCGGAAAAAAAAGAAAAACAAACAAACAAACAACAAACCCTCTTGACAAACAAGCGGGGATTTTATTACAGCTCGTGTCACACCAGAGGAGTGAGCGCTGAGTCACTGCCAGGTACAGACAGTGACTGTGAGTCACCGCGGAGCGGCTCATCAATAACCCCGCGGCTCCTCGCTCCGTGCCCCGGCCCGATGCGGCCCCGCAGCTCCGGCGCTGCCCCGTTTGCCCGCTTTGCCCAGGGGACCCTGCGTGCAGCTCTCGCCCTACTGGAGGTGGGAGCAGAAGGGCAGCAGACAGCTGTCTGTCCGCAGCACGGCAAGGGGGGGAAATCTGCGGCAGGGAGCTGTGAGAGCGGCAGGGACACGAGCCTGAGCTAAATCCGGGCAGAAATGCCAGCTGGCGTCTGCTGTCCTTTAAACCCAAAGGCCGGAGCTCTTGCTTACACGAGGAGCTGCTTTTTGCTGCGCTCCGTCACCCTGCTGCCGTTAACACCCCCACTGGCTCATCCCAGCACACCCCGTGCTCGGGAAGCAGAGCAGACAGGAGCCCAAGAAGCAGCCCGGGAGAAAAGCACCGGCAGCACAGGCAGCACAGCCGCGTGTCCTCTCCCTGCTCAACCTGGAACTGCAAGAACACAAAATAAAACAGTGCACGTGGAGCAAAGCCTGGAGGTCCGGCTGCCAGCAGAGCCCTGAGGGCGCCCTGCAGTGCCACAGGGGATGCTCTCAGTGCACAAGCTGCAGCCTCACCCGAGGCTTTGGAGATGGGACACGGGCAATGACAGCCGGCCGAGGGAGGTGGCACGTGGGCTGTGTCCTCGGCAGCCACCAGGGGCCGGGGCCGGCACCGAACGAGCATCTTTTGGAAAGCTTTGCCCTAGCAAAGGGCCCTTTTAATGAAAAAGCAGACAAAATGAAACAATCAACCTCTGAGAAAAAAATAAAGGGAAAGAAGGGCAATTTAACACAGAGTTAATAAAGGCAATGAATAATCCGCTCAAACGCTCAGGGGACAAACGTGGCATCGCACAACTTGCACTGAGAGTCTTCGCACACTTTTTCTTTCCTATCTCAGCAGCTGTTAGCATGAGGCCCCCATTCACTGCCCTTGCTCTTCAGCACCTTTTATATTAAAGGTTCCTGAGCACTTCCCATTCTATTATGTGCACAAATTACCTCGCTCGGCCCCAGAATTCATCTGTTACTGTAGGAGGACTATGGCAGCATGCAATAATTAATATTACACAACAGCTTAGGACCAGAAGCAAAGGATAAACTTGGTTCTGGACTGTAAATAAGTGGGGCTGTGTAGGATGAGCCAGCCAGGCTGGAGCCCAGCCACGAACCCTGTGGGTGTGAGGGCTCTGGGGCTGCACTTTGCCTCCAATCCCAGCAGTAGTACAGCACGACACAATCTGCCTTACCTCAGCACCCCCCTAGAAGCCCCTTCTCAACATCCTTCTATTTCCAGGAAACCTTGGAAGGGGGCCCAGCCTTCCAGACGGCTTTTTAGAAATCAGGAAACCAATGATGTGTTAGGAAAATTGCATTAGTACCTCCATGCAGCCCATGAGTCACTGCTGGCAGCCCCTGCAGCCCTATTGCAGCAGTGCTGCGCTGCATTCTGCCTGCACCCAGCGATGCCTCCTCCAGCCCTGCCGCAGTGCCACGAAGCAGGAGCAGCACACAGCTGGGGAAAGGGCTGGGGGTGTCAGCTCCTGAGCGCAATAGTGCAGCAAATGTCCGTCCTATCTGCACCCAGCCTTGCTCCTGTGGGGGTTTGGGATTCACGCTCTGTGCCCTGCAGCCCCAGCAGCACCTGGGCTGCTCTCCTGCTCCCCATTTCTCTCAGTGCTGTCCCAGATCTCCAGCCAAGAGCATCCCGACTTGGGCTGCCTCTCCCACAGGGAGGGCCGGAGGCGTGGGCTGCGAAAGCTTTGAGCTCATTAGCTGCCACTGGAATGGGTAATTAGGTTGATTTGTGCAGGAAGTACAGTGGGAGCAGCCTTTCTTCAAGCAGCACTGACAGCAGAGGCAGGTCTCCCACCTGCCTCCTGTTCAGGATCTGGGTGCAAGGAGCCTGCCCAAGGAGGTGGTGGAGTCACCGAACATGGATGTGTTCAAGAGACGTTTGGATGTTGTGTTGAGGGATAGGATTTAGCTGGGGAGTATTGGTGATGGTTGGACTGGATGATCTTTTAGGTCTTTTCCAACCTTGATAATTCTGTGATTCTGTGATTTTGAGCCATCCAAGCAGTGCTTGGGGCTGTGAGGCTCCAGAGCCCTCTGCAATGGGATCGTCTCTGTGTCCATGCTGAGTGTGCAGGATGGTCAGGCTGACCTGCACTGCTTGTCCTGCCTGGTGATTTAAGCAGATCTCCTTGTTGCCTGCTCCATCAGAACAGCAAAAGTGTGCTTGCAAGGATGGAAGCAGGGTGGGTGCATGGCTGCAGCATCACTGCCCAAGCAACTTCCTTCCCTGCCCTGCCCAGCACCAGCTTTCTATGGGCCTTAAATATTCCCCAAACCTCCTGACACGGGACCAGATCCCAAAGCCCAACCCCCACTTTCCTCATCCCTTTTTTCTCCCAGGGGAAGAATGCATCATCAGTTCAGTTAAACCTGATTATCACTGGTGAAAACAGAGCCTGCAAATCTGGCACCAGTCCATGGCTTCCCTCCTAACCCTGACGTGTTTGTGGGGTGTGAGCAGAAGCAGAGTGATCCCAGCCCACACCTCCAGCCAAGCTTCTCCCTGCCCGTGTGAAAAGCTCCTTCCAAATGGGTGACACTGCACTGCAGGAGCCATCGTGTGAGAGCCACCTGTCCCTCTGCTGACAGCGTCCTCATCCCCAGTGATGCTGCTGGCACAGTCTGTGTCCTCCCTGTGCTCCTGGTGGCCCTGTGGGGCTCTTTAGGAAAGCTATCAGCCAGAAGCTGCCGAGAAATGCGAGGAGGTAATTGGGGAAGATGGGACTAATCTTTTTTTTTTTTTTTTTTTTTTTTTTTTTTTTTTGGTTGTGAAAAGGGCGTGAAGAAGAGAAAAGGAGATGTACTGGTAAATTACCATCAGGGCTGCTATAGTAACACGGTGAGCTGGCCTCCTTGGGGCTATTCTCTGCTCTTCAGTTTGTTCGGTAGTTTTCCACTTTCTCCTGACACAGGCTGGCCAGGGCTGCCATCACCCCATCCCCACACCATGCCCTGCAGTGCTGCCTGCACCCCAAAGCCATCGCAGCCCCACACCTCCAGACTCCTTGCTGCTCCTAGGGAAACACCTTTCCTCCTCACTCACTCACCTCATCCACCGGGCAGCTCTTCCCTCTGCTCCACACCCAGCACTGGCACCAGGGATGCTGTGTGGGATGCGCTGGGGCTGAGAGGTGAGATGAAAACAGTGGGATGGTTCCTTCCCTCTTTCTAAAGGAAAGCCACAAACTTCAGAGCAGCAGCAGCAGCAGAACACCCCGGGGGAATGCACAAAGAAGAGCTGCTTCCCTCCCAGCTGCCGTCAAGCAGTCTGATGTCCTGCAGAGTCCTCAAGAGCAAGTCTTGCTTTCAGCACAGGCTGTTACAGGGTCACCACGTGCTGCTGAAGTGTGGTTGCTGGATAAATAGGACTTAACAAAATGTCAGACTCACGATCGACTCAGAAGGCCCCGATGGAGGGACGTCCTCCCTCCCTGCTCTCCTGTACCGTGGGGTTTCTCAACACAAGCCCAGTGTGCGCAGAGGCGTTGGTGTTTGTTGGCTTTGTGTTTGATGGCTTTGTGTCTTTGAAGTTCTTTGGGAGGGAGAAACGCAAACGTTTGATTTCTACAGGTGGGAGAATGTGTTAAAAACCAAACCCCACAAAGCAAGCCAGGATAATTTAGGAAAAACAAAGGACTGCTGTGAATTCTGCCATGAACATTTGGAATAGGCAGGTGTGCTGGCTTGCAGCTTAAAGCACTTAAGAGTTTTGAGTTACACACTGTAAATCCAGAGAAATAATCACACTTACATTCCTGCCGGGCACAGCAAGAACAAGATGGGGATGCTGTGCTCCCTAGAAAGCTTTTCTAAATGTAAGCGTTCCCCACACTGCTGTTACCTCACTTGGCTCTCATAGTGCAACCCAATTCTTTTCCCTTCTAACATCTTGCATCTAAAATGTTGAGCTCTGCTCCTGCTTGCTCCACCTCTTTCACTTCTTCTTCCCTGAGCTGTGTGCCTGTTTCTAACACAACAGCCACCTGCTCGAGCACTCGGTCACTTCTTAGCTCTGCTGGGTTTCTTTGCAGGCTGCTGTGCTGCTCCTGCTGTGCCCTGCTCTCACCACGAGTCCTCTGTGGGGTGAAACCATGCAGCCAGCTGAAGGACCACAGCTCCTCTCATCCCATCTGCTGGATACCCCCGAGGACACCACCAGCAAACTGCCAACAGCTTCCTCTGGCACAGGAACACAAACACAGAGCCACCACTGTACTCGGTAATGCCTTGGTGGGGACCCTGAGCCCTTCCTGACTGCTGGAGCCATGTCAGAGCCCAGGGGGCTCCCTGGCAGCCACATGCCCTATCACAGAATCACTGAATGGCCAGGGTTGGAAGGGACCTCAAGGATCATGAATCTCCAACCCCTGCCACATGCAGGGCCACCAGCCTCCACATTTCATACCAGTCCAGGCTGCCCAGGGCCCCATCCAACCTGGCCTTCAACACCTCCAGGGATGGACAGGGCATCCACAGCCTCTCTGGGCAGCTGTTCCAGCACCTCACCACTCATTTCAGATGCTGATGGAAGAACATCCCCTGGCTACGTGGCCGAGCTGTTTTATCCCTCCTCCAGTTACAGGAGTCAGATGGAGCAATCCATCTTCAGCAGCAGGATCAGTGCCCACAGAACAGGAAAGCAGCAACCAGAAACTCCCCAACAGAGATGAGGGCACTGCAGCCCCAGCCCAGCCCCAGCCATGCTGCTCTCCTGGCTGCACAGCACCAGAGGAGCACATTCATAGGCCTAAGGAAAAACAAAACAAAACAAAAAGCTATTTGTTTGTTCCTTTGTGTTGTCATGTAAGCATGCAGTGCCCAGAATGTTCCTTCATTTCTATTCTGAAATGCTTCAGTTTGCCGCCAGTGTGGTTGCTATTCATCAGTCCACAGCCCTGTGATCTGCAGAGTAAATTATTGCTAACATCCCCTCAAATGAAAGGACTCAGCCTTGGGGTTTCATGTATATTTATACTAAATGCCAGGCATGCAAGGACGTTGACATTTCACTTGGTTCCTCTCTGAGAACAGCAATCTTTCTACCCTCTTGCCTAAGCATTGTACAACACTCAAGCAAAAGCCAGATGGAAAACAGCCCTTGGCTAAGGGGGAGAGATCTGAGCCCTGACACAGAAGTTGTGGTCTCCCAGAAATCAGGCTGCCATTCCATAGCAGCTCACAAATGGTACCATTTCCCCAGGAGCAGGAGGAAGGCAATGTCAGAAACGCTTCAGTTGGTGGCACAAAGATGACTTTAAGACGGACACTTTGCCTTGAGGACTGGGCATCTGGAAATGCTTCCTGGTTTTGTCTCGATCTCTTGCGTGATTCTGGGTATTGTGATGACTAAGTGCAGGCTGTCCCTGGATGCGCAGCATCTGTGTGGCTGTGGAAATGCCTCATCCTCTGCCCTGCTGACCCGGCTCTGTGCCGAGAGGGGATGGCATGGAGCAAGCTTTTGTGGCACAGCTCCTGCCTGCAATCTGTGCAGCTTTACAATTGCTTGGGAAAGGCTTAAATGAGCTCCCTAAAAGCTTTCTGCTGCTTCCTCACCCCTCTATTGCACTTCTCAGGAGGAACAGGAGGGCGAGGGCAGCCACAAGGCAGCTTGTCTTGCTAGATGCTGCAGACAATCACAGTTCTCCTTGAAGTCCCAGGTGCCCGCAGCAAGCTCTTTAACCCTCACAGGCCACTCTGGAACCTCAGCACCATGACCAGTGACTCCTTAGCTAAGCCTCTGCTGATGTGAGCTGTGAACTCCTCTGCAGTGCCTTCTGAAATGGTTCTCAAATTGCTTAGCCTGCCACCCACCACAGGAGCTGCACTGCTGCATTCATCTTCATGGTGACACCTTCAGCATTACTGTTCTTATCCTGGATTTTACCCCAGCTTGGGAAAAAGATGTCCAGTCTCCTGCCAGTGGAGCTCTACCCAGAGGGCATTCCTTGGTGCATTCCCATAAGGAAGCTGTTAATCCCACTGACCTGGCTCAGTTTTAGTCAACATGGAAACTCGCTGCCTACGCAGGTTGCTCTGATGGTTTACTTGCCTGCAGCACAGCTTCCCATCCCTTTTTTCCACAGTTTGTATGCATTTGGTAAACGCAACGTGTCGCAAATGTCTTCTGCCCTGGCAGTCACTCACCCTCTGTCCCCAGCTGTTTGCAGCACGTATCCCTCAGCAATGCTCCTCATTTGCCTTCACAATAGCACAATCTTTCATCTTCTGGTACCTTTTTTTTTTTTTCTTTCAGGAATCAGTTTCCTTCAGCCCTATGCTCCCTGCCCTGAGCTGTGGGTGAAACCAAATTCATGGATGTATCCACCCCTGAGAGCCACATTTGCCCTCCTGCCACCCCACACCAGCCCTCTCCTTGGCCACACAGTGTGCTCCACGCCTGGAGCAGTACAGCTTTCTTCACATCACACACAACAAACCATGTGAGCTATGAACCCAGCACGTATTTTATTACAGGACCACTGGCCATTTAGTCTTGTGCTGTGGCTCTGCCCCTAAGGCACATCTCTGGAGTTAAGAGATATATGAAATCTTGCCTCTATTTGTCTGGGGGATAGCATCTTTACAAAGTCCTGGGTTTTCCTAGCCCTGTGATACAGCTGATGGATGTACAGGGAAGGCTTTGAGTTATTCCAAGTGTGCAGATGACAGGAACCCCCCAGTGTGTGCACATAACCAGCCATGGCCCAGCATGGTACATGTCAGCATGGCATGGAGCATGTCACGGGCTTTGGATATCCTTCTCTTTCTGTACCCTTAGAGCACTTCATTAAGATACAGTGGTTTCTGTCTTTACATGAGCAAAGTATTGCTGGCTGGCTTTAATGAGCACAAATTGCTAATCATTAACTATATGGTGGTTTGTGCAGTGGTGGTCACCCAAAGGATGCTGGTAACCCTTTGTCTCAGTTCGCCTTTTGCTGCACGATCAAAGAACTGAGATCATAGTTAGTTTGAAGGGTACCTTAAAGATCACCCAGATCCAACTCCCCTGCCATGGGCTGGGTTGCCACTCACCAGATCAGGCTCCCAGGGCCCATCCCACCAGGACTTGGATGCCTCCTGGGATGGGTACCCACAGCTCTGGGCTTTGTGTCCCTCAAGATGGGTCTTTCTGCGCATGCATGAGATGTATGCAAGAACGTTTCTGCCAGGGTATGCACACTCTAACCAATACTAGGGAGCACGCATGGGTCCCCCTATTCCAACCCCACTCTTCTTTCTGGTGTGACAATCCAGGAGGGTTTGCCTCTGCCCCGGTGCGTCTGGTTCTGGTTCTGCTTGCACAAGGTCTGGTGTCCTGGGGAACACCGCCTACAGGGACTCGAGGTGAGGAGGCTGGGACAGAATTTTAGAAAAGAGAAGTTCTCTGTGCTTGAGTCATTTCTGGGACCCACGTGTGGACTGCCAGGCTCCCTGCCTTCCATGTGCCACTCCATGCCTGGGGCTGCCAGCCCTGCCTAGCCTCTCTGGGTGGTCTCCTGTTGTGCTGAAACTGCAAAATACCTTGAAGTAAAATTATTTGCCAAGCGTGGCAACAAACATGGGCAGGTAAATCTGTTCCCTTCACCACACTGGCATCCATGGCTTCACTGCTCTTCTTCCACACAAGCCCCGCACTCTTCCAAGACACTACATGGCACCGTGCCTGCCTCTGCCCCGATCTGATGGTACCAAATGATCCTTCCTCTCAGATGTGAGCTCTGGAAATACAATCGTTTGCTCCAGCAATTGAAACAGGTGTCCTCTGGGACTGCTATGGTTTGATTAAAAAAAGCACTGAAGTGCAAGGCAGCAGGAACACTAACGAGCTTGTCTGAGAACAGATGAGGCAGGAGAAAAAAGGCCTGTTTGCTGGCTTCCAAAAATTAAGCTGTGCTGTGGTTGTGAAGATGCGGAATATTATCGGGAGCAACAGGAAAGAGCAAAACATGACAGCTCTAATGCAAACACACACACAGAGGCACCTTGTGCTCCTCTGCAGGGAAGTGAGGAGCTACTGCTCATGCAGTGTGTTCCTGGGAACAGGGGAGGAAAGCTGGTCTCCACAAGCCCAGGGGCAGGCAACATTCTTGACAGTGAATGAAAATTACCAATCAAAAGAATTGTAATTGAAGCAATTACCGTGTTCTCTACAGATACACACACTGCATGTTTCATAAAGTCTAATAGAGTAGTGTTGGTCCGTGATGGATAGGAAATTGCTGGTTAATCACCAGGGAATGGATAACTTCCTCAGCCAATCTTCAGTTAATGCCTTTAACACGCTCTTTTGAACACAATTTGTACAAGCTGTGCTTATGGAGAGGCTGTTCAGTGAAGTGAAGCTGGTTAATATAGTGACGGCCCCCGTGCGGGTCAGAACAAGTCTTTGGAGCGCTCCACACAAGGTCCAGTTCCATCTGAGAGATCCTGCTCCAGTACTGTCACCTCCTCGGCAAGTCATATTTCGTTTGCAGCTACAGCCTAGGAAGCATTGTGCCACAACCACACAATGGTCCTATAGGAGAAGTGATAACTCTTGAGCCTGTTTATCTTAAATCCTAACCCTTCTCTGGGTCTTTTTTTTTTTTTTTTTTCCTCACCAGTTTCCTTGCTAGGAATGGTTTGTTACTACATTGAAACCTCAACAGGGAATCTCAGTCCCCTGAGGGCTTTTGGCCCCCAACCCAAGAACCCCAACTGAAGGTGTCAGGTCAGCAGACAACTCAACTCCTTGGCAGCAGCCAGGGAGCTGATTTCTGTGCTCAGAGCAGTGAGATCACCCTGCTCATCTCATGGGTTGTGGACTGCTTTGGGACTCCTTGACAGCCCACGTCCAGGATAGCCTTATAGACCAAGCAGTATCCCAGAGGCACACCATCCCAAGTGACAGGAGGGAGGAGAGGAGATCATCTGGATTCCTGGAACTTTGCTGGTATCTCAGGTTGAGAAGTCCAGGTCAAGTTAACCAACAGCCACAGCAGACAGTGGGCAGAAAATGGCTCTGTCAGCCACAAGGAGCATGTAATGTCATGAAAAAGAACCTCAGAGGCAAAGTAGACCTGCTGGAGATTTGGAGTTGGGGAGGAGAAGCACCCATGCTTTAGTGTTGCCTCATTACAGGTAACCTGATCTCATTTTCTATGGGTGCCTCATAAAACAACTAACATAAATGTCAGCAGAGTACAGTTTTCTCTCCACGCTGGGAATGTTTCCAGCTCATTTGGTTACAGAATCACCACAAAGAAAGCAACATTTTATGAGTATAACTATTGAAGACAGCAATCAGAAGGGGGTAACAGTGTTTAACCATGGTGATTCTGGGAACACTGGGACAAAGACGTGTTTAGAGGCTTTCAGCCTGACACTTGTCACTCTGGGTGCCACTGGGGTCTGGGTTCAGCCCCCACGAGTGCTCAGTACAGCAGCAGGCATTGCTCTGCACTGGGAGCAGTGCAGAGCTTGCTGCCCTGACCGACTTTTCCAGGCATGGGTCAGGGCCGTGCGGACATCAGGCACAGAGCAGGGGGCTGAGGTCTCAGCACAGGAGCAGCAGGAGAAGAAGACTTTAACAGCAAGCACTTATTTAAACATATTTTTTGATCCACGGTGAGTAATACGAATGAGTTTGAACTCCTTTTCTCTCCCTTCCCACCCACTATCTGTTCCGGACTCCTGCTCCTTTTGCTGTGCTGGGCCGCCCATTTTCCACCACGTCTCCCCCTGGCCACTCACCAGCTACCTTTGGAAATCCTCCATCAACCTTTTCACTCCCACAGCTGTGCTGATTGCTCTTCCCTTCCTTCCTGTTGCACACTCCCCTTCCTCCCCCAGCGATGTCCTGGCTTCAAGTTTGCTGGTGTTAGGTTGTGGATTCCTTGGACGGGCCTCGGTCCTCGCCGTGTGTGCGGTGTGTTCCTGGCCAGCTGTCAGCTGTACGTGGCTGAGCTCTTTGAACACATTCCTGTGCTTATCCCTTTGGCTCTGCTTGCCTGAGCTTCTTCTGTTACACCCTCAGCCCACTTGCAGAAATCACTTCTAATTTTGTAGTTCATAAAGCCAGAAACGTAATTGCAACCGTATCGATGACTTCCTTTTCTCAAGCCAGAACTTCCTAGCAAATGTTTTATTTCACAGAATGTAAAAAAAAAAAAAAAAAAAAAAATTAAAATTAAAAATTTTGACTTACAACAAAAATTGAAAACTGTGGTCCCCAAAACTATTACATCTGACTACCAGGTCTGGAACCCCCAGTACAAGACAGAGAGAGAGCTGTTGGACAGGGGCCAGAGGAGAGCCACAAAGATGATCAGGGGGCTGCAGCACCTCCACTACAAAGACAGGCTGAGGGAGCTGGGCTTGTTCAGCCTGGAGAAGAGAAGGCTGCGGGGTGAATCATTGCAGCCTTTCAGTACCTAAAGGGAGCCTACAAACAGCCAACACTTTGAAAGGGTAGATAACAGCAGGACAAGGGGAAATGGTCTGAAGTTGAAGGAGGAAAGATTTAGGTTGGATGTCAGGGGGAAGTTCTTTACAGAGAGTGGTGAGGTGCTGGAACAGCTGCCCAGAGAGGCTGTGGGTGCCCCGTCCATCCCTGGAGGTGTTCAAGGCCAGGTTGGATGGGGCCCTGGGCAGCCTGGGCTGATACTGAATGTGGAGGTTGGTGTCCCTGCATGAGGCAGGGGGGTGAGAGATTCATGATCCTTGAGGTCCCTTCCAATCCAGGCCATTCTGTGATTCTGTGATTTTCTGCATTGGGTGCAATTTTTTGTTGTTGTTGATCAGACTTCTAACACGTTGCCATGCTTGCCAGTTCAGTCACATGCAAGCACACATTCCAGGAAACAGTCTGCAGCACCAGAAAGAGCAGCGTCCTTACCTGCAGCTAATACCATTTAGTGATACAGTAGTGCCAAACAGAGTAATTAAACACCAGCGTAATTTAGCGTGAAGACTCTTAATTTAACTTTGCCTAACAGCACAGCAAAAGGAGAACTGCTTCAGCAGCTGAGCTATCAGTCTGTGGCTGCTGGGTGTCACCCATGCCTGAGTTCAGCCCCCTCCATGCACCCAGCACCCAAGGACTGGAGTCTCCCCAAGATAATGTTTTGGATGTACCATGCAGAATGCCCCAGCAGAAGATTGAGGAATGTTACTGAAGTAATAACACTTTTTTTTTCTCCCCCAAACCAGATTTTCGGGATGCTTGCATTTATATCTGCGGCTGGCTGAGCCACAGTTGGTGCCTCTCACCATGGGAGGCAGATGTTTTCCTCATACCTACTCATACAGGCTATTTCTGGGAAGCAGACTGAAACAAAGGCACCTGAGATTGCAGGGGAAATGGAGCCACTTCTTACGTTGCAATTAGCTAAAAGCAAAGAAGGCGCCCATATCCCACAGTGATATCTTCCTACATCATGCACTCCAAGAGGAGCTCCAATCTCTCTACCTGCCTGAAGGTGTGCCTGAAAGTTATT